>JARCFY010000018.1:56284073-56639449 GCA_029233225.1 Lepidodactylus listeri
CACCTCACCTCTGCCTTCCTCTTCATCAACTGTGAAAACATCCACCCTGGAAACCTCTTCCTTCCCGGCATCAAGTGTCTCCTCCAGTGAGGCCACTCCTGAACCCTCCACGACTTCCGTGCAGTCCTCGGAGACCTCCGTGACCTCAATCTCATCTAGTCCCTCAAAGTCTGAATTCAGCACCAGGGCTTCTACGAGTGAAACCACTCTAGTGACAGTATACCAGGCCTCAACAGAGAGTTTCACCTCACCTCTGCCTTCCTCTTCATCGACTGTGGAAACATCAACCTTGGAAACCTCTTCCTTCCCGGTATCAATTGTCTTCTCCTCTGTGGCCACTCCTGAACCTTCAACGACTTCCGTGCAGTCCTTGGAGACCACCGTGACCTCTGTCCCGTCTACTCCCTCAGAGTCTGAATTCAGCACCAGGGCTTCTACGAGTGAAACCACTCCAGTAACAGCATACCAGGCCTCGACAGAGAGTTTCACCTCACCTCTGCCTTCCTCTTCATCGACTGTGGAAACATCTGCCTTCCCAGCATCAACTGTCTTCTCCTCTGAGGCCACTCCTGAGCCCTCCAAGACCTCCATGCAGTACTCGGAGACCACTGTGACCTCCATCCTCTCTACTCTCTCAGTGTCTGAATTCAGCATCGGGACTTCTCCGAATGGAACCATTCCAGTAACGGCACACCAGGCCTCGACAGAGAGTTTCACCTCACCTCTGCCTTCCTCTTCATCGACTGTGGAACCGTCCACCCTGGAAACCTCATCCTTCCCTGCATCAACTGTCTCCTCCTCGGAGGCCACTCCTGAACCTTCCACGACTTCCATGCAGTCCTCGGAGACCTCCGTGACCTCCGTCCCGTCTACTCCCTCAGGGTCTGAATTCAGCACCAGGGGTTCTCCAAGTGAAACTACTCCTATGACGGCACACCAGGCCTCGACAGAGAGTTTCACCTCACCTCTGCCTTCCTCTTCATCGACTGTGGAAACATCAACCATGGAAACCTCTTCCTTCCCGGCATCAACTCTCCCCTCCTCTGAGGCCACTCCTGAACCCTCCACGACTTCCGTGCAATCCTCGGAGACCTCCGTGACCTCTGTCCCGTCTAGTCCCTCAGCGTCTGAATTCAGCACCAGGGGTTCTCCAAGTGAAACCACTCCTATGACGGCACACCAGGCCTCGACAGAGAGTTTCACCTCACCTCTGCCTTCCTCTTCATCGACTGTGGAAACATCAACCATGGAAACCTCATCCTTCCCTGCATCAACTGTCTCCTCCTCTGAGGCCACTCCTGAATCCTCCACGACTTCCGTGCAATCCTCGGAGACCTCCGTGACCTCCGTCCCGTCTAGTCCCTCAGTTTCTGAATTCAGCACCAGGGGTTCTCCAAGTGAAACCACTCCTAGGACGGCACACCAGGCCTCGACAGAGAGTTTCACTTCACCTCTGCCTTCCTCTTCATCAACTGTGGAAACATCAACCATGGAAACCTCTTCCTTCCCGGCATCAACTCTCTCCTCCTCTGAGGCCACTCCTGAACCCTCCACGACTTCCGTGCAATCCTCGGAGACCTCCGTGACCTCCGTCCCGTCTAGTCCCTCAGCGTCTGAATTCAGCACCAGGGGTTCTCCAAGTGAAACCACTCCTATGACGGCACACCAGGCCTCAACAGAGAGTTTCACCTCACCTCTGCCTTCCTCTTCATCAACTGTGGAAACATCAACCATGGAAACCTCTTCCTTCCCGGCATCAACTGTGTCCTCCTCTGAGGGCACTCCTGAACCCTCGACAACTTCCGTGCAGTCCTCGGAGACCTCCGTGACCTCTGTCCCGTCTACTCCCTCAGTGTCTGAATTCAGCACCAGGGGTTCTCCAAGTGAAAACACTCCTAGGACGGCACACCAGGCCTCGACAGAGAGTTTCACCTCACCTCTGCCTTCCTCTTCATCGACTGTGGAAACATCAACAATGGAAACCTCTTCCTTCCCGGAATCAACTGTGTCCTCCTCTGAGGGCACCCCTGAACCCACGACGACTTCCGTGCAGTCCTCGGAGACCTCCGTGGCCTCTGTCCCGTCTACTCCCTCAGTGTCTGAATTCAGCACCAGGGGTTCTCCAAGTGAAACCACTCCTGTGATGGCACACCAGGCCTCGACAGAGAGTTTCACCTCACCTCTGCCTTCCTCTTCATTGACTGTGGAAACATTAACCATGGAAACCTCTTCCTTCCCGGCATCAACTCTTTCCTCCTCTGTGACCACTCCTGAACCTTCCACGACTTCCGTGCAGTCCTCGGAGACCTCCGTGACGTCCGTCCCATCTACTCCCTCAATGTCTGAATTCAGCACCAGGGGTTCTCTAAGTGAAACCACTCCTATGACAGCACACCAGGCCTCGACAGAGAGTTTCACCTCACCTCTGCCTTCCTCTTCATCGACTGTGGAAACATCAACCATGGAAACCTCTTCCTTCCCGGCATCAACTCTCTCCTCCTCTGAGGCCACTCCTGAACCCTCGACGACTTCCGTGCAGCCCTCGGAGACCTCCGTGACCTCTGTCCCATCTACTCCCTCAGTGTCTGAATTCAGCACCAGGGGTTCTCCAAGTGAAACCACTCCTAGAACGGCACACCAGGCCTCGACAGAGAGTTTCACCTCACCTCTGCCTTCCTCTTCATCGACTGTGGAAACATCAACCATGGAAACCTCTTCCTTCCCGGCATCAACTCTCTCCTCCTCTGAGGCCACTCCTGAACCCTCGACGACTTCCGTGCAGTCCTCGGAGACCTCCGTGACCTCTGTCCCATCTACTCCCTCAGTGTCTGAATTCAGCACCAGGGGTTCTCCAAGTGAAACCACTCCTAGGACGGCACACCAGGCCTCGACAGAGAGTTTCACCTCACCTCTGCCTTCCTCTTCATCGACTGTGGAAACATCAACAATGGAAACCTCATCCTTCCCTACATCAACTCTCTCCTCCCCTGTGGCCACTCCTGAACCTTCCACGACTTCCGTGCAGTCCTCGGAGACCTCCGTGACCTCTGTCCCATCTACTCCCTCAGTGTCTGAATTCAGCACCAGGGGTTCTCCAAGTGAAACCACTCCTAGAACGGCACACCAGGCCTCGACAGAGAGTTTCACCTCACCTCTGCCTTCCTCTTCATCGACTGTGGAAACATCAACCATGGAAACCTCTTCCTTCCCGGCATCAACTCTCTCCTCCTCTGAGGCCACTCCTGAACCCTCGACGACTTCCGTGCAGTCCTCGGAGACCTCCGTGACCTCTGTCCCATCTACTCCCTCAGTGTCTGAATTCAGCACCAGGGGTTCTCCAAGTGAAACCACTCCTAGAACGGCACACCAGGCCTCGACAGAGAGTTTCACCTCACCTCTGCCTTCCTCTTCATCGACTGTGGAAACATCAACCATGGAAACCTCTTCCTTCCTGGCATCAACTCTCTCCTCCTCTGAGGCCACTCCTGAACCCTCGACGACTTCCGTGCAGTCCTCGGAGACCTCCGTGACCTCTGTCCCGTCTACTCCCTCAGTGTCTGAATTCAGCACCAGGGGTTCTCCAAGTGAAACCACTCCTAGGACGGCACACCAGGCCTCGACAGAGAGTTTCACCTCACCTCTGCCTTCCTCTTCATCGACTGTGGAAACATCAACCATGGAAACCTCTTCCTTCCTGGCATCAACTCTCTCCTCCTCTGAGGCCACTCCTGAACCCTCGACGACTTCCGTGCAGTCCTCGGAGACCGCCGTGACCTCCGTCCCGTCTACTCCCTCAGTGTCTGAATTCAGCACCAGGGGTTCTCCAAGTGAAACCACTCCTATGACAGCACACCAGGCCTCGACAGAGAGTTTCACCTCACCTCTTCCTTCCTCTTCATCGACTGTGGAAACATCAACCATGGAAACTTCTTCCTTCCCGGCATCAACTCTCCCCTCCTCTGAGGCCACTCCTGAACCCTCCACGACTTCCGTGCAATCCTCGGAGACCTCTGTGACCTCCGTCCCGTCTACTCCCTCAGTGTCTGAATTCAGCACCAGGGGTTCTCCAAATGAAACCACTCCTAGGACGGCACACCAGGCCTCGACAGAGAGTTTCTCCTCACCTCTGCCTTCCTCTTCATCGACTGTGGAAATATCAACCATGGAAACCTCATCCTTCCCTGCATCAACTGTCTCCTCCTCTGAAGGCACTCCTAAACCCTCCACGACTTCCGTGCAGTCCTCGGAGACCTCCATGACCTCCGTCCCATCTACTCCCTCAGTTTCTGAATTCAGCACCAGGGGTTCTCCAAGTGAAACCACTCCTAGGACGGCACACCAGGCCTCGACAGAGAGTTTCACCTCACCTCTGCCTTCCTCTTCATCGACTGTGGAAACATCAACAATGGAAACCTCTTCCTTCCCGGCATCAACTGTGTCCTCCTCTGAGGGCACTCCTGAACCCTCGACGACTTCCGTGCAGTCCTCGGAGACCTCCGTGACCTCTGTCCCGTCTACTCCCTCAGTGTCTGAATTCAGCATCAGGGGTTCTCCAAGTGAAACCACTCCTATGACGGCACACCAGGCCTCGACACAGAGTTTCACCTCACCTCTGCCTTCCTCTTCATCGACTGTGGAAACATTAACCATGGAAACCTCTTCCTTCCCGGCATCAACTCTCTCCTCCTCTGTGGCCACTCCTGAACCTTCCAAGAGTTCCGTGCGGTCCTCGGAGACCTCCGTTACCTCCGTCCCGTCTACTCCCTCAGTGTCTGAAATCACCACCAGGGGTTCTACAAGTGAAACCACTCCTATGATGGCACACCAGGCCTCGACACAGAGTTTCACCTCACCTCTGCCTTCCTCTTCATCGACTGTGGAAACATCAACCATGGAAACCTCATCCTTCCCTGCATCAACTTTCTCCTCCTCTGAAGGCACTCCTAAACCCTCCACGACTTCCGTGCAGTCCTCGGAGACCTCCGTGACCTCCGTCTCATCTACTCCCTCAGTTTCTGAATTCAGCACCAGGGGTTCTCCAAGTGAAACCACTCCTAGGACGACACACCAGGCCTCGACAGAGAGTTTCACCTCACCTCTGCCTTCCTTTTCATCAACTGTGGAAACATCAACCATGGAAACCTCTTCCTTCCCGGCATCAACTCTCTCCTCCTCTGAGGGCACTCCTGAACCCTCGACAACTTCCGTGCAGTCCTCGGAGACCTCCGTGACCTCTGTCCCATCTACTCCCTCAGTGTCTGAATTCAACACCAGGGGTTCTCCAAGTGAAACCACTCCTAGGACGGCACACCAGGCCTCGACAGAGAGTTTCACCTCACCTCTGCCTTCCTCTTCATCGACTGTGGAAACATCAACAATGGAAACCTCTTCCTTCCCGGCATCAACTGTGTCCTCCTCTGAGGGCACTCCTGAACCCTCGACGACTTCCGTGCAGTCCTCGGAGACCTCCGTGACCTCCGTCCCGTCTACTCCCTCAGTGTCTGAATTCAGCACCAGGGGTTCTCCAAGTGAAACCACTCCTGTGATGGCACACCAGGCCTCGACAGAGAGTTTCACCTCACCTCTTCCTTCCTCTTCATCGACTGTGGAAACATCAACCATGGAAACCTCTTCCTTCCCAGCATCAACTCTCCCCTCCTCTGAGGCCACTCCTGAACCCTCCACGACTTCCGTGCAATCCTCGGAGACCTCCGTGACCTCTGTCCCGTCTATTCCCTCAGCGTCTGAATTCAGCACCAGGGGTTCTCCAAGTGAAACCACTCCTAGGACGGCACACCAGGCCTCGACAGAGAGTTTCTCCTCACCTCTGCCTTCCTCTTCATCGACTGTGGAAATATCAACCATGGAAACCTCATCCTTCCCTGCATCAACTGTCTCCTCCTCTGAAGGTACTCCTAAACCCTCCACGACTTCCGTGCAGTCCTCGGAGACCTCCATGACCTCCGTCCCATCTACTCCCTCAGTTTCTGAATTCAGCACCAGGGGTTCTCCAAGTGAAACCACTCCTAGGACGGCACACCAGGCCTCGACAGAGAGTTTCACCTCACCTCTGCCTTCCTCTTCATCGACTGTGGAAACATCAACAATGGAAACCTCTTCCTTCCCGGCATCAACTGTGTCCTCCTCTGAGGGCACTCCTGAACCCTCGACGACTTCCGTGCAGTCCTCGGAGACCTCCGTGACCTCTGTCTTGTCTACTCCCTCAGTGTCTGAATTCAGCATCAGGGGTTCTCCAAGTGAAACCACTCCTATGACGGCACACCAGGCCTCGACACAGAGTTTCACCTCACCTCTGCCTTCCTCTTCATCGACTGTGGAAACATTAACCATGGAAACCTCTTCCTTCCCGGCATCAACTCTCTCCTCCTCTGTGGCCACTCCTGAACCTTCCAAGAGTTCCGTGCGGTCCTCGGAGACCTCCGTTACCTCCGTCCCGTCTACTCCCTCAGTGTCTGAAATCACCACCAGGGGTTCTACAAGTGAAACCACTCCTATGACGGCACACCAGGCCTCGACACAGAGTTTCACCTCACCTCTGCCTTCCTCTTCATCGACTGTGGAAACATCAACCATGGAAACCTCATCCTTCCCTGCATCAACTTTCTCCTCCTCTGAAGGCACTCCTAAACCCTCCACGACTTCCGTGCAGTCCTCGGAGACCTCCGTGACCTCCGTCTCATCTACTCCCTCAGTTTCTGAATTCAGCACCAGGGGTTCTCCAAGTGAAACCACTCCAAGGACGACACACCAGGCCTCGACAGAGAGTTTCACCTCACCTCTGCCTTCCTTTTCATCAACTGTGGAAACATCAACCATGGAAACCTCTTCCTTCCCGGCATCAACTCTCTCCTCCTCTGAGGGCACTCCTGAACCCTCGACAACTTCCGTGCAGTCCTCGGAGACCTCCGTGACCTCTGTCCCATCTACTCCCTCAGTGTCTGAATTCAACACCAGGGGTTCTCCAAGTGAAACCACTCCTAGGACAGCACACCAGGCCTCGACAGAGAGTTTCACCTCACCTCTGCCTTCCTCTTCATCGACTGTGGAAACATCAACAATGGAAACCTCTTCCTTCCCGGCATCAACTGTGTCCTCCTCTGAGGGCACTCCTGAACCCTCGACGACTTCCGTGCAGTCCTCGGAGACCTCCGTGACCTCCGTCCCGTCTACTCCCTCAGTGTCTGAATTCAGCACCAGGGGTTCTCCAAGTGAAACCACTCCTGTGATGGCACACCAGGCCTCGACAGAGAGTTTCACCTCACCTCTTCCTTCCTCTTCATCGACTGTGGAAACATCAACCATGGAAACCTCTTCCTTCCCAGCATCAACTCTCCCCTCCTCTGAGGCCACTCCTGAACCCTCCACGACTTCCGTGCAATCCTCGGAGACCTCCGTGACCTTTGTCCCGTCTATTCCCTCAGCGTCTGAATTCAGCACCAGGGGTTCTCCAAGTGAAACCACTCCTAGGACGGCACACCAGGCCTCGACAGAGAGTTTCACCTCACCTCTGCCTTCCTCTTCATCAACTGTGGAAACATCAACCATGGAAACCTCTTCCTTCCCGGCATCAACTCTCTCCTCCTCTGAGGCCACTCCTGAACCCTCGACGACTTCCGTGCAGTCCTCGGAGACCTCCGTGACCTCTGTCCCGTCTACTCCCTCAGTGTCTGAAATCAGCACCAGGGGTTCTCCAAGTGAAACCACTCCTAGGACGGCACACCAGGCCTCGACAGAGAGTTTCACCTCACCTCTGCCTTCCTCTTCATCGACTGTGGAAACATCAACAATGGAAACCTCTTCCTTCCCGGCATCAACTGTGTCCTCCTCTGAGGGCACTCCTGAACCCTCGACGACTTCCGTTCAGTCCTCGGAGACCTCCGTGACCTCTGTCCCGTCTACTCCCTCAGTGTCTGAATTCAGCATCAGGGGTTCTCCAAGTGAAAAAACTCCTATGATGGCACACCAAACCTCGACACAGAGTTTCACCTCACCTCTGCCTTCCTCTTCATCGACTGTGGAAACATTAACCATGGAAACCTCTTCCTTCCCGGCATCAACTCTCTCCTCCTCTGTGGCCACTCCTGAACCTTCCAAGAGTTCCGTGCGGTCCTCGGAGACCTCCGTGACCTCCGTCCCGTCTACTCCCTCAGTGTCTGAAATCACCACCAGGGGTTCTACAAGTGAAACCACTCCTATGACGGCACACCAGGCCTCGACACAGAGTTTCACCTCACCTCTGCCTTCCTCTTCATCGACTATGGAAACATCAACCATGGAAACCTCATCCTTCCCTGCATCAACTGTCTCCTCCTCTGAAGGCACTCCTAAACCCTCCACGACTTCCGTGCAGTCCTCGGAGACCTCCGTGACCTCCGTCTCATCTACTCCCTCAGTTTCTGAATTCAGCACCAGGGGTTCTCCAAGTGAAACCACTCCTAGGACGGCACACCAGGCCTCGACAGAGAGTTTCACCTCACCTCTTCCTTCCTCTTCATCGACTGTGGAAACATCAACAATGGAAACCTCTTCCTTCCCGGCATCAACTGTGTCCTCCTCTGAGAGCACTCCTGAACCCTCGACGACTTCCGTGCAGTCCTCGGAGACCTCCGTGACCTCCGTCCCGTCTACTCCCTCAGTGTCTGAATTCAGCACCAGGGGTTCTCCAAGTGAAACCACTCCTATGACGGCACACCAGGCCTCGACAGAGAGTTTCACCTCACCTCTGCCTTCCTCTTCATCGACTGTGGAAACATCAACCATGGAAACCTTTTCCTTGCCGGCATCAACTCTCTCCTCCTCTGTGGCCACTCCTGAACCTTCCACAACTTCCCTGCAGTCCTCGGAGACCTCCGTGACCTCCGTCCCGTCTACTCCCTCAATGTCTGAATTCAGCACCAGGGGTTCTCCAAGTGAAACCACTCCTATGACGGCACACCAGGCCTTGACAGAGAGTTTCACCTCACCTCTGCCTTCCTCTTCATCGACTGTGGAAACATCAACCATGGAAACCTCATCCTTCCCTACATCAACTCTCTCCTCCCCTGTGGCCACTCCTGAACCTTCCACGACTTCCGTGCAGTCCTCGGAGACCTCCGTGACCTCCGTCCCGTCTACTCCCTCAGCGTCTGAATTCAGCACCAGGGGTTCTCCAAGTGAAACCACTCCTAGGACGGCACACCAGGCCTCGACAGAGAGTTTCACCTCACCTCTGCCTTCCTCTTCATCAACTGTGGAAACATCAACCATGGAAACCTCTTCCTTCCCGGCATCAACTCTCTCCTCCTCTGAGGGCACTCCTGAACCCTCGACGACTTCCGTGCAGTCCTCGGAGACCTCCGTGACCTCTGTCCCGTCTACTCCCTCAGTGTCTGAATTCAGCACCAGGGGTTCTCCAAATGAAACCACTCCTAGGACGGCACACCAGGCCTTGACAGAGAGTTTCACCTCACCTCTGCCTTCCTCTTCATCGACTGTGGAAACATCAACCATGGAAACCTCTTCCTTCCAGGCATCAACTGTGTCCTCGTCTGAGGGCACCCCTGAACCCTCGACGACTTCCGTGCAGTCCTCGGAGATCTCCGTGACCTCTGTCCCGTCTACTCCCTCAGTGTCTGAATTCAGCACCAGGGGTTCTCCAAGCGAAACCACTCCTATGAGGGCACACCAGGCCTCGACAGAGAGTTTCACCTCACCTCTGCCTTCCTCTTCATCGACTGTGGAAACATTAACCATGGAAACCTCTTCCTTCCCGGCATCAACTCTCTCCTTTTCTGTGGCCACTCCTGAACCTTCCAAGAGTTCTGTGCGGTTCTCGGAGCCCTCCGTGACCTCCGTCCCGTCTACTCCCTCAGTGTCTGAAATCACCACCAGGGGTTCTACAAATGAAACCACTCCTATGACGGCATACCAGGCCACGACAGAGAGTTTCACCTCACCTCTGCCTTCCTCTTCATCGACTGTGGAAACATCAACCATGGAAACCCCTTCCTTCCCGGCATCAACTGTCTCCTCCTCTGAGGGCACTACTGAACCCTCGACGACTTCCGTGCAGTCCTCGGAGACCTCCGTGACCTCTGTCTTGTCTACTCCCTCAGTGTCTGAATTCAACACCAGGGGTTCTCCAAGTGAAACCACTCCTAGGACGGCACACCAGGCCTCGACAGAGAGTTTCACCTCACCTCTGCCTTCCTCTTCATCGACTGTGGAAACATCAACAATGGAAACCTCTTCCTTCCCGGCATCAACTGTGTCCTCCTCTGAGGGCACTCCTGAACCCTCGACGACTTCCGTGCAGTCCTCGGAGACCTCCGTGACCTCCGTCCCGTCTACTCCCTCAATGTCTGAATTCAGCACCAGGGGTTCTCCAAGTGAAACCACTCCTATGACGGCACACCAGGCCTCGACAGAGAGTTTCACCTCACCTCTGCCTTCCTCTTCATCGACTGTGGAAACATCAACCATGGAAACCTCATCCTTCCCTACATCAACTCTCTCCTCCCCTGTGGCCACTCCTGAACCTTCCACGACTTCCGTGCAGTCCTCGGAGACCTCCGTGACCTCCGTCCCGTCTACTCCCTCAGCGTCTGAATTCAGCACCAGGGGTTCTCCAAGTGAAACCACTCCTAGGACGGCACACCAGGCCTCGACAGAGAGTTTCACCTCACCTCTGCCTTCCTCTTCATCAACTGTGGAAACATCAACCATGGAAACCTCTTCCTTCCCGGCATCAACTCTCTCCTCCTCTGAGGGCACTCCTGAACCCTCGACGACTTCCGTGCAGTCCTCGGAGACCTCCGTGATCTCTGTCCCGTCTACTCCCTCAGTGTCTGAATTCAGCACCAGGGGTTCTCCAAATGAAACCACTCCTAGGACGGCACACCAGGCCTTGACAGAGAGTTTCACCTCACCTCTGCCTTCCTCTTCATCGACTGTGGAAACATCAACAATGGAAACCTCTTCCTTCCAGGCATCAACTGTGTCCTCCTCTGAGGGCACCCCTGAACCCTCGACGACTTCCGTGCAGTCCTCGGAGATCTCCGTGACCTCTGTCCCGTCTACTCCCTCAGTGTCTGAATTCAGCACCAGGGGTTCTCCAAGTGAAACCACTCCTATGAGGGCACACCAGGCCTCGACAGAGAGTTTCACCTCACCTCTGCCTTCCTCTTCATCGACTGTGGAAACATTAACCATGGAAACCTCTTCCTTCCCGGCATCAACTCTCTCCTCCTCTGTGGCCACTCCTGAACCTTCCAAGAGTTCTGTGCGGTTCTCGGAGCCCTCCGTGACCTCCGTCCCGTCTACTCCCTCAGTGTCTGAAATCACCATCAGGGGTTCTACAAATGAAACCACTCCTATGACGGCACACCAGGCCACGACAGAGAGTTTCACCTCACCTCTGCCTTCCTCTTCATCGACTGTGGAAACATCAACCATGGAAACCCCTTCCTTCCCGGCATCAACTGTCTCCTCCTCTGAGGGCACTACTGAACCCTCGACGACTTCCGTGCAGTCCTCGGAGACCTCAGTGACCTCCGTCCCGTTTACTCCCTCAGTGTCTGAATTCAGCACCAGGGGTTCTCCAAGTGAAACCACTCCTATGACGGCACACCAGGCCTCGACAGAGAGTTTCACCTCACCTCTGCCTTCCTCTTCATCGACTGTGGAAACATCAACCATGGAAACCTCTTCCTTCCCGGCATCAACTCTCTCCTCCTCTGAGGGCACTGCTGAACCATCCAAGACTTCCGTGCAGTCCTCGGAGACCTCCGTGACCTCCGTCCAATCTACTCCCTCAGTGTCTCAATTCAGCACCAGGGGTTCTCCAAGTGAAACCACTCCTATGACGGCACACCAGGCCTCGACAGAGAGTTTCACCTCACCTCTGCCTTCCTCTTCATCGACTGTGGAAACATCAACCATGGAAACCTCATCCTTCGCTACATCAACTCTCTCCTCCTCTGTGGCCACTCCTGAACCTTCCACGACTTCCGTGCAGTCCTCGGAGACCTCCGTGACCACCGTCCCATCTACTCCCTCAGTGTCTGAATTCAGCACCAGGGGTTCTCCAAGTGAAACCACTCCTATGACGGCACACCAGGCCTCGACAGAGAGTTTCACCTCACCTCTGCCTTCCTCTTCATCGACTGTGGAAACATCAACCATGGAAACCTCTTCCTTCCCGGCATCAACTGTCTCCTCCTCTGAGGCCACTCCTGAACCCTCCACGACTTCCGTGCAGTCCTCGGAGACTTCCGTGACCTCCGTCCCATCTACTCTCTCAAGGTCTGAATTCAGCAACAGGGGTTCTACGAGTGAAACCACTCCTATGACGGCACACCAGGCCTCGACAGAGAGTTTCACCTCACCTCTTCCTTCGTCTTCATCGACTGTGGAAACATCAACTATGGAAACCTCTTCCTTCCCAGCATCAACTCTCTCCTCCTCTGTGGCCACTCCTGAACCTTCCACGACTTCCGTGGAGTTCTCGGAGACCTCCGTGACCTCCGTCCCGTCTACTCCCTCAGTGTCTGAATTCAGCACCAGGGGTTCTCCAAGTGAAACCACTCCTAGGACAGCACACCAGGCCTCGACAGAGTATTTCACCTCACCTCTGCCTTTGTCTTCATCGACTGTGGAAACATCAACCATGGAAACCTCTTCCTTCCCGGCATCAACTCTCTCCTCCTCTGAGGCCACTCCTGAACCCTCCACGACTTCCGTGCAGTCCTCGGAGACTTCCCTGACCTCCATCCCGTCAACTCCCTCACTTGCTGAATTCAGCACCAGGGGTTCTCCAAGTGAAACCACTCCTATGACGGCACACCAGGCCTCGACAGAGAGTTTCACCTCACCTCTTCCTTCGTCTTCATCGACTGTGGAAATATCAACCATGGAAACCTCTTCCTTCCCGGCATCAACTGTCTCATCCTCTGATGCCACTCCTGAACCCTCTATGACTTCCGTGCAGTCCTCAGAGACCTCCCTGACCTCCGTCCTGTCTACTCCCTCAATGTCTGAATTCAGCACCAGCGGTTCTCCAAGTGAAACCACTCCTATGACGGCACACCAGGCCTCGACAGAGAGTTTCACCTCACCTCTGCCTTCCTCTTCATCGACTGTGGAAACATCAACCATGGAAACCTCTTCCTTCCCGGCATCAACTGTGTCCTCCTCTGAGGCCACTCCTGAACCCTCCACGACTTCCGTGCAGTCCTCCGAGACCTCCGTGACCTCCGTCCCGTCTACTCCTTCAGTGTCTCAATTCAGCACCAGGGGTTCTCCAAGTGAAACCACTCCTATGACGGCACACCAGGCCTCGACAGAGAGTTTCACCTCACCTCTGCCTTCCTCTTCATCGACTGTTGAAACATCAGCCATGGAAACCTCTTCCTTCCCGGCATCAACTCTCTCCTCCTCTGTGGCCACTCCTGAACCTTCCATGACTTCTGTGCAGTCCTCGGAGACCTCCGTGACCTCCATCCCATCTACTCCCTCAGTGTCTGAATTCAGCACCAGGGGTTCTCCAAGTGAAACCACTCCTATGACGGCACACCAGGCCTCGACAGAGAGTTTCACCTCACCTCTGCCTTCGTCTTCATCGACTGTGGAAACATCAACCATGGAAACCTCGTCCTTCCCTACATCAACTCTCTCCTCCCCTGTGGCCACTCCTGAACCTTCCACGACTTCCGTGCAGTCCTCGGAGACCTCTGTGACCTCCGTCCCGTCTACTCCCTCAGTGTCTGAATTCAGCACCAGGGCTTCTCCAAGTGAAACCACTCCTAGGACGGCACACCAGGCCTCGACAGAGAGTTTCACCTCACCTCTGCCTTCCTCTTCATCGACTGTGGAAACATCAACCATGGAAACCTCTTCCTTCCCGGCATCAACTGTCTCCTCCTCTGAGGCCACTCCTGAACCCTCCACGACTTCCGTGCAGTCCTCGGAGACTTCCCTGACCTCCATCCCGTCAACTCCCTCACTGTCTGAATTCAGCACCAGGGGTTCTCCAAGTGAAACCACTCCTATGACGGCACACCAGGCCTCGACAGAGAGTTTCACCTCACCTCTTCCTTCGTCTTCATCGACTGTGGAATCATCAACCATGGAAACCTCTTCCTTCCCTGCATCAACTCTCTCCTCCTCTGAGGCCACTCCTGAACCCTCCACGACTTCCGTGCAGTCCTCGGAGACCTCCCTGACCTCCGTCCCGTCTACTCCCTCAATGTCTGAATTCAGCACCAGCGGTTCTCCAAGTGAAACCACTCCTATGACGGCACACCAGGCCTCGACAGAGAGTTTCACCTCACCTCTGCCTTCCTCTTCATCGACTGTGGAAACATCAACCATGGAAACCTCTTCCTTCCCGGCATCAACTCTCTCCTCCTCTGAGGCCACTCCTGAACCCTCCACGACTTCCGTGCAGTTTTCCGAGACCTCCGTGACCTCCGTCCCGTCTACTCCTTCAGTGTCTCAATTCAGCACCAGGGGTTCTCCAAGTGAAACCACTTTTATGACGGCACACCAGGCCTCGACAGAGAGTTTCACCTCACCTCTGCCTTCCTCTTCATCGACTGTTGAAACATCAGCCATGGAAACCTCTTCCTTCCCGGCATCAACTCTCTCCTCCTCTGTGGCCACTCCTGAACCTTCCACGAGTTCCGTGCAGTCTTTGGAGACCTCCGTGACCTCCGTCCCGTCTACTCCTTCAGTGTCTCAATTCAGCACCAGGGGTTCTCCAAGTGAAACCACTCCTATGACAGCACACCAGGCCTCGACAGAGAGTTTCACCTCACCTCTGCCTTCCTCTTCATCGACTGTGGAAACATCAACCATGGAAACCTCTTCCTTCCCGGCATCAACTGTCTCATCCTCTGAGGCCACTCCTGAACCCTCCACGACTTCCGTACAGTCCTCGGAGACCTCCCTGATTTCCGTCCCGTCTACTCCCTCAATGTCTGAATTCAGCACCAGCGGTTCTCCAAGTGAAACCACTCCTATGACGGCACAACAGGCCTCGACAGAGAGTTTCACCTCACCTCTGCCTTCCTCTTCATCGACTGTGGAAACATCAACCATGGAAACCTCTTCCTTCCCGGCATCAACTCTCTCCTCCTCTGAGGCCACTCCTGAACCCTCCACGACTTCCGTGCAGTCCTCGGAGACCTCCGTGACCTCCGTCCTATCTACTCTCTCAATGTCTGAATTCAGCACCTGGGGTTCTCCAAGTGAAAGCACTCCTATGACTGCACACCAGGCCTCGACAGAGAGTTTCATGTCACCTCTGCCTTCCTCTTCATCGACTGTGGAAACATCAACCATGGAAACCTCTTCCTTCCCGGCATCAACTCTCTCCTCCTCTGTGGCCACTCCTGAACCTTCCACAACTTCTGTGAAGTCCTCGGAGACCTCCGTGACCTCCATCCCATCTACTTCCTCAGTGTCTGAATTCAGCACCAGGGGTTCTCCAAGTGAAACCACTCCTATGACGGCACACCAGGCCTCGACAGAGAGTTTCACCTCACCTCTGCCTTCGTCTTCATCGACTGTGGAAACATCAACCATGGAAACCTCATCCTTCCCTGCATCAACTCTCTCCTCCTCTGTGGCCACTCCTGAACCTTCGACGACTTCCGTGCAGTCCTCGGAGACCTCCGTGACCTTCGTCCCGTCTACTCCCTCAGTGTCTGAATTCAGCACCAGGGGTTCTCCAAGTGAAACCACTCCTATGACGGCACACCAGGCCTCGACAGAGAGTTTCACCTCACCTCTGCCTTCCTCTTCATCGACTGTTGAAACATCAACCATGGAAACCTCTTCCTTCCTGGCATCAACTCTCTCCTCCTCTGAGGCCACTCCTGAACCCTCCACGACTTCCGTGCAGTCCTCCGAGACCTCCGTGACCTCCGTCCCGTCTACTCCTTCAGTGTCTCAATTCAGCACCAGAAGTTCTCCAAGTGAAACCAGTCCTATGACGGCACACCAGGCCTCGACAGAGAGTCTCACCTCACCTCTGCCTTCCTCTTCATCGACTGTGGAAACATCAACCATGGAAACCTCTTCCTTCCCGGCATCAACTGTGTCCTCCTCTGAGGCCACTCCTGAACCCTCCACGACTACCGTGCAGTCCTCGGAGACCTCCGTGACCTCTGTCCCGTCTACTCCCTCATTGTCTGAATTCAGCACCAGGGGTTCTCCAAGTGAAACCACTTTTATGACGGCACACCAGGCCTCGACAGAGAGTCTCACCTCACCTCTGCCTTCCTCTTCATCGACTGTGGAAACATCAACCATGGAAACCTCTTCCTTCCCGGCATCAACTCTCTCCTCCTCTGAGGCCACTCCTGAACCCTCCACGACTTCCGTGCAGTCCTCGGAGACCTCCGTGACCTCTGTCCCGTCTACTCCCTCAGTGTCTGAATTCAGCACCAGGGGTTCTCGAAGTGAAACCACTCCTATGACGGCACACCAGGGTTCGACAGAGAGTCTCACCTCACCTCTGCCTTCGTCTTCATCGTCTGTGGAAACATCAACCATGGAAACCTCTTCCTTCCCGGCATCAACTCTCTCCTCCTCTGTGGCCACTCCTGAACCCTTCACGACTTCTGTGCAGTCCTCTGAGACCACCATGACCTCTTTCCCGTCTAGTCCCTCAGGGTCTGAATTCAGCACCAGGGGTTCTCCAAGTGAAACCACTCCGAGGACGGCACACCAGGCCTCGACAGAGAGTTTCACCTCACCTCTGCCTTCCTCTTCATCGACTGTGGAAACATCAACCATGGAAACTTCTTCCTTCCCGGCATCAACTGTCTCCTCCTCTGAGGCCACTCCTGAACCCTCCACGACTTCCGTGCAGTCCTCGGAGACTTCCCTGACTTCCATCCCGTCAACTCCCTCACTGTCTGAATTCAGCACCAGGGGTTCTCCAAGTGAAACCACTCCTATGACGGCACACCAGGCCTCGACAGAGAGTTTCACCTCACCTCTTCCTTCGTCTTCATCGACTGTGGAATCATCAACCATGGAAACCTCTTACTTCCCGGCATCAACTGTCTCATCCTCTGAGGCCACTCCTGAACCCTCCACGACTTCCGTGCAGTCCTCGGAGACCTCCATGACCTCCGTCCCGTCTACTCCCTCAATGTCTGAATTCAGCACCAGCGGTTCTCCAAGTGAAACCACTCCTATGACGGCACACCAGGCCTCGACAGAGAGTTTCACCTCACCTCTGCCTTCCTCTTCATCGACTGTGGAAACATCAACCATGGAAACCTCTTCCTTCCCGGCATCAACTCTCTCCTCCTCTGAGGCCACTCCTGAACCCTCCACGACTTCCGTGCAGTCCTCCGAGACCTCCGTGACCTCCGTCCCGTCTACTCCTTCAGTGTCTCAATTCAGCACCAGGGGTTCTCCAAGTGAAACCACTCCTATGACGGCACACCAGGCCTCGACAGAGAGTTTCACCTCACCTCTGCCTTCCTCTTCATCGACTGTTGAAACATCAGCCATGGAAACCTCTTCCTTCCCGGCATCAACTCTCTCCTCCTCTGTGGCCACTCCTGAACCTTCGACGAGTTCCGTGCAGTCTTTGGAGACCTCCGTGACCTCCGTCCCGTCTACTCCTTCAGTGTCTCAATTCAGCACCAGGGGTTCTCCAAGTGAAACCACTCCTATGACAGCACACCAGGCCTCGACAGAGAGTTTCACCTCACCTCTGCCTTCCTCTTCATCGACTGTGGAAACATCAACCATGGAAACCTCTTCCTTCCCGGCATCAACTGTCTCATCCTCTGAGGCCACTCCTGAACCCTCCACGACTTCCGTACAGTCCTCGGAGACCTCCCTGATTTCCGTCCCGTCTACTCCCTCAATGTCTGAATTCAGCACCAGCGGTTCTCCAAGTGAAACCACTCCTATGACGGCACAACAGGCCTCGACAGAGAGTTTCACCTCACCTCTGCCTTCGTCTTCATCGACTGTGGAAACATCAACCATGGAAACCCCTTCCTTCCCGGCATCAACTCTCTCCTCCTCTGTGGCCACTCCTGAACCTTCGACGACTTCCGTGCAGTCCTCGGAGACCTCCGTGACCTTCGTCCCGTCTACTCCTTCAGTGTCTGAATTCAGCACCAGGGGTTCTCCAAGTGAAACCACTCCTATGACGGCACAACAGGCCTCGACAGAGAGTTTCACCTCACCTCTGCCTTCCTCTTCATCGACTGTGGAAACATCAACCATGGAAACCTCATCCTTCCCTACATCAACTCTCTCCTCCTCTGTGGCCACTCCTGAACCTTCGACGACTTCCGTGCAGTCCTCGGAGACCTCCGTGACCTTCGTCCCGTCTACTCCTTCAGTGTCTGAATTCAGCACCAGGGGTTCTCCAAGTGAAACCACTCCTGTGACGGCACACCAGGCCTCGACAGAGAGTTTCACCTCACCTCTGCCTTCCTCTTCATCGACTGTGGAAACATCAACCATGGAAACCTCTTCCTTCCCGGCATCAACTGTCTCATCCTCTGAGGCCACTCCTGAACCCTCCACGACTTCCGTGCAGTCCTCCGAGACCTCCGTGACCTCCGTCCCGTCTACTCCTTCAGTGTCTCAATTCAGCACCAGAAGTTCTCCAAGTGAAACCAGTCCTATGACGGTACACCAGGCCTCGACAGAGAGTTTCACTTCACCTCTGCCTTCCTCTTCATCGACTGTGGAAACATCAACCATGGAAACCTCATCCTTCCCTACATCAACTCTCTCCTCCTCTGTGGCCACTCCTGAACCTTCGACGACTTCCGTGCAGTCCTCGGAGACCTCCGTGACCTTCGTCCCGTCTACTCCTTCAGTGTCTGAATTCAGCACCAGGGGTTCTCCAAGTGAAACCACTCCTGTGACGGCACACCAGGCCTCGACAGAGAGTTTCACCTCACCTCTGCCTTCCTCTTCATCGACTGTGGAAACATCAACCATGGAAACCTCTTCCTTCCCGGCATCAACTGTCTCATTCTCTGAGGCCACTCCTGAACCCTCCACGACTTCCGTGCAGTCCTCCGAGACCTCCGTGACCTCCGTCCCGTCTACTCCTTCAGTGTCTCAATTCAGCACCAGAAGTTCTGCAAGTGAAACCAGTCCTATGACGGTACACCAGGCCTCGACAGAGAGTTTCACTTCACCTCTGCCTTCCTCTTCATCGACTGTGGAAACATCAACCATGGAAACCTCATCCTTCCCGGCATCAACTCTCTCCTCCTCTGTGTCCACTCCGGAACCTTCCACGACTTCCGTGCAGTCCTCGGAGACCTCCGTGACCTCCATCCCGTCTACTCCCTCAGTGTCTGAATTCAGCACCAGGGGTTCTCCAAGTGAAACCACTCCTATGACGGCACACCAGGCCTCGACAGAGAGTTTCACCTCACCTCTGCCTTCCTCTTCATCGACTGTGGAAACATCAACCATGGAAACCTCTTCCTTCCCGGCATCAAGTCTCTCCTCCTCTGTGTCCACTCCTGAACCTTCCACGACTTCCGTGCAGTCCTCGGAGACCTCCGTGACCTCTGTCCCGTCTACCTTCTCAGTGTCTGAATTCAGCACCAGGGGTTCTCCAAGTGAAACCACTCCTATGACGGCACACCAGGCCTCGACAGAGAGTTTCACCTCACCTCTGCCTTCCTCTTCATCGACTGTTGAAACATCAACCATGGAAACCTCTTCCTTCCCGGCATCAACTGTCTCCTCCTCTGTGTCCACTCCTGAACCTTCCACGACTTCCGTGCAGTCCTCGGAGACCTCCGTGACCTCCGTCCCATCTACTCCCTCAATGTCTGAATTCAGCACCAGGGGTTCTCCAAGTGAAACCACTCTTATGACGGCCCACCAGGCCTCGACAGAGAGTTTCACCTCACCTCTGCCTTCCTCTTCATCGACTGTTGAAACATCAACCATGGAAACCTCTTCCTTCCTGGCATCAACTCTCTCCTCCTCTGAGGCCACTCCTGAACCCTCCACGACTTCCGTGCAGTCCTCGGAGACCTCCGTGACCTCTGTCCCGTCTACTCCCTCAGTGTCTGAATTCAGCACCAGGGGTTCTCCAAGTGAAACCAGTCCTATGACGGCACACCAGGCCTCGACAGAGAGTCTCACCTCACCTCTGCCTTCCTCTTCATCGACTGTGGAAACATCAACCATGGAAACCTCTTCCTTCCCGGCATCAACTGTGTCCTCCTCTGAGGCCACTCCTGAACCCTCCACGACTACCATGCAGTCCTCGGAGACCTCCGTGACCTCTGTCCCGTCTACTCCCTCATTGTCTGAATTCAGCACCAGGGGTTCTCCAAGTGAAACCACTCCTATGACGGCACACCAGGCCTCGACAGAGAGTCTCACCTCACCTCTGCCTTCCTCTTCATCGACTGTGGAAACATCAACCATGGAAACCTCTTCCTTCCCGGCATCAACTCTCTCCTCCTCTGAGGCCACTCCTGAACCCTCCACGACTTCCGTGCAGTCCTCGGAGACCTCCGTGACCTCTGTCCCGTCTACTCCCTCAGTGTCTGAATTCAGCACCAGGGGTTCTCGAAGTGAAACCACTCCTATGACGGCACACCAGGGTTCGACAGAGAGTCTCACCTCACCTCTGCCTTCGTCTTCATCGTCTGTGGAAACATCAACCATGGAAACCTCTTCCTTCCCGGCATCAACTCTCTCCTCCTCTGTGGCCACTCCTGAACCCTTCACGACTTCTGTGCAGTCCTCTGAGACCACCATGACCTCTTTCCCGTCTAGTCCCTCAGGGTCTGAATTCAGCACCAGGACTTCTCCGAGTGAAACCATTCCTTCAATTGCGCACCAGAACACAACAGAGAGTTTCACCTCACCTCGGCCTTCCTCTTCATCGACTGAGGAAAGTTCCACCGTGGAAAGAACCCCTGAAACTTTCAGTTTTCCCATTACTACCCTTGCTACTTTCTCCTCAGTGACCATTTCTCAGAGCCTGAACTCAACAACATCGACTTTTGTGCCTGCTGTTACAGAAGGTGCTTAGTGGGTATTTGTTATGATTGACATGCGGAATTATTTCTTCGTTTTAATGTGCTTTTCTTTTTCTCACACTAGTTCTGTCCAGTTCCGTGCCTCCTATCTTTTGTCATAATGGAGGGACGCCACAGGGGTCCTGGTGTGCCTGTAAACCTTTGTTTGGTGGTCGGCGGTGTGAGGAGGTCCAGAACGAAATCACTGGTGAGTCCCCTTACGTTGGCGTAATTGTCTCCCCCTCCGTCCTCCGTTGGGAGTGTGGTCCCAGATCTTTGGTCTTGTGGCATGCAGCGTTTTCTTTTGTGGGTATCTGCGAAAGTGGTGGTGAGGGGCAGGTGAGACCTCATCCTCTCCGTTCTGTGTTCTCCCCTCGGGTTTCAGTCTCTCTCCAGCCAAAGGAACCTTACCTGCATGAAAGGAGCCCCCCTGCTCCAGGGTAAAGCAGCTGTGCCAGTGTCATGGATGGATGCCCTCGGGAGGGGTCTTTTCACTCCCACTCTCCTCTGCTGTGCTGCTCCACTGGGCTGGGGGAGCCCCTCTGGGGTCTCCTATTGTCTTGCGTTCTTGGTGGTGGAAAGGGCTGTCCAGGTCCTGTAGTTAAGGCAGGAGATGAGCAGAGGCCATTTGCCCTTCCCTGCCTCTGTGTGTTGGGGACCCTGGACTTTCCTGGTGGTCTCCTTGTAGGGAAGGGAAGAAGGGATGCGCCAGTGCTCCACGCCTGGGGCCCTCTCTTACAGGCTCAGGGTAATGCCGACTGCCACTTTGGAGTGAGGAGAGGATTTCCCTCCAGGCCAAATCGACCCCAGGATCCTGAAGGTTTTTTGCCTTCCTCTGGGCATAGAGCAGGGGTCACAGGAGGGGTGTGTGTGTGTGTCTGTGTGTGTGTGTGGGGTGGTAGCTATGAGTTTCCTGCATTGCACAGGGGGCTGGACCAGGTGGGGGCCCTTCCAGCTCTGTCTTTCTGTGTTTCTGTCTCTAAGGGCTGACTTGCTTCGCTTCCGAGATCTGATGAGATCAGGCTACCCGGGGCCGTCCACTGTGTTCTTAGCAGTGACAAAAAGAAGTATTCAGACCGGATGTCGGGTGGCCACTGGCAGGGGATGGGGGGGGGGGGTTAGATTTGCCAGCTCCAGGTTGGGGAACTCCTGGAGATCTGGAGATGGAGCCTGGAGAGGACAGGGTGTCCCCTCAGTGGGGGGCAATGCCATACGGTCCATCCTCCAAAACACCCGTTTTCCCCAGGGGAACTGATCTCTGGAGATGAGGTGTAATTCCTGGGGCTCCAAGGGGTCCCCCCTGGAGCCTGGCATCCCTGGTAGCACCAGATCCGTGGTGCAGGGAGCAGGGCCTCTAAGCCACAAAGAGAAAGGGATATACTTGCACAAAAAGATGGCGTTGGGCTTGCTGCTTGTGTTTGGTTGTTCATTTAAATTACTTCTCTCCCACTTGGCTCCATATGGACCCAAGCTGGGAGAAAGCTCCCTTGAAGGCAAACTCCATTCAGAAAAGCAGGTTTGCCCGGCTTCTGAGGCTGTACAGGAATTGTGCGGGGGGGGGGGGGGGGGCTTCCTCCCGGGTTCTGGAGTGCTGTTCCTAAAGGAGGGACCCCCTCGGAGAAGGCCAGTGAGTGGGTGGAGGCTGATGTTTCCTGGGGAGGGGTGCAGACGCAGCGTGGGGTGCACAGGGAGAGGCGGCCCTGCAAAGATATGGGGTGAAGGCCTGGAAGGGGTTTTAAAGGAAGTTCCAGTGCCCTGCAGCCAAACAAACAGGCAGCTGCTGTTTAATGTTATTTATTTATTGGATTTATAGCCCTTCCTTCCTCTGTGCAACAGGGCTCAGGGTGGGTAACAACAGTATCTGTAACACAGTAAATGTAAAAGTTAATTCATTAAAACAGTGTTTACCATAATATCAACACTAAAAGATGGTGCCTAAAAAGACAACCTGGCACCTCCTATCTAGGGGGGAAAGTAAAATCTTATTATGGATCGCCTGGAGGGATAGCAGACAGGAATGGGGTGGGGGTGGGGGGAGCAGCCAGTCTCAGCTGGAGATGGTGTTGCAGCCTCAAGGTGTAAGGCTGTTCTCCGGCCCTTCTCCAGCTGCATGCAGAGGACTGGTTCTCAGAGAGACGGGGCTGCTGTGGTGACAGCTGCTGTGGATTCCCGGGTTTGGTCTCTCCCCGCCAAAAGCCCTGGTGGGTTCAGAGGAGGACAAAGAGGGGGAGCGGGAAAGGTGGAGCACGCAGCGAGGGCTCTCTTCTGCCGCAACCTGCAAATTGTCTGCCTGCATTGGTCTGGTGTAGTGGTTTGGTGTAGTGGTTAAGTGCGCAGAGAACCAGGTTTGATTCCCCACTCCTCCACCTGCAGCTGCTGGATGACTTCGGGCAAGCCATGGTTCTGGCACAGCTGTCCTTGAAAAAGAGCCGTTTCTGTCAGAGCTCTCTCAGCCCTGCCTCCCTCCCAGGGTGCCTGTTGTGGGGAGGGGGAGGGAAAGGAGACTGGAAGCCGCTCTGAGACTCCTTCGGGTAGTGGAGGGCAGGGTGTAAATCCAATCTCTTCTCTTCTTCTTATGCTGCAAATGGGGCTGCTGGATGAGGGCCAGTGAGTGGAAAGTTCTGTGCCTGCTGCCTTCTCAGTCTGGAGACTTCCTTCTTTGGGGGAGGGTTCCCCCTCCAATGGACTCCAGGGAGCCAGCCCTCCAACCACCAGCCAGTCCCCTCCCCATCTGATGTGCATCCATTCTGCTCCCCGATGGGGGGGGGGAACAGCCCACTCATCTCGAACTGCTGTTTATTCGACTTTTTATTTCTGTCTTCCTTCCCCACCCCTCACATCCCTCCGCCCTCCTCCACCTTATCCTCTCGCAACAATAGCCCTGTGAAGTAGATGAGGCGGAGAGATTTTCGACAGGCCCAGGGTCACCCAGCGAGGTTCTGTGGTGAAGCCGGGATTCAGACCCAGTGGCCCCGGCTCCAGCCAGCCGCTCTGACCCCGACCCCATGCGGTGCGCGCTGGCCCCAGCAGAAGGCCTCTGAGGGCTCCCGGAGGCCAGCCTTCACAGCTGGGGGGGGGTCTCATTGGGGACGTCCTTGGGATCAAACCCGCTCGGAACCAGGCCCAAGAAGGGCTGCCTCTGTGCCCTCCTCCTCCCCCCCCTCAGCAGGCAGTGGGGCAGCGGTGGGGCCCGTCTCCCCCTCCCTCGGCGGGGGCTGATTCCGGTGCTTTCTGCCGGCAGCGGAGGTTGTGGCCACCATCAGCGTCACCATGAAGGTGATATGGACCTACAGGCTGGAGATGGAGAGTCTCTCTTCCAATGCCTCGAAGGCATTTCTGACAGTTTTCACGGAACAGGTGAGGGGTGCATGGGCCGGGGGGGGGGGTGGCGTGCTCTCTCTGTCAACTCTCGCGCCCAGCCTGCCCCCATCCAGGAGGCTTCGGCTGCCCACCGTGGTCCCGCCCTCTGTTGAGGGGCAGGCCTGGCCTTCTGCCCTCCTGCCGGCAGCCGCTCCGCTCCCAGTGGCTGGCGTTGGCGGCCAAAGAGGGTGGGGCCCCTGGGGCTGGTCCTCCGGCTGGCCTCCCTCTCCACCTGTGCTTGTGTGTCTTTTCAGATGGGAAACTTCTACAAGAAGATCATTCCCAGCTTCCAGGGCATAAAAGTGATTCGGCTGAGGTGAACATGGTGCTTGGGGTGTGGCCAGTGGCACGTTTGGGTCTGGTGCCTGAGGGGAGGGTTCCAACTGCCCCCCAACCCCTGGAGACACCTTGAGGTTCTGACCCCCAACGTGGCAGATGCCCCCCCCCCTTGAGCCAAAGCCTTTCCCTGCTCTGTGGGCACCTCCCTGCAGGAAGCACCGCCAGCTGGCTTCCCAGTGGCCGGCCCACCCGCCCGTCACTTGGTTCAGTGGCTCCCTTCCCGCCTCTCCTCCTCCCTAGCCCGGGCAGCGTTTTCGTGGACCACGATGTCCTCTTCTTCACACCCGTCCACGGCTTGAGCACTTCCTACAATGGCAGCTTCCGTTCCCTCCGGGAGCGCCTGCGGAACGAATCCTGCAGAGCGGGTGAGTCGGGCCCCCTCCGCTGGTGCCGCCTGCTGGCACGTGCCCCTCGGGGGGGTTGATGCTGGTAGCCCCAGCCCAGCTACAGGGGTGGTGGGCCTGGTCTGGCCAGGCAGCCCCTACCGGCTCCTTCCATCCCTGCCCTGGGTGACGGGGGGGGGGGGGGGCTGTGGGGGGGAAGGCTGCTCCTGAAAACTTCAGGGGGGGGGGCTGTCTGCCCCTGCTTGGGACTCAGTCCTGTTGGAGCAACTTTAGTGTGTGCAGTGGGTCGGGTGCCTCTCTGGGTTGCCAACGCTCTAGGGCCCTCCAGGTCCACCTTCAGGTGTTGGCAGAAGAGCATCCCCTGGGCCAGACCGGGGTGGGGGGTCAGGGTGAAAGGGGGGGGCTGGCCTTGCATGTTGCTCTCTGTCTGTCACAGGAGGGGAAGGGGGAAGGAAGGCCTCGACCCACGGCCTGTGGTTTCTCCCCCACAGAGATGGGTGTTGAAAAGTGGCTGGGGGGGGGAGGCAACCAGGGGGTGGTGCATTTCCTGCTACCCTGCCAGGGAGCCGTGGGGTGAGGTCCCGGCCTTCACAGGACTGGGGGCTTCCATTTCCTCTCTCCTCTTTCAGATCAGCTATGGAGTTTCTGCTTAGATCACATGGAACCAGAGTACCCGAGCCCTGAAGGTGAGGGTGGGGGCAGAGGTGCTGGGGGTGGGGGGCATCCCTGGGGGCAGTTGGCTTTGCATGAGGGAGGGAGAGAGCACAGAGGAAGCCCCACTGAGACTGACTGAGCCCTCCCCCTTCTGGGGGGGGGGGAAGAGGGGCACAGACCCTTGGCACATGGGAGGTCTGGGGCAGGGGGTGGTGGGAAAGACTGTTGAGGCTTCCAATGTGGCCGAGATGAGGATCTGGCCAAGCAAGGTGCAGGAAGACATTGGGAAGGGTGTGTGTGTGTGTGACGTGGTGGTAAGGTCGTGCCAGGAAGTGTCGCCAGTTCCCTTCCCCCTCCAGAACTGTCAAGGGCCTGCCGGAACGAGCGGGTGCCGGAGGACTTGCAGGCCTACTACCAGCTCTACGAGGGGGACAGCCAGGCCTTGTGCGTCTCCAGCTGCAGCTCCTTGCACTCGAACCCCTTCACCTGCAAGCGAGGGAGCTGCCAGATGCAGACCAGTGGGCCTGCTTGCTAGTGAGTAGCACCCTGGAGAGGAAGGGGCTGCACTGCTGGGGGGGGCCTGCTTCTCTCCCCATTCTTCGGTCATGTCTGGGCATTGGTGACAGATTCCAGTGGGCAGCCGTCTTGGTCTGAAGCAGCAGAACAAAGTTTGATTCTAGTGTGGCACCTTGCAGGCCAACGGAGCTGAATTCGTAGCATAGGCCTTCGTGTGCAGACTCACAGGTGAAGAGCGCATGCGCGCGCACACACACACACACACACACACACACACACACACACACACAAACGAAAGCTTCTTCCCGGAATTAAACTTTGTTGGTCTTCAAGGGGCCACACTGGACTGAAAAACTTCGTTGTGTTGAGGACACCCGAGTATTTCTGAAGCCTCCTCTGGTGCTCACCAGAACTCTGAGGCAGGCGGCAGCCCATCCCAGTCTGCCTGGGGGGAGCTTGGGGCACAGGAGATCTCATTTGGGGCCATGCCGGGCATGATGCTCCCCCCCCCCCCGGGTGTCTCCTGGCTGTGTAGTTTGATGGATGCATTGGACAGCGGTCCTGACCAGCTGCTTGGTTTGACCCTGAGCAGCTTCCACGTCTGAAGTGCCCATACAGTAGAGGTTAGGACTGCAGAGGAGGACTGAGGAGACCCGGGTTCGGATCCCTGCGCAGCCACGGCACTCCCTGGGGACCTTGGAGGGCCAGTCCCTTTCAGTGCAGCCAGCCTTGTGGGCAGGGGTTTCGTCATCGATGCCTTCCTTGGCAAGGGGTGGGCTGAGCCCGGCTGGGCTGTTGTTAGGCACTCTATGTGGGACTGCCCTTGATGGCACCTCAGACCACCCCCAGTCAGACCACCCCACACTGGACCCACACCCCCAGGCTGGAACGTGGCCTGACCCCCATCTGGCTGGCTCTGGATGAGTTTCCAGGCTGCATTCATGGAGGCCGGGTGTGGCCTCCAAAGTCCGTCTTGGCCTGGGGCCCGCTCCACTCCTCCACTTGGCTGCGGCAGCTTCAGGCATCCGAAGGGGCGACATGCCCAGGTGTTTCTTGGGGTGGCCTTGCAGGGGTGGTGGTGGAATAAGTGACCTGAGGTTGCCCCGGAGTCTTCTGCAGAGTGTGTGAAATGTGTCTGTGAAGCACGTGCTGAACTCCTCTTGTGTTGCTTATTGGTTTTTTAATTTCCACTCTCTGTCTTGAGAAAGGGAACAAAGTTTGAGCCCAGTCCCCCCTTTAAGACGACCGACGAAATCTCATTCAAGGTGTCAGCTTGCATGTACCAGGCGCGCACAAAAGCCTGCCCCCAGAATTAACACTGTGCTGGACTTCAAGGTGCCACACTGGACCCACACTTGGTTCTGCTGCTTCAGACCAACCCGGCTGCCCCACCGGAATCTGTCTTGAGAAAGGCAGGCCAGAAATGACGTACTAAGTCGGAAGGAAGCATTTGGGGCTATGAATTGGCTTTCATTTAAATTCTGCCCTTGGGTGTCAACTGAGTGAAAGGGCTCCCCTGGTCAGAAGACTACCCCCCCCCCCGGAGTCCAAAATGGCATCATCCCGACCCCTTTCCATTCTTGCCTTCCTGAGAGCGAAATGGGCGGCTTGGGGATACTTCCCCCCCCCCCCCCCCCGTCACGCTCTGGTTGTCCGGAGCATCTAAAGAAGGAAGCTCCTTGCTGGGGGAGGATTCTCTGGCCACTAGACCCCCCTCCCCTTGCTCCGGGTGAGTGACAGGGTCTCCTTCCGCCCCCAGCTGCGAGCAGTCGGACTCCTACTGGTACTTGGGCCGCCGCTGTGAGCAGGCGGTCAGCAAAGTGGGAGTGGCGGTGGGGGTGGCCCTGGGCCTGGCTGCCCTCCTGTTGCTGATCCTCCTCCTGGCCCTGCTGCTCTGCTGGAGGCGCTGCTGCCGGAGGGAGAAGGACCACAGGTAGGCGGGGAGGGGGGTGGGGAGGGGGGCCAGGCTGTCCTCCCTTCCCCCCAGATTTCTGGGGAGCCAGCAAGCATTGCCAGCCTCCAAGTGGGGAGGGGAGACCTCCCGGAACCACCACAGAGTTCCAGGCCACAGAGACCAGTTCCCCTGGAGAAAATGGCGGCTGGGGAGGGGGGCCTCTAGGCCCGTGTACCCTGTGGAGGTCCCTCCCCTCCCCAAACCCTGCCGGATCTCTCGGAACCCAGAGCTGGCTGCCTGAGGCGATGCCCAGGGCCTGTCTGATGTCTCTGTGGGTCCTCCTGGCACAGGCTGATGGGTGCTCCTGACGAAGAGATGTCTCCGTGGTACGAGAATGAGTCCGAGTGGAACACGCCCCCCCGGGGCCTCCCGGGGCGGAACCCAGAGGCTGACCGCAGGCCAGGTACTGACTGCCGGGGGTGGGGGGTGGGGGGTGGGGGGCCAGGTCCCAGGGAGCCCTTCTGCTAGCTTTTCCCTGGGAGGAGGAGCCTTCCTGGAGGGGAGAGCTCTGAGCAGGCTCCTCGGGCCAGGGCGGAGAAGCGCTGCCGCCAGCAGGCCAGGCTCCTGGGTGGCCAAGCAGAGCCTTTGTTCCCATGCAGGCTTTGGTCTGGAAAGCTGCAAAGGCAAGAGAGGGGGCAAAACCCGAGTGAAAAGCCAAGAGCAGCCCCCGTCCCTCCTCCTCCTCCTCCTTTGGGAGGGGAGGCCGAGGGCAAGGGGGTGGCTGCAGAGTTTCCTGCACTGCGGGGAGAGCACGAAGCCTGTGGAGGCCAGCCACTTTGGCCTGATTAATGGCCCCATTAGCTGTGGGGGGGAGCTGCACTCGCCTGGCTGTGCCCTGCTGGGCCCAGCACGCCCTCCCCAACTCCTCCCGAAATCACTTGCCGTTTCACAAGCACACTTTGCCAACACTGAAAGCAGTGTCTCCAGCTTGTGGCACCAGAAGAACTAAGCCTGCGTGGAGCCAGCAGCCGGCGTTTTCCATTGTTTTTGGAACCCGGAGCCCACTGGTTGCCAGGCGAAGACACTTCCGCTGCCTCGATGGCTTTCCCGGAGCCCGGGGTGACTGAGGACATGTTCGTACCCTGACAAGCTGGGCAGAGAAAGTGTGTGTGTGGGGGGAGACCTTTGTCTCCTCCTCTGTGGGCACCCAGGGCATGAAGCTGATGCGGCCGGACAAGTCCCGCTGCCCACAGTTTGTGCTGCGGTAGGACCACATGCTTCCTTGGTTCTCCTTGGCTGCGCAGAGCAAGAGGAGACGCCCACAGCCGCAATGGCTCAGCGGAGCCTCCACGTTCACAGACAGTATACCCTGGAATGTCGGGCCTCATCCTCATTTTACAGGAGTACCCTTCCAGTCCACCCCAAAATGCCAGCTGTGTCTGGTTAGCCCTGGCCCTGTCGCTCTGCACGGCGAGCTTGGAGCCAAGGGGGAGGAGAAGCCCCAACACCCCAGCTGGGGAGGGGGGCTGCAGTGGGAGGGGGGGAACGGGCATCTCGCAAGCAATGCTGGCAACAGAGACTGCTGCTGCCACCGCTGCCCAGGACTGGCGCCTGCAACTTCCAGCAGGTATCCTGGGGGGTCTCGGCAGGCAGGTACAACATGTCGGGGTGTGAAATGTTCCCTCGGGCTGGTCTCCAAGGGTTGCCGGGGCTTGGCGGGGGCACCTGCTGGGTGAGCCGGGCTTCTGGTCTGCCGGGGCAAGGCTCTCCTGAGGGGCCCCACCTGCCCCCCCCCCCACTTGCCATCCTCTGCCCCCTTCTGTTCTGTGCAGGGTCAGAGGGTGGTGCCAGCAGTGACCAGACTTCCTCCTCAAGCCAAGGCTCCTTCCGGCCCCGCCTGGACAAAGTGGACACCTCTCTGCAGGTGGGGGGGTCTGGCGGGGAATCGGCGGGGGGGAGGCAGAGCGGTGGGCATCTCCATGGCGGTTCCAGCTGACTGGCGGCTTCTGCCTCCTCTTCTCTCCTTTCCTCTTCTCTCTCACTGCTGCAGACGAGGATCGCCCGGCCCCAGCTGACCCGGCTGTGATGAGACATGGGGGGGGGGGTGTCAGGCCACAGGCCGGAAGCCACGTGTGGTCTGCACAGGCCTCGTCCTCGGGGGCCCAGGGAGGCAGTGGGGCCAGCATGAGTGGGGGGCTGCTGCGCTGCAGGGCAGCGAGATGTTGCCCACCCCTCGAAGGCCCACGATGCCCTTCTGCTGACGCTGGAAGAACAAGGCACCTGCAGACATTCGAGATGCAGAGACGGAGAGGGCGGAAGGCCTGGCCAGGGAGGGGTGCTGCCCTCAGCAGAACTCGTGGGGCTCCGGCACATCCTTCCAAGGCTGGCTGTCGTGAGGTTCTCTTTTGCACAAAGCTCACGGCCTCTGCAGGCCAGGGACTGCGGCTTGCACTTTACCAAAGGTCTTCCCCACCTTTCCTTCCTCAGCCAGCCTCTCCCCCACTCAGTCCTCCCCCCCATCCTGCCTTGCTCTTCACTCTCCCCTCCCTCCCTCCCTCCCTCCCTCCCAAATGCCCCACCGTCCTCCTCTGACTTAGCCTCAGGTACAGGTGGGTGTGCAAGGCAACACCGGGGGCATCTGGAACAGGGTCCGCCCCCCCCCCCGGAGAGACGGGGTGGCAGCGGAGGGGCTGGCGAGGGGGGGGGGGCTTCTGCCTGGGGCTGCCCTTTGTGGCCAGGGCTGGGGTCAGGTGGGGACACCCACAGGAGACTTGGAGCAGAGGGGGGGGGGAGTGGGTGGCAGGCATCTTGGGGGAGGGGCGGGCGGGCAGGGTCGGCTTTCCTGGAAACTGCCCAGCGTTTCTCTTGTCCTAAGTTGGTTTGGGTCCCCTGTCTCCCCCCCCCCCCCCCCCAGGCATTGCTTCTGCAAGTCACCGGCGCCCCTCCCCACCAGCCTTTTTCCAGGGCAACAGTCTAGCATTCAACGCAGCTGCTGAGTTCAACATTCTCATGTGCTACATCAATAATTAAAAATATGGATACTCTTATTGGTGCTGTTGCTTTATGGGCAGGGAGGAAGAGAGGAGGAGGAGGAGGGAAAGGTGTGCCTTCTCTTGTGGCCATCTGACTTGGGGAGGGGAGCGCCCACCCCCACCCCCACCCCCGGTGAAGGAAGGCAGCTCCACTGGGAACACCAGGGGCGGAGGGATGGTGACACTGCACCCCCCCCCCCCCCATGGCTGCAGGGTCGTGGTCTCTGTCCAGGGCGGGTTCAACAGGCCTTGTCCCTCTGGAGGGCCGATGAAGTGAGCCGAGTCCCACCTGGATCCTGACTCTCTGCCCGGCCCAGCGTCCTGCCCGGCCCCGTGACCTGGGTGCTCAGGACTGTCTTGCCCTGGGGCCTTCCAGGTCCTTTCGGAGTTTGGAGTGAGCCTGACTCTGGTCCATTCCAGTCAGATATTTTGGAACAAACGGTACGAATGAAAATGAGGAGAGGGTTAGAGAAAAGGGTGGGAGAGGAACAGGGCGGGTGTACCTGAGTGCACAGGACGCTGCCTCACCCTGAATCAGGGCCCCCCCCCCCCGTCCGTCCGTCCGTCAAGGTCAGCACTGCCTGGCTCAGACTGGCAGCCGCTCTCTCTCTCTCTCTCTCTCTCTCTCCAGGGTCTCAGGCGGAGGAAAGTCCTTCCCCTCACTGACCGCCTGGTCCTTTCTTACCTGGCGATGCCCCTGGGTTGAAAGACAGGGGGGGGGGGGAGACACAAGTCCTCCCCTCTCTCCTTCAGAAGGCCACTCCAGTGGCTCCACCCGCAAGAGGAGGAAACCCTAGCATTTTACTCATCATCGACTTCTAAAACTTCATTTGTAGCCTGCCCTTTGTCCTCTGATGCAAGGCATGCCACTGAGCTGGAAAACAATGCCGAACGGGCCAGTGTAAGACATGCAGCAAGTCAAGCGATAAAAGTGGATAGTAACATTAGAGAACCGTGAACTGAGAAGGGTGTAATCCATCCCATGGGAGGGAAGGCAGCCTGGGACAGCCCCGCCCCGCCCCGCCCGGTCTTGGAAGCTCAGCGGGAGGAGTCCTCAGCAGGGAGACCACCCAGGAAGACTCTGGCCAGGCAGATCACCTCTGCCGAATCCCTTGCCCATGCAAGCCCCTCGCTGGGGTCACCAGAGGGCAGCTGTGACTTAACGGCTCCCCTTATGTCAGGAACCCTAACCCATCCCATAAACAGTTCATTTTTTAAAAGCTGCATAATATCTCCCACAGACGGAGAAGGTGCCACCCTCACCCCTTGGAAGGGAACCTGGAAGCAACTGCAGGGTGCAGCTGAGGAGTGGGCGGAAACACCTGGGGCGGGGGGGCCCCCTGCCGATCCCTGCTGCTGTGGAGCTCCCCTGCAGGGTGCCACCTAGCTGCTTAGAGCTCCTGCCCGCCAGGCTCCCTCCCAGGAGGGCAAAGGCAGCAACGCCATTTGGCCCAGGCAGCAAGAAGGCCCAGCCTGCTCCTGCCTCCCGCTTTTCTCACCAGCAGGTGTATGGAAGGGAAGCAGAAGGAAACAGGAGAAGGCAGGGACACCCCTCCCCCCTCCCCCCCCCCCCCCCGGCCCTGGGGAAACAGTCTGGTCTCAGCTCCCTCCTCACACACACACACACACACACACACACCCCTGGCCCCCGCGGCCTCAGAGCTGTGTGGCAAATGGCAGGGATTCGATTCCAGAAAGCTCCTTGCCTCATGCATTCTGGGAGATTCCCACAGCCTCCATTAGGAGAAGCTTCTGAATTCTGAATTGCCTGATGTCAGACCTTCTCGCACAAAAGCATCTGGGGCTGGCCACAACACTGGACGGCCAGCTGCCGGTCAGCCTGCATGTTCCTCATCAGGGTGCCTAGTGAGCCTGTGGGCTGAGCCCGTGAGGAGTTTTGACCAAGCATGCTGTGAAGGACCGGACTCGCAAGAGCCTCCTGTTCCTTCTGGTCGGCCCTCAGGAGGTTGGGAAACCCCTGCAGTGATTCCAAGTCTTGGCTTGGCACTGTCAGCCCTTCCCTTCACTCCTCACAGTTGCCAGAATTAGGCTGCGGTGACCCTGGAGGCTTGGCGCGATCTGGCTGCGCCTCTGTTTGCCGCAGCTTAAATAGTTGCAGGAAGTTTTGGTCAGGCATCCCACCCTGAACGGGCTTCATTGCGTGCTCGCCCCACGGAGGGCATTCTTCTTCTTTTGGTCTTTCACCCATGCACATGAGCGTGTATCCGAAGCTCCAGAAGGTTACGCTTCTGAGCTAAAAGAGATCGCAAAGGTGCAAGCGGCAAAGCTAGCAGAACGGAAAGCAGACATTCCTTCTCCCCCTCACCTCCCATGGCAACCAGGCCAGATGAAGCAGGCTGGCTGACAAATGACTACTTGGCCACACCAGGGGCGATTGTGCGCTTTTGCTACCTGATCCCAAAACAAACAAACAAACCAAAGAAGGTGGAAACAGAAGGGAAGATTCAGACTTTCCAAACAGCTTGACTTCGCAACAGGGGATTCAGACGTCAGGAAATGCAGGGTGGAAACGCTGGCATCAGACTTTCCCTGGTGCCTGAATACTCTGCTTCCAAAGTGGGGCAACACGGGGTGCCAGCGACTGGGGCATGGAAGGCAGAGGTTGCCATCTGATTGTGCTCTTTAAATTCGCAAAGGTAATGGTACAAAACTGCTCGTGTGACGGCAGCCCATGTGTAGTAAATGCTGCCATCAGCAACGCTGGGAGTATCTCCGCTAAACAGAGTTGTATATCTAGCACTCTGCCCCTGCCCTGATGTTGAGAGACCCTGCCTTGTTGCCAGGCATCCTGCTGCATTACCACAAGCGAGTCAGGCATGGTCTATCCCAGCTACACAATCCCCAGCTATGGCATCCCAGGGCTGGTGAGCTTGCCCACGGCCCAACCCCCTTAGCACACTTCCGATCATAAGACTGAATAGGTGTAGTGTGTTCCCAGAGACCAGGGCTAAAGCATTTAAAATATAATAAAGTTTAATAAATGGATAAAAAGAATACACATGGTCTGTTAAAGCATTCAGGCTGAGCAAGGGTAGAACAAAAAGGTGAAAACATGTAGTTCCCCTTTCCCTGCACTCAGCATTTAGTTAGGAAAAGCTAGCTTTACTTCAAGTTGCAATAGTTTAAAGCTCATCGTCACCTGAGTTCTCATGGTTGGGACTTCTCCCCATTGTCTCTTGCTGTGTGGACAAGATAGACACCCCTAGGTAAAAGCTTAGCCCTGCATGACATGTGGCTCCCTTGTCAGAACAGAAGCCACAGAAGATAGTAAGAGAGCTTTCTCTCTGAGTCCAGAGAGTACAACCTGAGGGTCCATCATGCCCTGGAGTAATTCAGATCTTCCTGTAGCACATAGAAGAGAATGCATTCCAGCAATGTGGGTGTTTCCAGAGACCAGACTTAGAGGAGCATTCAAAATATAAGAATGGATGTCCACCTTCCAACAGGTTGTGGGGTGGCAAAAGTCATTGGCATAACCAAGAGCTTGAGTGCTTTTTGCTTGGTGCTGGATGTCTCCTTCCTTCACGCGATCCTTTTGGCCAGGTATGAGTTGGATTTCTGAGCATGGACAGAATATTTTACCAATGACTGAAATGTTGGAGAGAATTCTTGGTTGGAGGGCATTTCTGGACACATACATACTAAAAACAAAGGGATTCAGGAAAGATCTATCGATAGGTGGAATCATACAGAATACTGGAATATCAAAGGAAAATAGAGTTGCCAGCTAGATTTGTTCTTCTTGCCTTGCTAAATTTTGTAATCCCCCTTGTGATTTAGTGGGAAAAAGGAATATCAACCAATAAGAATCCCTTACGATGCCCAAGTCTCTCTTCCTTTGGGAGGCAGGTCAGGGCTCCTTCTCCTTCGCCCTGGGGTCTGGGCATGAGAAACAAAGGCTTGGCAAAGACATGACAAAGGTTTGCATTTATGGGCTTCCCCGCTAGTATAGGAGCTGCCTTCCTGGGCTAATTAGAATTTAGCATATGCATTCCAAATTCTCTCCAAGGAGAATTTGGAATTATTTCCAAAGTAGAGAGCAAAGGTTAGTTGCGCCCGACCCCCTATCAGAGCTGTGCACAAACTAGAGTCTGGAGCATCAAGAGGTATTAGGCTGGGAATACTCCGGAATGTACAAAGAGCCCTGAAGGACCAGACCAGCGCTCCGTCCAGTCCAGTGGACCAACTAGTCCAGTGTGTTGTCCACTCCGTCCCCCCCGCCCCCCCCAGAGGATCAAAGGCAGTGACAGGATAACCAAAGGGGACATCTTACTCTCTCCTCCTCCATTCTGGGGGGATCTAGCTTGGTGTTACATTTCAGTGAGATGGGGCAAGCCTGTTTTGCCATAGTAAAAAGTAAAGGTTTCCCTTGCTTGAAAGCCAGTCGAATCCGACTCTAGCGATGCGGTGCTCATCTCCGTTTCCAAGCCAAAGAGCCAGCACTGTCTGAAGATTTTTTTCCTGTGGTCATGTGGCCGGCATGACTAGACACCGAGGCACCATCCATAGCAAGGGTGTGTGTGTGTGAGTGAGAGAGAGAGAGATCTTGGTTGCCAGGCTGGGAAATTCCCTGCTTCTTCCGACTCTGGATGGCCCTGATGCTTGATGGACCACCTTCGCCTGTGTATTGTTCATTCCACCCTTCTCTCAAGGCCTGCTGCTGGTGCCCCTGCCTCCAGGGGGAGGCGTGGGGGGGGAGGGACATCTGAGGCAGGACTTTTCCAGTGGTGACTCCTCCTGTATGGAGCACCCTCCTTCTCGAGGCTTGCCGGGCACTGACTTAGGTCTCTCTTGGGACCCAGGGGCAAAACACTTCTCCTCCATGTTTTAAGGCTGCTTTTAGTCTACATCTAGCTAGGGAGGGGGCTGTTTTACAGATATCATTTGTTGTTGTTCAGTCGCACAGTCGAGTCTGACTCTTCGTGACCCCATGGACCACATCACACCAGGCCTTCCTGTCTTCCGTCATATTCCGGAGTCTGCTTAATTTCATGTTTGTTGCATCGATGACACTGTCTAACCATCTCATCCTTTGCCGTCCCCTTCTTCTTTGACCTCCAATCTTCCCCAGCATCAGGGTCTTCTCCAGAAAGTACTCCTGTCTCATTTGGTGGCCAAAGTATTTGAGCTTCAGCTTCAGTATCTGGCCTTCCAGGGAACAGTCAGGATTGATTTCTTTTAGAATTGGCTTCAAGTTATCATTTAATGCTTCTGAAAGTTGCGTTTGTGGCTTGTTTTAATATGGATCATCTTACTTTGTGAGCCCCCTCAGGTCAGTCTCCAGAGTGGTGACCTAGACATGGCCAAAATAAGGGAAATTAACTCCCCTTCCGGGGGGGGGGGGGTGTCTAAGGCTGCTGACTCTTGGGAAGGTGTGCTGAGGACGGCGCCCGGCTCTTCAGACTTCCCTTTGGAGCTAGGCAGAAGACGTTGAAAGCGCCCTCCCCTCCCCTGCCTCAGCCTCCAGACTTGGTGGCAAAAGAGTCAGACAGCCAGAGAGGCAAACCCTGAGCTTCCTTCCCGTGCTGGCAGTCCTGCCATGGTCCCCCCTCTGAAAGGCAAACTGTCTTCTCAGGGACCACCTTCCTTCCTTCTGTTCACTCTCTCTCCCAGCACTCTCTTCTCTCTGCCCGCACCAAGAGGGAGGAGACGCTGTCTGCATCTTGGAACCATGACCCAGAGGGTCTCTCGCCATCTGTGTCCATCCTTAGTTAGTTAGACTAGAATTCTATCCTAAGCTTTTCTATCCAGATTGTAGTTCTAAAATAAAGCGACTAGTATTAGTCTTAAAAAGGGCTGCGGTGGCTCAGTGGTTAAGATGCTGAACTGCAGACCAGAAGGCCGGTAGTTCAGTAGTTCAAGACCCGAGTGCCACATGATGGAGTGAGCTCCCGCCTCTGGTCCCAGCTCCTGCCAACCTAGCAGTTCAAAAGCAAGAAATTGCAAGTAGATAAATAGGTATCGCTTTGGTGGGAAGGTAACAGCATTCCATGCACCTCAGCATCTAGTCATGCCAGCTACATGACCACAGAAATGTCTTCGGACAGCACTGCTTCTTTGGCTTGGAAACAGATGAACACCCCCAGAGTCGGATTTGACTGGCTTTTCAGCAAGGGAAACCTTTACCTTTACTATTACCGGGTTTGATTCCCCACTCCTCCACTTGCACCTGCTGGATGACCTTGGGCAAGCCGTAGTTCTGGCATAGCTATTCTTGAAAAAGAACAGTTTCTGTCAGAGCTCTCTCAGCCCCGCCTACCGCCCAGGGTGTTTGTTGTGGGGAGGGGGAGGGAAAGGAGTTTGTAAGCCACTCTGAGAACTCCCTTGGGTAGTGAAGGGAGGGGTATAAATCCAATCTCTTCTTCTCTTCTTCTTCTTCTGTGTAGCTTTGTAAGCTGAATGACCTGGAGAAAAAGATGCTTTGTGTCAGCTAAACTGCCATAGAGAAGATGGAGGTGGGGAGTGTAACTCTGGTACACTAAGGCCCCGTCCACACTGTCACTTTTGTCGCTCATTTCTCCCTATTGCTTCAGGTTCCCCCACCCCCCATATGTTTTGTTCTCTCTAGTAGTCCCAGAGGGAGCAAAACACATGTGGAAAAGGGGGAGGAACCCAAAGCAATAGGGAGAAATGAGCTGCAAAAGTGACAGTGTGGACGGGGCCTAAGTTTCTATTCTCTTGCACCCTTTATCTCTGCTTTGACAAGGCTCAACCTTGGAGATGCTCTCCACTTTCCCGCTGGGAACTAAGGGCTGTTAATTTTCTGCGCGAATGTAACCTGTTGCTATTGGCTTGTATCCATCAGACGACCCAAGTTTGAACCCCATATAAAATCCCATTCCCACTCTTACCCCAGTAGTCTTAACACAAAATGTGTTTAGAGCAATGCAGTATACTGAGTCAATAAACTGATCCTGTTTAAGGAACATTGTTGATTACTGATAACTGGGGACTCTGACACTTTGTTTAAAGCACTCTGCTAACTAGTGGGTAGGGGATTAACTATACCAGTTAACCCAATAAAAGAAGTGCTCAACCGCCAAGAGACCTCTGGGAGGCCATTGAAAATATCCCCCCCCCCCCCCCCCCCCCGCTGCCAATTTCCCGTATTTGGAGGGATTCTTGGCTGCCAACTTCCTTCTGTGCTGAGTCACATGGCTGTAAAGCCCTTGACGGTGTGAGCAGCTGCCAGCCAGGGCAAGGCCCATGTGCACCCGGGCAGCAGCCTGCCCCATCTCCTCCCTACAAGTGTCACGGATCCTCCAGAGGAGAGAGGCCAGGCAGGTGGACTCTGGAGCCAAGTCAGCTTCTTCCCTCCCCCTGGCATGAGTCCTGGGGGAGGGGCAGGCCCACGAAAGGATGTGGACAGTCTCGGCTTGCGGAATTAGATGCTCTTTGCATGACGTGCAGCTTTGGCTTCTGAGCTGGGGTAGCCTTCCTCCCTTCTCACAGGGATCCTTTCCTGGCAGGATCCTGTCGTTCTACCAGCTGCCTGCCATGCCAAAATTCAACGGGTGCTGTTTTCCCTATTATTGCTCTGCTGCCCGGCACAGCTGTGGACTGGGGAGATTCCTGGAGATGTGGGGGTGGATCCTGGCGGGGAGGGCAGAGGACTCAGCAGGGCTGTGATGTCGCAGAGTCCCCCCTCCTAAGTGGCCAGTTTATCCAGGGGAACCAGTCTCTATAGTCTGGAAATCACTGTAATTCCAGGGAACAAAAGGAAATCTTTATTTACACAGAGAGTGATTAAAATGTGGAAGTTGCTGCCAGGGGACTTTGTGATGAGGGCCACAGGAACAAACAGCTTTAAAAGGAGATTAGGCAGATTCAGGCAGGATAAGTCTGTCAGTGGCTCCTAGCCATGGTGGCTGAAGGGAACCTCCACATTCAGAGGCACGAATCTTTCGAATCCCAGAGCCAGGAGGCAACCTCAGGGGAAGGCTTCAGCCCCTATGCCCCGCAGTTGGACCTCCAGAAGAACTAGTTGGCCACTAAGGTAGATTTGGAGGGGTGGCCGTGTTGGTCTGAAGCAACAGAACAAAGTTGGGAGTCCAGGGGCACCTCTAAGACAAGGGGGCAAAGTTTAATTCAAGGTGTGAGCTTTCGTGTGCGGGTGCACTTCTTCAGATACCTTTGGCCACTGTTGGCCACTGTGTGAGGCAGGAGGCTGGACTAGAGGGACCCTCACTTGTCTGATCCAGCAGAGAAGGCCAGCTCTCACCTGGAGGTTAGCTACCTGGCCCCACTTCCTGTTGTGTTTCTGCCTGTCCCAGGTACAAGAACCCTTCCGGAAAAGGGAGATAGCAACCGTTGACAGTGCTTCTCTGTTTGCAGTAGAAGCCCCTGGAAAGTGACCTCGGCTGCCACTCAGCCATGTTGCTACACCACCTTCCAGTATGGAGCATTCCCCAGGTAGGTGTGGGCCTGCCCTGCCCTGCCCCGTAGCACCCTGATTAGCAGAAGTGGGCCACTGACATAGGCAGGCAGGCGGGTGTCACACAACCCAGAGCTAAGAATAGCACCTGGGAGGAGTGCCCAGTGGACATAGTTACTGTGTGAGACACAGACTCCAGTCCAAGGTCCTCCCTCACCCCACAGGGCATGACGCAAGCAACCCTCCCGACAGTTGCCCCCTTGGCCACTTCTGGGCCTGGCACTCCTCAGCCTGGGCTCCCACTGGCCCTCAGTCCTGCAGAGCTGCACGGCCGGCTGTATGGGGTCTTGCGGGCAGAGACCTGGGCTCATCCTCTGCTACAGACAGACTGCAGGGCCTTGGGTGGTCCAGTCGGCAGCAGTGGGGCAGCTGGGTAAAGATGCCTTGCCAACTGCCCAGGAGTAGTCTTTGAAGAGGGACCCTGGCTCAGCAGAAGAGCCTCTGCTTGGCATGCAGGAGGTCCCAGGTTCAGCCTCCTGCCTCGTCCCTCAGAAGGACTCCCAGGCGCCAGGTGATGGGAAAGACCTTTCTCTTCCTGAAACCCTGGAGGGGAGAGCCCCTGCTAGGCTGAGTGGGCAAGACGGACCTGGAGGGACCCTGGGGTGTGTGCGTGTGTGTCTGAGTCAGCAGAAGGCAGCTACCTGGGTGCTGCTCTGCTTTATATTCTGAAGAAGAGAGCTCTGTGTGGCACGAAGGTTTGCAGTTTCAGTCCTGCCTGGCTCAGACATGGGCCCTGCCCTCTTGGAGTCCCTCATCCTCACCTGTATCGATTGCCCCCACACCGCCTCCTCCCTCTGAGGCCCCCCAAGGGCGTTTGGCTCCTGGGCCATCTGTGCAGAGTGGGAAGCCAAAGGCCCCCCCCCCCCGAGAGGGAGCCACGGTTTGGAAGGGGGCCCCGAGGGCATCCCAGGCCTGGGAGCAATGAGCAGATGTGCCCGGTCAGCCGCACAGGGGCAGCCGTGACCCGCAGCATCCCTATTTGCCACGGGAAACAAACACACGGGACTCCTTCTGGCCTTTATTTCCAGGACAGCCCCCCCCCCCCACATGTGGATGAACAAGTCCATGAATGGCTGATGGACACCAGTTCAGCACCCCTGAATTAGTGCACGTGGGTGCTGGAGGCAGGCTCCCATGGCCAGCTGTGTCCTGTGCACCCCGGCTACACACACACAGCCGCCACTCCCGCTGGCCTCACGTATCCTCCCTTGCACATCAAACAGGGTCGAGCCGGAGAGCCACAGCGACTCACACCCTTGCCCAGGCCCGTAATGGCAGTGGGGCATCTTGGGGCATCTTGGGGCCCTCCCTCCACCCGCTGACTTCCCACCCAGCCCCCCGACTTCCCATCCAGTTGGTTTATTTTATTTTATTTTCGTGCATGCCACAGCTACTCCAGCCCCCTCTCTCTCATCACTTTAAAAAAACATTTACACTCTCTTGTTGCTCCTGACAGAGTGCCCCCCGACTTCTTGAAATGCCCCCCAAAGTCAAAAATCGTGGCTGCAGCCCTGCTCTTGCCACCGTCGTACCAGGGTGTACCCATCTGGTGCAGATCAGCCAAGGAAAGAGCACAGTCCCCAGAAGAGGTGGCTGCCAAGTTTCCTGCAGGGGTGAGGCCCTCCAGGTGGAGTCCTAACAGGGAAGGGAATGCCCGTCCCCCTGCCCCCCCATCACGGCCAGCCAGCAGTCCCCCTTTACCTTGCATGCTGAGCAGCTGCCACTCAGGCTCCTCCCCAAATTCCCCTCAGCAACGGCGGGCTCCAAACAACAACAACGCCTGGCCACAGCTCCCTCAGCTGCTTTTGTCTTGAAAGGTCACAAGCCGGGGAGCATTCTTGCCCAGCTGCAGCATGGGGACTTGTGGGTTGGGGCCCCTTCCTAGCAGCTGGTGCAGTGAAGGTAGCAGCTGGCCTCAGAGGGTGCCAACCTCCGGGTGGTGGCTGGAGACCTCCCAGGATTACAATTTATCTCCAGGTGCCAAAGGCCAGTTCACCTGGCAGATGAACTCAACGGCACTATACCCCACTGAAGTCTCTCCTCTCTTCAACCCCCGCTTTGTTCAGGCTCCACCCCCAAATCTCCAGGCATTTCCTAACCCAGCACTAGCAACCCTATCCTCACCCCCAGTGCAAGAAACCAAGCACCAGCAAGGGGCCAAATCCAGCCCTGCCAGCCTCCCCCAAAAGAACTCTGAAGCAGCCCTTAAGAGCTGTGGAAGCCTGGTTCTGGGGCTGATGAATGGGCTTGCTGGAAGACCCAGGCGCATAAGAAAAGCCACACTGGAGTGAGCCCCAGAGCCCCCTGGTCTGGCACGCTGCTTCCAAGTTCACTAGCCAACGGCCAGCATCCGTTGCTCACCTGCACCCGCTCTTTTTTTTGGGGGGGGGTGCAAGAACAGAAGCAGAGCCCTGCTAGATCAGACCAATGGGGGTGCATTGAGTCCAGCTAACCAGCTGCCCTGAAGGGCCACACTAACCCGGCATCCAGGCCAAGGCCTTCCCCTGCTCCCCTGGGATTCCAAGGCTGGCTGCCTCTGGGGATGGAGGCTCTCTTCAGTCTCCATGGCTGGGAGCGATTGCTGGATCTCTCCTCTGGGAACCTGCCCAGCCTCCCTCGGAAAGCCATCTAGGCCAGCGCAGAACTATAAAGACAGATCTCTGCAAGGATGAACCAAAACTCAGCACTACTAAAGGTTGTAAAGATTAAAAAATGGTGTATGGTGAAATATACATAGATAAATGGCAAGGACAGACCTCTCCTCCATGAACCCTTCTAACCCCCTCTGAAAGTCGTCTGTGCTTCTGACCAGTATTTCCTCCGCCGACAGTGAATTCCACAGTTTAATTACTCATTGAGTAAAGAAGCATTTCCTTCTTCTTGGACCTCTTGCCTGTCAACTTCACTGAGTGCCCCTGAGTTCCAGTTGAGTGAGAAAGTTCCCTGTCTCCGCCCTTCCCTGTCTCCACCCTATACAAGTTCCCTGTGTGGTTTTATAAACCTCTATCAGGTCCTCCCTTAACTTTCTTCCTTCCCAAACCGTCCACTTCTTTCTAAACTGTTTTCCTAGGTAGGTGCTCTAGCCCCTTAACAGTCTTGGTTGCTCTCTTCTGTACTTTTTGAAACACAGCAACCAGAATTGTTCACATGGTATTCCCAGCGAGGCCACACCAGGGCTCTGTCCAAGGGCATTGCAACGTCTGCTGGTTTATTTACAGTCCCTTTCCTAATAGTCGCTGCGGTAGTCTGCCTTTGTCACTGCTGCCTCAGATCGAGTTGGCCTTTTCATTAAACTTTTCGCTACAACCCCAAGATCGCTTTCCTTTCTCAGTCTCAACTAATTCAGATCCCATTAGCATATTTTAAATCTTAGCAGTGTTTTTTTGCTTTGGAAAAGTTGCCAGTATTAATATATAAGGTTGCACCAATTCCCACCAATTCCCCCTTCTGGATCTCAGGCATTTTTGTTCCAACATGCAGCACAGGTTCCATTTAGCTGTTGTGGCTGTTGATCGAGCTGTCCGTGCTGAATCTGCCCAACGAACATTCCTATGGCCATACTTGGTGCTGAACAGGGATCTGTGTGTGTGTGTAACAACTAAAAACTATGCAGTTTTGCACAGAAATGCCACGCACTATCCCTCTTCAATTTAATTTCATGTACACAAAACATCTTTATGCTGCCTTCCACAGTCAGGGTCCCTAAGGTGGAGCATATAAAACATTAAAAAAAACATTAAAATTATGTTGCCGAAGGCTTTCGCGGCCACAGTTCATTAGTTGTTGTAGATTTCTCAGGCTGTATGGCTGTGGTCTTGGCTGGCGAAACGTCAGGTACTCCAATGCCAAGACCACGGCCATACAGCCCGGGAAATCTACAACTAACATTAAGATTATAAAACAATTCAATAAAAATGAATAGGTGGAGGGCTAAGAACTTGTACTGGGGGGAGTCAAATGAAACAAGAAAGGTTTTCACGCGGTGTCCAAAATGTCAGGTCTGGGGGATGAGGACCGGGCTCTCTGAAGGCCTTCACTAGGGGAGGGCCTGTGGTGGGTGTTACTTTCATCTCCTGTGGTTCCTGCCCTGAGATGGCCCAGGGCTTTCACTGGTATTTTGAGCCACTCAGGGACCAGCCAGTTGTGGTGATAAACTGTTACTCGAAAAAGAGGTCAAATGGATTCCGAGACTGAGATCTTTGGTTCCTTGTGGGCTAAAGGAGGACCTGGACAATGACAATGGTTTACTTTATGCCCCCATTTCTCCCCAGTGGGAACCCAAAGAGGCTGATGTCTTTCTCCTCTCCTCCATTTTGCCCTCCCAACAACCACCCTGTGAGGGAGGTGAGGCTGAGAGGGTGTGACTGGCCCAAGGGGGTCCCCCAGCCGACTTCCCTGGCAGGAGTGGGGGTTCCCTCCTGGGTCTCCCTGATCCTCCTCCTGTCCTGATGCCATCCTGGCTCTCCGGGCCTGGACCTTCCACCATTCGCACAGGGGAGAGACCCTGCTCTCTCTGCGCTCTGTGCACTCTGTGAGTTCAGCCGCTGTGGGAAAAGCGCTCGGAGATGAACACCTTTAGAGGTCAGCCCTGTTTTCCACTTGTTTTCCAGTTTCACTGATCCCTGTGTTATTATCTCTCAGCTATGTATTTTTTTGGACTAAGTTCTATCTTGCTTTGCTATGGTGTAAATATTTTACCGCTTGCAATTTGATCATATTTATAGTCACATGGATTTTCAATTCATGTAACATTCTCACTTCTGGTTTTTCATGTATGTTTCTCTTAAATCTGTTTTGTGTTTGCATAGTTTGCATTTTGATTGTTTTAATATAAATTAATGTTTCTTTCATTTCATGTTTCAGATCCCCCATAAGAACATAAGAGAGAAGCCAATGTTGGATCAGGCGAGTGGCCCCTCCAGTCCAACACTCTGTGTCACACAGTGGCCAAAAACACCAGGTGCCATCAGGAGGTCCAGCAGTGGGGCCAGGACACTAGAAGCCCCTCCCACTGTGGCCCCATCAAGCACCAAGAATACAGAGCATCACTTGCCCCAGACTGAGAGTTCCTATCTAGACCTTATGGCTAATAGCCACTGATGGACCTCTGCTCCATATGTTTATCCAATTCCCTCTTGAATCTGTCTGTGCTTGTAGGCACCGCCACCTCCTGGGGCAGTGAATTCCACGTGTTAATCACCCCTTGGGTGAAGAAGTACTTCCTTTTATCTGTTCTAACCCGACTGCTCAGCAATTTCATCGAGTGCCCACAAGTTCTTGTATTGTGAGAAAGGGAGAAAAGGCCTTCTTTCTCTGCCTGCTCTATCCCATGCATAATCTTATAAACCTCGATCATGTCACCCCTCAGCTGTCGTTTCTCCAAGCTAAAGAGCCCCAAGTGCTTCAACATTTCTTCATAGGGAAAGTGTTTTAACCCTTTTATCATTCTGGTTGCCCTCGTTTGCACTTCTTCCCAATGCTATAATATCTTTTTTGAGGTGTGGCGACCAGAACTGTACACAGTACTCCAAATGAGGTCACACCATCAATTTATACAGGGACATTATGATACTGGCTGATTTGTTTTCAATTCCCCTCCTAATAACCCCCAGCATAGCGTTGGCCTTTTTCACTGCAGCCGCATACTGTCTTGACATTTTCATTGAGTTATCTACTACGACTCCAAGATCTCTTTCTTGGTCAGTCTCCGCCAGTTCAGACCCCATCAACATGTATTTATAGTTAGGATTTTTGGCTCCAATATACATCACTTTGCACTTGGCCACATTAAACCCCATTTGCCACGTTGATGCCCACTCACCCATCCTCGACAGATCCCTTTGGAGTGCCTCACAATCCTCCCTGGTTCTCACCACCCTGAACAACTTTGTGTCATCTGCAAATTTAGCCACTTCACTGCTTACTCCCAACTCCAAATCATAAATAAACAAGTTAAAAAGCATCGGACCGAGTACTGATCCCTGCGGGACCCCACGGCTTACCTCCCTCCACTGAGAAAATTGCCCATTAATACTCACTCTCTGCTTCCTTTTAATTAGCCAGTGTTTGATCCACAAAAGGACTTGCCCTTTTATCCCATGACTATTGAGCTTTTATCCCATGACTGATGAAGCTGTGTTCAAAGTGTGCAGGGCCTTTTCTGGTACCTCTAATGGTACGTCTTCACTTTCCCACTGCACTGTGGACCTTTGGCCTGGCGGCTGGTCCGGGCCTCTTGTTTCCTGCTCAAGAAAGAAACGTGGCCTATGTACTGGGTTTCATAATGGGACTGACTTACCTTATTCACTTCACCTATGGCCTGCCTTTCTTGCTGAGGCTTGAGGGGATTACATAATGAAAAAACAATGCAGTGAAAACAGTGTAACACATATGCTCATTAAAACTGAATTATAAAATAATGCAAAATACACCAAATGAAGAAATAAAACAAAATTTGGAAGTTGGAGGACAGTGCAACAGGACAGTAGAGTCTATGGAACAAGCAGCACCATGAGGCTGGATTAGAGGTTGGGTACCCTGTTATGTGGGCAAAGAGCGATAGAGCTGGGTGGCATCAGCATACTGAGGACAGCCAACCCCCAAAGCGCAAACGATTCCTCCTGCAGGCCTTACGCAGAGACTAAAGGCCCGTCCCACACGGAGGAGGAGACCTGCTGCCCAACAGCCGCCTTCTGAGCCCCACCTGGGAGGAATGAGTCAAGCCAGTCCAAGGTGCCGGTGGCCTTAGGGGGGTGTTGGCTGGAAGGTTCAGCAAGAGACTTGCAGGAGACTGGGGGAGGGGGCGGTTATACCTGCCGGGGGGGGGGGGGGATCTGAGGCTGGATGTGCCCCAGGTCAGAACTCAAACTCCATCCACAGCTGAGACCGACACTTGGGGCACTGTCCGCCTGGCTGAGCCAGGAAGGGGACTCTGTGCAGGGAGGCTGGGAGGCCAACTTTTCGTTCTGAAATGGCCCTTAAGACCCCTTGAGGTTTGTTTTATTTTGTCACAGCAGGCTGCGCACACACACTAGGGTTGCCAGGTTTGGGTTAGAAAACACCTGGAGACTTTGGGGGTGGATCCAGGAGACAGCGGGGTAACACACACACACACACACACGCACACACACACGCACACACACACAGAGGCACAACATGGCCCACTGACTGCCTCTGGGAACGCCCCCCTCGCCTGGGTTCCACTCACCCCCTGGGGGCAGAGCACAGGTGAGGACAAGGAAGCAGTATGCCAACGGTGCCCCTTTGCTCTCCCCAAGACACGCCATGCCAGGGGGAATTATGGCTCAATTGCTGGCTGATCACCTGCTCCCCGCCCATCCTTCACACAGGAGTCAAAGTTCCCCCAGCTGTGCCTTCCTTTTCTTCAGAAACTCAACGGCGGCCAGCAAGGGTGGAGGATTCCCACGTCTATGCTACTGACTGGGAGTGTCCCAAAGGATTTGGGGGCTATCTGATGAGGAAGGCTCTGGGTCTCCTCCTCCTTCTCCTCCACTTTCACATTGCAGCTTCTGGAGCAACAACAGGTCAGTGGGCCAAAGACCCTGAGGGGAGGGGGCTTCAGACGTGTCTGGGTGCATCGGGGGCCACTTTTTTTCAGAGCAGCTTTGGGGGGAGGGGGGCCAACTCCAGATCAGAAGAACAGAAAGGGGTTTGGTGGCTTTTATGAACCAGAGCCCACTTCATCAGATGTGTGAAGCAAACCCTCTGGCAGGAGACACACACACACACACACACACACGGGGGGGGGGGGGTAGTTTCCGAGGGGAGCCCTGTTGGTCTGCGCCAGAGGAACTGGATTCAAGTCCAGGAGCCCCTGAGAGACCAACAAGTTTTTCCAGGGATGAGCCTTCAAGAGTCTGAGCCTCCCTCCCTTCCTCAGACCCACCGGTGGCAGGGTGGGGGGTGGGGATGGTGAACTGTGCAATTAAAGTAGATCCAGGTGGGTCACTGTGTTGGTCTGAAGCAACAGACTTTGAAGCCAGAGGCACCTTTAGGACCAACAAAGTTCAGTTCAAGATATATAATCTTTCGTGCCATTACACTCAAACTTTGTTGTGCATGTAAAAGTGTGTGTGTGTGTGTGTCTGTATATACATTTTAAATGTATATTTTAAATGTTATTTTAATATTTTAAATATTTTAATGCCTGATGTTCATGACCTTGCAGACCCTATTTGGGTGGAAAGGCAGCATATAAATGTTTCAAATGAATGAAATGTGGTGTTTCTTTGCAAAACTTGACAGTTTCTAGTTGTTACCTGCCTTCAGTCCCAGTGAGTGAAAAAAAGTACATCATTACATAAATAAAAAGTATACAAGATCAGCATAAGAACTTTAATGGGGAATGTGAAGAAATGCAATTTTTTCCTTTGGAGGTATAAAAAGAGCAAAACCTTCCCTGAATTTTAGAAGTTTCCCCGCCCCCCTCTGGGCAGAGAATAGACATGAAGGGGAGAAGTCAGTTCAATTGCTTTCCAGGCTTAACCTCAGCCCACCTTCTTACAAATGCTAACAGGTCTAGACAATGGGATGGTCAAGCTTGTCCCCCCCTTCAAGCAAGAAACAGAGATCTGAAGTTGTTAAATACTAGAGAGGCTTCAGGAAGGAAATTCTGGAGATTTCAGGAAAAGCTTCTCTGACCTGGCCTGACCTGGTCAGTGAGTGGGGAAAAGAGAGGTGATAAAACTCAGGGGAGCAAGGAGGAAGCTCTCTTTTATTGGTGTGGAGTCCATCAGAGCAGATGGAACTCTTAACTGAGGTCTGGAGGAGGCGGCCATTAGCCATGTGTTGGCCTGGACTGGTTAAGGAAGCTTCAAGGTAAAGGAAACTCTGTAGAGATTTGGAACTTCCTAAGGTAAGGAGCCTGTCCTATATTTTAACACCTGATAGGACATGTATACAGACAGGAACAGAGGAATTGCATTTTACCCATTTCTTTTGAATCCCTTGCTCAGTCTGGTGCTGTGCTAAAAGTATGCTTGTGAAAATTTTCTTTTTAATAAATACTGTATAACTTTTGATGATGGTAGTGGTTCTCTGTACCACATAGACCTCCACCGTCTCAGACACCCTATTCTAAAAGGAGCGCCGGGGCAGGGGCATAGAGTTTTGTAAATTCTGGGGGGGGGGGCAGCCTCTTTAGCGCGTGCGCGAAGCGCGCTCGCTCACTGGGGCGATGTCCCTCCCCCACCAAGAAACCTCCGTGTCTCCCCAGGCCCTTCCGAGGCCCGCCAGCCGCTGCTGCCGGGGCCTCTCTCTTCCCCCCCCACTCCTTCCCTCTCCCTTCGCCAGGAAAAGAGGGAGAGAGAGGGAAGGATGGAAGAGTGGCCAGGGGGGGGGCGGGGGGGGAGAGGCACCGGCAGCAGCAGCTGCCGGCCTTGGAAGGGCCCCAGGAAGCACGGCGGCAGGCACTACATTTTCCTGGGGGGGGAGGCTCAGTCCCCCCTGGAAAATTTCGGGGGAGGCTCGAGCCCCCCCCGTAGTCTACGCCTATGCGCCAGGGGAAGGCTGGCAGTTGGCAAGTGGCCATTCCTCCAGGGGCACACAAGGCAGTAAATGGTGCCAGTGGTGACCAGGGACTGGGCAGCAGGAGACACAGAGGCAAGGCCTCAGAACTGGGAAGGGACGCTGGGAGCCCCGACCCTCCCAGCAGGCAATTCCTAACAAAGGTCAGGTGGTTGCCGTGGTTACCCGAGAGAGAAAGACAAGCCTCCCCAGGTGTTGGGGAAACCTTGGAGGGCCGGCTGGAACAGGGCCTGCAGGCCGGAGGGGGCCCATTCCCTCACAGGGAATAACAAGGAAACCTGTTACATTAAGCTAATCTAACACATGTGGAGAGAAATGAGTCATCTCTGTAGAACTGTATTTAATAGAACATTCACAACCCTCCTTTCCTCTTGGTTCAAATCCCAGTGAATGAAATGGAAACGGTCAAAAAAGGTGCTGCATTATTTGCTGCAGCCGTTGCAGGTTCTTCGTAAGCCACCGGAGAGGCTGAATGGCTCCAAGGCAGGGCGTACATCTTCCAGACAGCCAGGGAGCAAGCAGACCAATTTCCCCCAGCAGTTCCTCCCTGGAGTCTGACTTGGAAGCTCCTTGGCTGAAGAAAGGCGAGGGGGGGGGTGTCCTGCAGGAGGAGGGCGCGGTCAGGAGGAGGGCTCCCTCTAAGCTGGGGTGGAGTCTTGTGAGCAGAAATCCTCCTTGGTGAGCTGCTGGCATTTAAAGTTGTGAGCGAGCGATTTGGCTACTGCGTAGATTAGTCTGCTCTGGAGCCATCTTTCCTGAGCCAAGACGAAAATCTGTGAGCCAGGGGCTGCAAAACTGTGAGCTGGCTCACACTAAGTCAGCAGAGAGGGGACGCTGGTCAGGAAGAGGGCTCTGTCCGGGGCAGCTGAAGAATGCCCTTTTCTGTGCCAGGATGGTGTCCTTCCATTTGTTTGCCTAAGGGTCGATCAGTTTTTCCTGCGTAGACAGCGGGGGGGGGGGGGGGGCACGTGTTGCATTGGAGGGTCCTTGGCGGCCAGAAGTCCAGTCTTAGAGTTGACAGAGTGGATCTGGGGACAGAGGTGGCACCTGAGCTCATGACAGGGCCTGGTCCCTGGGCTAACGTCAAGGCAGGTCCGTGCAAGGCCTCTCTCTCTCTGTGCGTGTGTGTGTGAGAGAGAGACTGCTGCTGTCCAGAGTAGGTCAGGGTGGTTTCGGGGGGGGCGGGATAGTTGGTGGTCAGTCTGTCTTTTCTCTTTGTGGGTCTGGCCATGGTGTTTTCAAGAGCTCCTCCTGCACATCCTTTAGGTGTGAGTCTGTGTTTATGGCAGTGGGATATTCTACTCAGCTTGTATTAGACAGACCAGCTGTAACATCGAGCACTTTCACACAGGCCGAATAACAATCCCCTTTGCAAGTGGATTTTACTGTGTGAAACTGCAAAATCCACTAGCAAATGATTGCTAAAGCGCCTTGAAAGTGGACTGGAATTGTATTATTCAGCGCATGTGAAAAGCATCGCTGGGAGGGGTGTGTGTCAGGGATGCAAGAAACAGGGCTGGAATCGCCAACCCCCTCGAGTCTGGTCACAGTGTCGGGCGGTGCCACAGGCTCCTTTCGGATCCATCCTTCAGTGTGCGTGGGGTGGCCAGCTCTGGGTTGGGAAATGCTTGGAAGATTTTCAGGGGGTGGAGCCTGCGGAGGGCGGGATGTGGGACAGCAGTAAAGCAGCAGTGTTCCTGGCCGTGGGTGGAGTGCTCTCCTGTGTGTCTTGAAGAGCTCAGGGCAGGCGGGGGCGGGCATTTGCAGCACTCAAAAGGGGTGAGGCTCAGGATGAGCAGCAAGCCTGGTCCTGAAAAATGCAAAACACACAGAGCTGGACAGGTCATGGCTGCAGGAAGCAGGGCCCTGGGGGAAGGCGGGAGATGGGATAGACCCTTCGTGCCCCCATTCCTTCTCTCCCCCCACACATACACACATACACAATGGAATCAGAATGCATGAACACATATGAAGGTGTCTTCTACTGAATCAGACTCTCAGTCTATCCAGGTCAGTCTTGTCTACTCTGACTGGCAGCAGCTCTCCAGGCTCTCAGGCACAGAAGAGTCTTTCCCATCCCCTCCTGCCACTGGTCCTTTTTAACTGGAGATGCTGCCAGGGATTGAACCTGGGACCTTCTGCATGTCAGGCGGAGGCTCTGCCACCGAGCCACAGCCCCCCCAATAGTTATGTCACACAAAGCTGCCGAGTATTTCATCAGCCCATCAGCTACCAGGGCCAGCCTGGCAGAGGCTCCGTAGGGTCTCAAGCAAAGGTCTCCCACATCAACTGCTGCCTAGTCCTTTTCACTAGAGAAACTGCTGGGGGCTGAACCGGGAGCCTGCCGCATGCCAAGCAGAGGCTTGAAAACTGAGCCCTGGCCTGCCCCAAGGATTCAGCCCCACCCCCCCATCCTCTTGCCTCCCTCCTGCTCTTCCCCAATCCAGCCAAGTGGTGTCTAGAACACGCTTGCATGCAGAGCAGCAACTGGGGCTTCCTCAACATGATAGTCTCACTGGACGCCAGAACTTCTACGGCTCTTTTGTGTTTTAGCAGTAGGAGCTCTTCCCCCACAAAAATATTTATTGCAGCAACACTGACCAAGTCATATTTCCTTCAAATATTCAAAGGTGACTTCAGAGATGAAACCAGAAAGAAAATTGGGCTTCCAAACCAGAAGAAAGAGGGTCCGGATAGATCGAGAAATGAGAAAGGAAAGGACCTGAAGAAATATGTTTCTGACAGTCCTAAAGAGGAGAAGTACACAAATCAACAAACTCTGGACAACACTGCAACAGTTGAAAGAATAGCAGGAATTCAGACCCAAACGCCAACTCCTTTCAGCAGCACCAAAGAAGGAGACGGAAGCAAAGCTGAAGCCTCTCCAACCCCTATTCTAGAAACAGCAACTTCCTCTGCACTCGAGGCAAGCACCACAACAGTTGAAAGTACAGCTGGAATTCCAACTGGAACGCCAACTCCTGGAAGCAGCACCGAAGAAGGAGATGGAAGAAAAGCTGAAGCCTCTCCAACCCCTCTTCTGGAAACAACAACAACTACCAATACATCAACAGTCCCCACCGCCTCGACGACCACGTCCCCAGTCCCCAGCACTTCTACCACGACATCAACAGTCCCCACCTCCTCGACGAGCACGCCCACAGTCCCCAGCACTTCTACCACGACATCAACAGTCCCCACCTCCTCGACGAGCACGCCCACAGTCCCCAGCACTTCTACCACTACATCAACAGTCCCCACCTCCTCGACGACCACGTCCCCAGTCCCCAGCACTTCTACCACGACATCAACAGTCCCCACCACCTCGATGACCACGTCCCCAGTCCCCAGCACTTCTACCACGACATCAACAGTCCCCACCTCCTCGACGAGCACGCCCACAGTCCCCAGCACTTCTACCACGACATCAACAGTCCCCACCTCCTCGACGAGCACGCCCACAGTCCCCAGCACTTCTACCACTACATCAACAGTCCCCACCTCCTCGACGACCACGTCCCCAGTCCCCAGCACTTCTACCACGACATCAACAGTCCCCACCGCCTCGACGACCACGTCCCCAGTCCCCAGCACTTCTACCACGACATCAACAGTCCCCACCTCCTCGACGACCACGTCCCCAGTCCCCAGCACTTCTACCACTACATCAACAGTCCCCACCTCCTCGACGAGCACGCCCACAGTCCCCAGCACTTCTACCACTACATCAACAGTCCCCACCTCCTCGACGACCACGTCCCCAGTCCCCAGCACTTCTACCACGACATCAATAGTCCCCACCACCTCGATGACCACGTCCCCAGTCCCCAGCACTTCTACCACGACATCAACAGTCCCCACCTCCTCGATGAGCACGCCCACAGTCCCCAGCACTTCTACCACTACATCAACAGTCCCCACCTCCTCGACGACCACGTCCCCAGTCCCCAGCACTTCTACCACGACATCAATAGTCCCCACCACCTCGATGACCACGTCCCCAGTCCCCAGCACTTCTACCACGACATCAACAGTCCCCACCTCCTCGACGAGCACGCCCACAGTCCCCAGCACTTCTACCACTACATCAACAGTCCCCACCTCCTCGACGACCACGTCCCCAGTCCCCAGCACTTCTACCACTACATCAACAGTCCCCACCTCCTCGACGACCACGTCCCCAGTCCCCAGCACTTCTACCACGACATCAACAGTCCCCACCACCTCGAAGACCACGTCCCCTGTCCCCAGCACTTCTACCACGACATCAACAGTCCCCACCGCCTCGACGACCACGTCCCCAGTCCCCAGGACTTCTACCACGACATCAACAGTCCCCACCTCCTCGACGAGCACGCCCACAGTCCCCAGCACTTCTACCACTACATCAACAGTCCCCACCTCCTCGACGACCACGTCCCCAGTCCCCAGCACTTCTACCACGACATCAACAGTCCCCACCACCTCGATGACCACGTCCCCTGTCCCCAGTACTTCTACCAATACATCAACAGTCCCCACCACCTCGACGACCACGTCCACAGTCCCCAGCAGTTCTACCACTACATCAACAGTCCTCACCTCCTCGACGACCACGCCCACAGTCCCCAGCACTTCTACCACGACATCAGCAATCCCCACCACCTCGACGACCAAGTCCACAGTCCCCAACATTTCTACCAATACATCAACAGTCCCCACCACCTCGACGACCACGCCCACAGTCCCCAGCACTTCTACCACTACATCAACAGTCCCCACCACCTCGATGACCACGTCCCCAGTCCCCAGGAGTTCTACCACTACAGCAACAGTCCCCACCACCTCGAGGACCACGTCCCCAGTCCCCAGCACTTCTACCAATACATCAACAGTCCCCACCTCCTCGACGACAACGCCCACAGTCCCCAGCACTTCTACCACTACATCAACAGTCCCCACCACCTCGACGACCACGCCCACAGTCCCCAGCACTTCTACCACGACATCAACAGTCCCCACCTCCTCGACGACCACGCCCACAGTCCCCAGCACTTCTACCAGGACATCAACAGTCCCCACCACCTCGACGACCACGTCCACAGTCCCCAGCACTTCTACCACGACATCAACAGTCCCCGCCACCTCGACGACCACGCCCACAGTCCCCAGCATTTCTACCAGGACATCAACAGTCCCCGCCACCTCGACGACCACGTCCACAGTCCCCAGCACTTCTACCACGACATCAACACTCCCCGCCACCTCGACGACCACGCCCACAGTCCCCAGCACTTCTACCACTACATCAACACTCCCCGCCACCTCGACGCCCACGCCCACAGTCCCCAGCACTTCTACCAATACATCAACAGTCCCCACCACCTCCACGACCACGCCCACAGTCCCCAGCGCTTCTACCACTACATCAACAGTCCCCACCACCTCGACGACCACGTCCACAGTCCCCAGCGCTTCTACCACTACATCAACAGTCCCCACCACCTCCACGACCACGCCCACAGTCCTCAGCGCTTCTACCACTACATCAACAGTCCCCACCACCTCAACGACCATGTCCCCAGTCCCCAGCGCTTCTACCACTACATCAACAGTCCCCACCACCTCGACGACCACGTCCACAGTCCCCAGCGCTTCTACCACTACATCAACACTCCCCACCACCTCGACGCCCACGCCCACAGTCCCCAGCACTTCTACCACTACATCAACAGTTCCCCACTACCTCGAAGACCACGTCCACAGTCCCCAGCACTTCTACCACTACATCAACAGTCCCCACCTCCTCGACGAGCACGCCCACAGTCCCCAGCAGTTCTACCAATACATCAACAGTCCCCACCTCCTCGACGACCACGCCAACAGTCCCCAGCACTTTTACCACTACATCAACAGTCCCCACCACCTCGAGAACCACGTCCCCAGTCCCCAGCACTTCTACCAATACATCAACAGTCCCCACCACCTCGACGACCACGTCCACAGTTCCCAGCGCAACCACTGCACGTGAGTACGAGGTCTCCATCCTTTTTTTCTGCTATAGGGAAGCTGTGACTCCGACCCCAGAGCCCCAGATACCCCCACCGTGAGCCGCTGCACTCCTCTATCCAGGTAGGCCGGGCTGGGTGTTTGTGTGTTCCTGTAGAAGGCTCCTAGAGTCACATCTGGGTGGCTTCTCCAATCCACCCACAGAGCAGAGTCTTTGCATTCCAAAAGCAAAGAACGAAAAGGAAGAAACACACCCTGTGTGGGTGAGGTTCCCGGAGCTCCGCCACTCTCGGCAACACCACTCCCCTCTCCCATAGTCCTATGCTAGGATTTAGTGGGTCCTTGCTGGGATGCAGCTCCCCAACTCCAATGCACCTCCCCCATGCCCTTCTTGTTGCTGCAAGAAGGTCGAGCGAAATCAAGCCAAGCACAGGCAGCCCGGCTCTGTCGCTCCCTTCACGCCTTTCCCTTTCCAGAAGGCGACCATGTTTCGAAGGTCAACCCTCTGCCGTTTCTCCCTCTGGCCTCCTCACCCTCTGTGCCCTCTGGACCTCTGGCTCACCCTGATACATGGGGCCTGGGTGGTGTTTGTGTGCTTGTTGGGTAGCTGGACATAGACTGTGTCCAATTGCATAGGACCCCAAAGAGACTCCGGGGTTTGGGGGGTGCGGTTAGATATGCCCTCTTGAGGCTGCATTGGGAGCTTGGGCCAGGAAGCCCTGACTGACAAGGCCACCCCTGACCGACCAGTCGCATCCTTGGGGCAGAAGCCAGCTGCACTTTACCTGGCCCTTTTCAAGTGGAGCTGTTGCTGAGCATTGAACCAGGGGCCTTCTGCATACCAAGCAGAGGCTCTGCCACTGAGCCACGCCCCTTCCCTGAGGGCATGCTGGTGGTGATGTATGAAGGCTCTGCTTGTGTTGGGTGCCTGAAGAGCACACTTCCTCTGTGGATGATGACACTGAGGCCAGGGAGAACAGTGCTGGGTTCCGGGTCGGGGGTTCAGCACCTGAAGGTCCATTGATTTGCTTCCTGACTGCTTGGGTATGAAGCCTGTCTGTTCCTGCTTGCCCTGACATTTACCAAATGCTGGGAGGGGGGTCATCTAGGCTTGCCAGCCTCCAGGTGGGGCCTGGGGATCTCCCGCTTTTACAACTGATGCCCAGCTGACAGAGATCAGCTCCCCTGGAGAAAATGGCTGCTTTGAAGGGTGGACTCCGTGGCACTGTACCTTGCTGAGGCCCCTCCCCTCCCCTCCCCAAACCCCGCCCTCTCCTGGATCCACCCCCAAAGTCTCCAGGTATTTTTCAACCCAGACCGGGCAATCCTAGGGCCATCTCTTTTCCAGAGCTCTGCTACAATGGAGGAGTCTATGATGGAGTGAAATGTGTTTGTCGTGACAACTTGTTCTACGGGCCCAAGTGTGAATTCCCAGTTCCAGTTATCAGTGTCCCAGTGGGTAAGTGTCAGTGGGGGCAGACTGCCCCCCAGCACAGCCTTCTCCAGCCCCGTTTTTGAGTCTGGGGTATCTGGCAGTTCCCCCAGCCCACCCAGCTGGGCGTTGCTCGTTTGTTTAACGCTCTCTCCTTGCTTGGGGGAGAGGGCACTGGACCCCCAGAGAAGCAGGCCTCGTCATTTAACCCCCACCCCGTGCACAGGTGGAAGCATTGTTAAGCGGCAGGCCTGACTCCACCGAGAGTAGACAAAACCGTCCACAGCTGCAGAACTCAGTGGAGCCGCAGGGAAAAGCCCTCCCAGAGACAGGAGAGCCCCAGCTCAGCATCCACATTGCCCTAGACACGAGCGTGCCAGAAGAGAAAGTTCAACCCCGGGGTGGGGGGGGGGATTCATTTTGTCAGCAGCTCTCAGGGCCTTTGCAGGCGCTCTTCGGGTGAAGGTCTCAGGTGTTTTCCCTCAGGCTTTAGGAAAGAGGGGGGAAGATCTCGATGCGTGTGCAGCTGGGGGCCCTTTGGTGGGGGGGCTGTGGACCCCAGGGGCTCTGCTGGCCCACACTGCCCTCTCCCTCTGTTTCAGTGCCCGTGCCCATGGCCGTGGAAGCCCAGGTGAGGATCACCAACCAGAACTTCACCGAAGAGCTCAAGGACCCCAGCTCCACAGAGTACAAAGCCCTCGCGGAGGACTTCAAGGCGCAGGTAGCCTCAGCCCCGGGGGCTCCCCCTGACCCCAGCCGGCCCCTCTGCAGCGAAGACCAGACTTTCCTTTTGGCCCTTCTTTCCCACCCCAGAGACGTTGCCTGTCCTTCTCTCTTCCTTGCAGATGGACCACGTATATAAGGACATCCCCGGGTACCGTGAGGTGGTGATCCTGCGACTCAGGTGGGTCCCCGAGGAAGGGAAGAGACCGACACCAGCATCCTGCCACTGAGGCCCCCTCCCTCCCATTCCCCGGAGGGCCCTTCCTGCTTCAGGGCTGGAAATGGCGGGCCCAGAGAGCCAGTTGGCCAGCCAGACCCCTCCCAGCCCCCTGCTCGCCCGGCACTGCTGTCCCCTTGGATCTGCCTGCCCTGGACTCTTCGTCTGGGAATGAGAAGAAGGGAGGCCAGGCTTCGTTCAAGGGTTAAGGAGAAGGGGTGCTCTCTCGCGGAGAACCAATCGGCACAGTGCAGCTCTCAGGTCATAGGCAAACATCAGAACTGCCCTGCTGGTTCAGACCAATAGTCCATCTAGTCCAGCATCCTATCTCACACACAAGAAGAAGAAGAAGAAGAGATTGGATTTATACCCCGCCCTTCACTACCCAAGGGAGTCTCAGAGCGGCTGACAAACTCCTTTCCCCTCCCCTCCCCACAACAGACACTCTGCGACGTGGGGGGGGGGGGGCTGAGAGAGCGCTGAGAGAAATGGCTCTTTTTCAAGGACAGCTGTGCCAGAACTATGGCTTGCCCAAGGTCAATCATGGAGGAGTGGGGAATCAAACCCGGTTCTCCCAGATTAGAGTCCACGCACTTCACCACTGCACCAAACTGGCTCTCAACACCAAACTGGCTCTTGTGCTTTCTCCTCCTTGGTTCCTTAGGAGTGGCAGCATCATTGTGGACCACAAAGTTGTTGTGGAGACCATTATTAGCAATAATGTGAGCATCATTGATGTGACCATCCAAAACGTGACAGAGGCCGTGCGGGACCAGCTGAGTATTTTCAACTCCACTGAGAAGAACTGCTCAGAGAGTAAGTAGCCGTGGGGGATAGCACTGTGCTGCGGGAGGTCTCTGGGGAGGGAAGCCAGGAGTCCTGGGAGGGGCAGACGGGCCCATCTGCAAGGCCCCCCTTCCCTCCATGCTCTGCATTCTCTGGTGCCGCTCCAACAAGATGCGCTCGGAAGGGGTGCAGCATCAGCTCGACAGGCAGGATGTCCCAGGTTCCTGCAGAGCGGCTGCCGGCCTGGGGAGGCAATCCTGACTCTGGTTCAGTACGCGGCAGCTTCATAAGAGGGCTGCTTTGACCTCCCAGACGGAGCCAGGCCACTGGCCAGCCTTGCGGCAACACCACAACTCACTCACAAACCCGACTTGGGTCTGTGTGTTCTGAGATGCCTGCGGCGTGATTGCTTACTGGGAGGGCGGGGTATGAATTGAATGAAGGAATGAAGGAATAAATATAGAAATAAAAGCGTGCTTCTCTTTGTGCCACCATTGCTAGCGATAGAACCCAGCCACTCACATGGCCAGGGCCTTGGGGAACTCGGGTGATGCTCCCTCTGAGACCGTACAAAGGGCAGTGCTTTCCAGTTACTGTAGCCCCCCCCCCTCCACTGTACAGAAGTGTCTGCAGCATGCATGAGCAGTCTCGGCATGGGGGTGGGATCTGAGTCACAGAAAAGAAGCTTTATTGCTAAAGGCTGTGCTGGAGCACAGACATGGAAAATAGCTGTCATGCCTAGTGGGCACAGATCTAAGGGAAAGAATGCAAAACCATAAGTCTAGCTGAGTTACAACACAAGACAATTACCTCTGGTGGGGCAAACCCATCCCCAGACTCCCTACGGCCCTTTGGCAGAGGAGCTTGGGTCCCAGCAGTCTGTCCCAGCATCTGGGTGACGGATTTGAACACAGAACCGGGTTGCAAACTCTTCCTTGGGGAAAGACCTGGAGATGCCTACGGCATAGCCTGGGGATGGCAGGGCTTGGAGAAGGGAGGGATCTCAGCAGGGCATCAGGCCACGGAGCATAAAAGCAGTCATTTTCTCCAGGGGAAAAGGGAGATCAGTTGCAATAATTCAGGGACATCTATGTGGAGGTTGGCAACTCTACTGCGGGGGAGGGGGGAGCGCCAGCCTTTTGACCACCAGCCAAGGCTCCCTCTGAGCTGTGGAGTCCTGTGAGCAAAAGTTCTACTTTGTGAGCTGCTGGCATTGAAGTTGTGAGCGAGCGATTTGGCTGCTGCATAAATCAATTTGCTCGCATTAACCCAGCTTTTAAAAAACGTGGTTGTAAGACAGAGGAGCTGCTCTTTAGAAACGATGAAAACCGGGGGGGGGGGGGGGGGGTCGAAATCCCACAATTGTGGGGTAAATGAAGGAGGCCAACAATGCAAAAACCAGAGCCCGCGCGAGCGTCCCCCTCCCCACCAGGAAAGCGGCGAGCCGCCAGTAGTGGGGGGGGGGGGGGGGGGGCGTGTGTGCGTCTTGCGTTCTTCCCCTGGATCACTCATCCCCCACTGCTGTCTTAGAGCCGGCTTTGCCAACTGTGCTGGCCGGGGACTGCGCGCAGTCTCTGAACTCCCCCGGGTCTGCTGACTGCCTCCCCGGGAGGGAGTCTCCCCCGCTCGCCCTGCATTGCACGGCCTTGGCTCGATGTTTGCGCTGCTGGCTGACCCCAAACCTCCTGACACAGCACGGGCGCCTGCGTGGTGCAGGGAGATCCAGCCCGCCAGTGCGTGTCGGGATGCGGCGGTGCACGGGCAGCAGCTGCCGGGCCGGGGCCAAAAGCCCTCCTCCCCCTCAGGCTGCCTGCCTCCGAAGCCGGCCGATTGGACAGGGGAGCGGCACTGATGAGCCACACCTCCTGCCCGCCTGGCAGTGCGGCCCTCCGCCCTGACATGGCCCCCGCACAGGGCGCTTCACAGACCTCAGGAGGGGAGGGGAGGGGAGGGGGGGAGGAGGTTCCTTCCCCCCTCCCCGTGCCCAGGCAACTCACACGGGAGGTCAAAGGGGCAAGATGTGGGTGACGTGTGTGTGTGGGGGGGTGACCGCTGCCAAAGCTGCCGCCACCAGCAGGCGCAGCAGCAGGAAAGGCGCCCTAAGAGTAGCGCTGACCCTGACTCCCTTTCCCTTCCGATCCGGCTGGCAGCCAGGCGGGAAGTGGTTGAGGTGGGGCGGGCCCATAGGCAGTTCTGTGCCCCTCAGGGGTCTCTGCTCTAGGCAGTTGCCTTGTTGGCCTAGTGGGACAAGTCCAGCATTTGAAATGGTCTCCATGTCGGTGCCAGTTTGCCCCATCCTGGAAAAGGGGGTGACCTTCCTCCAAGGGTCCTGTGAGGCCCAGTGAACACCGCCATCCTGTGGCATGGAAAGGAACTGCTTGGGAAAGGAGAGGCTGGTGGTAAGCACATGCTCCAGCCCTCTCTTTCTCTTCCCAGAGATCTGCTTCATGGCTCCGCCTGACCCCATCCTGAACGCAACCTCGTCATTTTCAGCCGAAGGTGAGACCCAGACCTGGAATGGGAGGGTCCTTCTCTCCCCCTCTGCTGGACCCCATCTGCACTGCCGGTCCCCCTAGGGGGCACTTCCCTCTGGAAACCTCCCTGCGGACCCCCACAATCCCACCGGAAGGGGCCAGAGGAAGGGATGGGCTCTTCCAAATCCGCGTGGTGGAGGGCTGCCCACTTGGCAGAGAGCAGACAAAAGAAGGGGAAAACACAGTGTGCCAGTTGTCAACAAACAAATGAACCCTGCAAAGGCAATTAACAAGTCTGACATCAATGCCTTTTTCAGGAATATTTTGAAACGAGTGCCTATTCCTAATACATACTCAGTTATCGGGGGGCGGGGGGGGGGGCGGGGGAGTTATACCAACTCCCAAAGTATTTAATACAAAGTCAGAAGCTCCAAGCCAGAGATTTGAAAAAACACATAAGGTTCCCAAATTCTCAAAATGCAACAATCAAGAGAGCTATAAGTCAAGGGTTAAAATGTAACACTACTAGTTCTGAAGTTCTCAATGGGATGAATTTATAGAACAGATCAACCACTGGAAGTTACACAGCAACATGGATCCTGGACATGCAAACAGGTTTCCCTCCTCTTTTCCAAAGCTGCATCTCCCTTCCATTGTGGAGGTCAAAGTTCAAGTCGGAGCCAGGGCTCTGGGAAATCTCTTCCAACCGGGGGCTTCCCGGCTATCAAGGGCTCCAGTGCATTCCTGAGGAGGACTGCTGCTGCTGCTGCTGCTGCACGGAAGCGCTTGATAGCTGGATTGGGGGGAAAGGACCAGAAACAGGTTTACATGCTGGTGAAAGGCATCGATAGGAGACATGTTAGTCGCATTCCTGGTGTTCATCTGTTTTTGACACTTGGCAGAGAGAGCAGCTGCGGGGGAGCACTTCGGGTGGCTTCTGCGTCAGGGTCATCCGTTCCTAGAGCTGAAAGGGGCCCTAGAGACCATCCAGCCCAACCCCTGCTCCATGCAGGAGGCTGAAATCTAGACCACCAGCCGGGGCTTATTGGGCTCTGTTTGCCAGGAGACCACTGCCCCTGAACCCAGGCAGAACCCCCGCAGTGCCCAGTGACAGGCGTCTCCTTGGGCCAGTGGCCGTCCTCAAGCCCGAGGCAGAGAGTTTATTTCCCACGCTGCCCTGAGAGGAACGGCGGATCAGACCTATTTGAGTGAACCACTGCCTGTAAGGGGGGGCCTGCTGGCATTTCCCCTGCACCTCCTCCCAAAGTGTCACAGGATGGCAATTGTTTTCTTCCCTTTGCAGATTCTTGCAAAAAGATAGCCGAGGCTCAATTTCCGGAGTTCGCACCTTGTGGTGGGAGGCATCCTACGCTGTGTCACTGACTGCAGCAATGACACCAACAACCCCCGTGCCATTGACTGCCATCACGGTGCCTGCCGCATCTCGAAAGGAGGCCCCCAGTGCGAGTAAGTGGCAACTGAGGAGTCCCTGAGTTCAATTCTTCCACCAAGGAAGTCCAGGGTCGATACGCAGAGGCAGGCCACAGCCAACCACCTCTGAGTGTCTCTGGCCTTGGAAGCCTCCGGAGGGGTGGCCATGAGTGGTCCGCCACCATTTCAGAGCGTGACACGCTTGAATGCCGGCTGGTTCAAACCACCTCAGCAGATGGAGAGGTGGAGCACATCAGGGGAGGGCCAGACTACAGTGGTTCCTCCTTGCATGATCCCTTCCTATGGGGACAACTCCAGCGTGTATCCTCACTCTTGCCTCCTGAAGTGGTACAGTCTTTGGGAGGGGCAGGCTGTACCATTCATTTCCCATGGGAACCAGCCCAGAGGATCAGTGGCAGGACAGGGATTGGAACTCAGGCTATGGATTGTCCCTTCCCCATCCCCTTCCCTGTGAGTTTTGCTTGAGGAGGCGGTTGTGATCCCCCCCCCCCCCGCACACACGCACGCGCACACACACACGTACACATGCTGGACTTGGCAAGGCTTCTTTGGTTGGGCTCTGGCCTTGCACCTGAGCAGCGGAGGCAGGCATTGGGGGGGGGGGGGAGGTCGGATGCAGCCTTCCTGTAAAACATGTGGCACAATTTCCTGTTCATCCGGAGCACGTATGTGCTGCCAGGAACCTGACGGCCTGCTCTGCCATTTCCTGGTCTGCCCCGGTTCCTGTGAAAGCAGGGGGCTGCTACGACTCCTTGCTGGAGCGTAATCCTCAGGCGTGCAGGGGCCCAGGCAGGATCATGGCCCCTGGAGACAGGGCGTGTGGGTCCTCCCCCCCCCCCCGGGTAGGGTTGCCAAGTCCAAGTTGGAAAATACCTGGGGACTTTGAGGGTGGAACCAGGAGAAGGTGGGGTTTGGGGAGGGGTGGGGCCTCAGCATGGTACAATGCCATAGAGTCCACCCTTCAAAGCTGCCACTTTCTCCAGGGGAGCCGATCTCTGTCAGCTGGAGATCAGTTGTAAAAGCGGGAGATCCCCAGGCCCCACCTGGAGGCTGGCAACCCTACCCCCAGGCCATTCCCCACCCCCCACCCCATGGGGCAACGGAGAGGTGCCTTCTTTTCCCTGGCAGATCTGTTTCCGCAGCAGCAGGGGACAAAGAACTCCCGGCTGGCCTGGTCCCAGTCCACACTGGGGTTCAGTTTCGACAAAGAACTTTCAGAGCCCCTCTGGGCTGGTGAGAGGTGCACGGGAGACGGCACGGACCCATAAGCCTTGTCCTGCGGGCCCCTCCGTCTCACCCCATCTTCTGTTGTGCTTCTTGAAATGGCTTGGGGGGGGCAGGGAAGCTGCGGAGGAGGGGGAGGGCTTCTGAGCCCCTGAGGCTGCCCCACTTTGAGCCGGACTCTCCAGCCCTCTTCCTCTGGGTCTTCTCCCCAGCCCCGCTGCCTGCAGCCCCTTGGACAGGCATGTGACCCCCCCCCCACTCCTCCGACTTGGCCTCTCTCTCAGGTCCCGCGCCCTTCCTCTCGCTCACTCACCCGCTCACCTGTGCCCCCCCTCTCCCCAGGTGCAATGATCCGGACGTCTTTTGGTACCTGGACCGTCACCGCTGCCAGTCGCGCGTCCAGAAGTTGGAGTTGGGCCTGGGGCTGGGCCTGGCCACCTTCGCTGTCGCCTGCATCATCCTGGCCGCCTTCCTCTTCAGGGCCAGCCGGAGAAAGGCCCCGTCTAAGTAAGACGGCAGGGGGACTGGGGGCCACGGAAACCCCACTCCGGGGGGGGCGGGTTTGAGAAAGCCCAGGAGCCTCCGGTGGGGTGTGGGGGGAGTCAGGCACGGGGGGGGGCTGCGTCCCTGGGCTCCCCGAGAGGCACGGAGGGCCAGAGGGGTGTCCGGAGGCAGGGGCCTGGGGGCTCCAGCTGGTGGGGCGAGAGAGAGCAGCTCTCCCCGGGGCCCTCCATCGTGGTGGTGACCTTCCCCGCTGGTGGCTTCCCTTGCAGTTGGATGCGGAGGCCTGAGGATGCGGAGGCCTGGTACGAGGAGGAGGAGGAGCGGTGGTCCTCGGGAGGCCTGGGCTTCTGGAATGGAGGCACCGACTGGGGGGACAGTGAGTTGCTCTCTGGAGCCTGAGGGAGGGGACGGGGGGGGCAACCTCTGGGGGGGGGGCCTGGAGACCTCCCAGGATTACAAGGGATCTCCAGAGCTCAGAAGACACTGGGCCTCCCTGGCGGGGGGTCTGAGGGGCTGCTTTGGAGGGAGGTCTCTGGGGCTGGATACCCGGGGCAGCCCCTCCCCTCCCCACCCCGGCTTTTAAAGGGGGTTCCGCCCCCTCTTGCTGGCCACTGGCCCCCTTCCCTTTCTGCCTCCTGAAGAGCTCTGTGAAGCTCCCGTGCGAGCGAGGACCCCTGCCCTCCCAGCTGCCTAGGAAGGGGGGGTCTGTTGCCCTCTCTGGGGCTTTGTGGGGGCAGGGCCAGCAAGGAGGAATGAGCAGTCCTGGGCAGGCCAGAACCCAAGCCTGCCAGGCCAGAGCCAAAAGGGGTCCTCCCTCTGTCTGGATGGAATGCCTGAAGCCTCCTTCTCCTGTCAGACACCCCACCCCACCCCACCCCACCCTGGTCAGTCTTGTCTCCTCTGGCTGGCAGGGCCCCGGAGGAGCTCTTTCCACTCCCCGGCACCCCCTGAGACCATCCTTTTAAGGGGAGGGGCTTTCCTGCTGAGCTCCTCCCCTACCTGAATCCGGTCCCCCCCCCCCCCCCCGCTGTGACCACTGAGACTCACTGCCTCCGCCCTCTCTCGTTCCCAGGAAGTCAGAGCAGCAGTGAGGTTTTCAGGCCATCCCTGCAGGCTGTGGACACCTCCATAAAGGTGCGTATATGGCCAGGGTCTTCTTCTTCTTTAATGCTGCCACCCCCCCCCCCCCCCCGGAGCCAAGCTGGCTCAGGGATCACATGGGGAGGCAGGACGCTGGCCGGGTGTGGGGCGGGAGTGACTGAGGGAGAGGAGACCTGCGGGGGGGGACTCCAAAAGAGCATCCTGTAGCAGCCCAACAAACCTGGTCCAAGCAGAGAAGGACATCTGGCCACCCTGGCTCTGCTGCACAGACACCCAGCCCAGCCAGTCCTCTCCTCCTCCTCCTCCAATACTTTCTTGTAAAAACACGGGTCCCAGTGCATAAAGAGCGACTGGGCATTGCAGCCTCCTGCGGGGAGGACAGAGGCCGAAGGGTAAATGGGCACGATACAGATGCATGCAGATGTGGCCGCCACTTGTGAGGAGTTTGAATCCGCATTCTCCCACAGGTCCTTGCGAAGGAATTAGCCACAGGCAGGTCTATATACTGCAAAGGCTTTCAGACAAAATAAAATTATATCTAAAATACGAAATTCTAAATAAAATAATACAAAACTAAAGTATAAAACCAAAATGATATGATTATAATATAAAATCAAAATAATATAAAATCAAAACTCTCAAACTAAACACCCCTGCAATCTCTAAAATTAAAAATAAGGATTGAAACAACACCAAGGAAGCTGAGAAACAAACCATCTCAAGAGAAGAAGGAGGGGAAGGTTCCAAGAGAAGGAGTGGCCTGGTTTTAGACCACTGCCTCGAAATCTCAGGGCCAGGGGCAGCTAGTCCGCAAGACCTCTCTGCCATCACCTGAGTGAAGGGTCAGGGAGGGGCTAATCTCCAGAGCTAATCCCGAAGGGACACTGAAGAGGCCGTGAGGGCCATAGAAAGCCTGCAAAGGGGGGGGGGGGAATACAAGAACTCATGAGCCCTTCATGAAATTAACGAACAGTAAGCTTAGAACAGATAAAAGGAAGTCCTTCTTCACCCACAGAGGGATTAACACGTGGAGTTCACTGCCCCAGGAGGTGGTGGCGGACGGCTTCAAGAGGGAAGTAGATAAACTTCTGGAGCAGAGGTCTATGCCTGGCTCTTAGCCCTGAGGTTTAGGTGGAACACTCTGTCTGGGGCAGTGATGCTCTGTATCCTTGGTGCTTGGGGGGCCACGTGGGTGGGAGGGCTTCTGGAGTTCTGGCCCCACTGGTGGGCCTGTGTAAGGTTTGGGAGGAAATGGTGTGACATGGAGTGCTGGACTGGGTGGGCTGTGGGCCTGATCCAGCGTGGCTTCTCTTCTGCTCTCCTTGTTCTCCAGTGCTTCCATCAGCCTAAATATCTTGTGGACCGGGCTTATTAGACCTTTGCTGGCACCCCCTGGGAGACTGGTGGAGGCAGGGCTGACCCCAGAAGCGCTCTGGTACTTGGTGATGCCAGTTCTGGTGGTATAACGGGCAGTGATGCTACCATGCCTTTGGGCACTCTAGGATTCATCTGGAAAAGGAGGGAGCTGGGTGAATCTGAGAGCATCCCCTGAGCCAGTGACATCACTTCCGCTCCCCCCCTCCACTGTGTGCCAGGAGAGCTTCCTCCCCCCTTGGTGGCAGGCAAATGGCCACCCAAAATGTGGATTACCTTTTATTTGTCCACAAACAAGAGGGCTGTGAAGAATTGGAATGGAGGGCGGGCGGTGGGAGAACAGGGTTGCCAACCTCCAGGTAGGGCCTGGGGATCTTCTGAAATTACAAGTGGTCTCCAGACTGCAGACAGCAGTTCCCCTGGAGAAAATGGCAAGGTGCCCAGCAAGGGACTTTATGGTTGGAGGGTGTGATTGTTTCCCTTGGGAAACTGATCCCCAAAGCGCCTGATCCCCAATCTCCCCAAAGCGCCTGCGGGTGACGGGGACTGTATCCTCACAACCCCCACATTTCCAGGTCATGGGGCAGTTCATGTTAGGGGCTGGGATGCACCCTGACACCTCCCTGGAGGGTCCAGGGGGGCCAGTCCGGGTGATTCCCCCCAGCAGAAAGGGCTGCTGGGAAAAGCATATTTTGAGCAGCTCTGAAACAGGAATGACACAAAAAATATTGTCCACCTTGTCTTCAAGTGGGTCATACATTCACTAGTTGATGGGACAAAGAGCAGGGCAGCTGGCTGTGAAAGAAAGGACCAAAATGTCCGCATTGTGATTCCCTTGGTTTTCTCCATGGTTTGGGCTGACACAAAGGTTCTTGGCGGCTGCATTTGTACAGCAGCACACAGGCAGGTAGACTCAGGCTAGCCGATTGCGAGAGAGGAGGGGGCACTGTGGCTTTCAGAACTTGTATTGTTTTATTTATTGATATATGAGTGTGTGATGTACACTGCCCTGAGCCCTCCGAGAGAGGTGGTCTATAACTGGAATCAATCAGTCAATCCATCCATCAATCAATCTATCTATCTTCATAGGTGCAGTTCCAGAGGCCCAGACTAGTCAGTGACTGGTGACCCCACCAGAGACCCCTCTTGTCCGGCACAGACTAAGGGGCAGAGCAAAATGGGGCAAGGATGGCGTCACCCTCTCCAAACCTTGCTAGATTCCCCTGGGACCTGTTGCCTGAATCCATCTGTTCACAAGCAAAGTGGATCCCTGCTTTATTGGAAATGGTCCAATGCAAAACCGAAACCAAGAAAATCCTCCAGACATGTTGCCTGAAGAGCCAGCATATTGGCTTGCAAGGTGGACGGGGTCAGGAATCTGGAAGCAAGATGGGAACAGGGGCGTAGACTTTTGGAAATCCTGGGGGAGTGGGGGCTCCTTAGTGCGCGTGCTTTGCACACACGCTCGCTCGCTGGAGCGATGTTCTCGCCCCCCCCGGAAACCACCCCGCCTCCCCGGGCCCTTCCGAGGCCCGCCAGCCACTGCTGCCGGTGCCTTTCTCCCCACCCCCCACCCCGCCAATCCTTCCCTCTCCCTCTCCAGCAGCAGTGCCCGGGCCTCAGAAGGACCCAGGGAGACGTGGCAGCAGGCGCTCCGTTTTCCCGGGGGTGGCTGAGCCTATGGATGGGAAGGAGGAGCAGAGGCCTCCAAGGCTGGGGTTTCTTGGCCTCCTCGAAACAAGCAGGTTTTTGACTTTCCCCCCAACCAGCTGGACTCTGCAAAGGGGTTTTTTCCACTGGTGGTGGCTGCCTGTACTTCACGTGCACTTGAAAGGAGGGTGTGTGTGCCACATCTCTTGTCCATAACCAGCACCACTGGCCACCCAAACCAGCACCCCCCAGATCACATCGTCCTGCTAGGGGCCCTCCCACCACAGATGCTGCGTGTCCGGATGGGCTGTCCTGGTGCGCTCCCTCCAAGATGGAGCAGCGTGGCACAGAGATCTGTGTTGCATACAGCACATGGCATGCAGTAGGCACTTTATGAATCTTTTGCTGCTAGGAGAGAGAATTCAAGTTCACGGAGGACTTTACAATTCCCCTGTCTATCAGGCACCCTAAGGTAGCCCTGGCTCCAAAGCAGTGGCTGCTGAGAGACCCCTGTAACCTACAGTGGGGGGCGGGGGCGGGGTTGTACAATACACCTAAAGATGCGTTCAGTGTTGAACGTCCCACCGGAAGGATCAGTGGCTCAGCAAATGAAAAGGGGAACAGATCGGAGGGCTGAAATCCTTGTCCTGATTGCGGAACGAAGTGCCTGAAGCAGCCAGTATCAAGGAGCCTGAAAGAAACCCTTTGGGGAAAATATATCACCGGCGGAACCTTGCCCCATGACCCCCAACATTACCGGCTTCTAGCAAGACATACAACGCTTGTTATGCTCTGAAAAACCTTGTACAGATTTTCTTCACGTTTTGGGGACTGAAGCCAATTAAAGGTTTGAGTGCCGATGCGTCTGCTTGCCAGGTTGCCCTCTGGTGAAGCTGCTGAAAAATGGCTGCCCACTGATTACGCGCAGTCAGCGTCACTTGGGGAAGAATTCTAAGCATGCCTCCTCACTTCAGATACCATTTTATTAAATGACGCTTACTACTGGGAAAGTGTTCTTCGGACTGCAGCCAGAATCTTCCCCCCCCCCTCCAGTGGAGCAGCAATTTAGAATCTGGAAGGAAAATCACCACCAGGACGGGAGGTGGGGGGGTGGGGAGAGCTCTCCAGCGCTGGTCTCTGCTGAGGAGGGTCCGACTCTGACTTCCCTCCCTCCCTCATGCGTTGTGCAGTTTCTTTCTGGCACAGCCTGCTTGTGTTGCTGCATTTCTAATCCACTCTTCTCAGTGGGGGAGCCTTGCTGTGAAGGGAGGGGGCACCCATGTTTGTGCAGCAGGGAAGGGAGGAGGAGGATGCGGGGGAGGGCGGAGGGGGAGGGCTTCCCACAAGGGCTACAGCCAGGCAGGCACAGAGGCCCCCCACCCCAGTGCCTCCAGCACCAGCCACCTCTTGCTTTTTATTCTCTCTCTCTCTCTCTATATATATATATGTATATGTATGTATATGTATATAAATATATATATAAAAGTTACCTGTCCCACCCAACTTATGGCTCTTAAGAAGGGAAGAAACAACCAAAAACATTACAACCAGATTTAAATATATTTTTTAAAAAATAGCAAACAGGGATGCCCGCCTCCAGCTGGGACCTGGGGATCCCCTGGAGTTACAGCTCATCTCCAGACTACGGAGACCAGAGTCCCCCTGGAGAGAATGGGTGCCTTGGAGGGTGGACTCTCGGGCAAGATGCCCCACGGAGGTGGTCCCTGTCCTCCCCGGGCCCCACCTCCAAATCTCCAGGAGTTTCCCAGCCTGGACCTGGCAACCCTAAAAATCCTAAAAACAGCAATGAAACAAAACCCTTGCTCTGTCTCTGTGCCATATTGCATAACGTTTTATAAATTCCCCCTAACAGGTGCTCTGACTCTCCAGTGATTAATTGTTCAAATGCCGTTTTCTTTCTTAACCAGCTCCCTTCTTTGATTATTTGCTCTGTGACTTTAGATACCATTTGGTAACAGCAACCACAGAATGTTTTTTCCCCTGCATCTTGAATTTCTTGCCAAGATTTTATTTTCTCTTGTTTATCCATCCTATAGTCATAATTTATATAATCGACTGTCTTTCTTCTACTGACGTCACAATAAACATCAGCTGGGGGGGGTGTCAGCGGTGAGGTGGGGCGGGGCAGGGCGGGTGCAGTTCCTGCTGTGGCACCGTATTCCTGGCAGTCCGTCCCTCAGAGTACGAGGGCTGCCTTGCCTTTGAATAGCTTTTAGTGATTTCTTGACCCATAAATAACTGAGGATTCCTTCTTTAGTATCAGCTCTCTCCAGTTTAATGTTCCTTCTACTTGGATTCATAATCCAGTCTGACACCCAGACTAGTGCAGCTGATTGGGAAGACTATTTGGTGCCGCCAGGCCTCCTCTCTTTTCTCATCTTGTGATATTTTAAATCTTATTTTTGGCTTCTTCCCACTCCTTACAAAGTTGTTCATCGTTTTCTTCCATGATAAAATGGATGCAAAATCTTGGAGAAAATTGTATGCATGAGTCAGTTGGAAAACTTACGGACTAAAGAAATTAAATTTACTGAATTTTATTATTCATTCATTCATTCATTCATTCACATTTATAGCCCACCCTTCCCAGAAGTGAGCTATAAATGTGAATCTCAAATATTGAGAATTGGTATAAAATGTTTTTAGATGGTATATTATTTCCAAAAACATTGCAAAAACTAGCAGAGGGTATAATGGAAAGCGCTGGAAATGTCAGATGCCAGCTTCTACCTAATGTGGTGGACATGCAAGAAAACAAGGAAATATTCGATACAGGTTCATGAAGAAATGCAAAAGATATTAAAATTCAAGTTTGTGATGGAGCCCAAAAATATTAAATACTAGGGGCAAGGCCCGTTGCAGGCAACAATGCAACGGGCGCTAGCAAGAGGAAGAAAAAGAAGGAAGGAAGCAATTCTCTTCATCTCAACTTCTTTCCCTCTTCCTCTCAGCTACACCCCCCCCCCCGCACCCTTGCTGTCTTCCCCCCCCCCCCCCAGCAGAGCCTCTTTGTAGAGGCCGTTGCATTCATTAACAGAGTGGGTGTCGGAGTGCATCTCTCTCCCTTCCTTACTCCCGAGTAAACAGGCTGCGCACACACATTATTAGGGCTAAAGCTGGGGCCAGCTCACCTATCTCTATTCTGCAGGCACCGCAAAGGGGCTTGCAGAGGGGCTCTCCCCCGTCATCGATTTTGAAAGCAAATAAATGCTTCCTCCTGAGCTCAGCCCCACGGTCTGCAGCTCTTGTCTCATCTCCCAAAGCTACAGAAATCCCCAGAGGCTGGTGCAGAACGGTGGAGCCAGAGACTTGCTGCAAGCCAGCACTTAACTGATTTCCAGAACAAAGTTTGAGTCCAGCTGCACCTTTAAGACCCACGAAGTTTAACTGTAGGTAGCCTTTCATGGGCATGCACAGTGAACTTACCACAAGCTTCTGTGCTGGATGTTTTCCTTTCGTTTCTCGGAAAGCCCTTTCAATTGCAAAGCTGCTTCCTGTTTAACTCCAGCTGATTAGTTATCCTGGCCCACCCCCTCTTGGGACTCCCAACCTCGGAGTTGTAGTTCTAATTCTCTTTGCTATGGTTGCAGTAAAGCCAGCAGAGAACTACAACTCCCAAAGTGCAATGCTCTGTGGGCAGGAGTGAGGCAACACAGGGAGGGAATGCAGCCAGTGGGCAAGGATGCAGTTTTGAGGGGCAGTTCTTGCAGCCAACTGATTTTGGTGCCCCATGGAAACTTGCCGCTTTGAAAACAGCTTTATATATAAGAGAGATATGGTGAGGCATGTTCCCTCTAAGCTGTGAAGCATCATGAGCAAAAATTCTCCTTTGCGAGCTGAAACAACTACTAGCATTAAAGTCTGATTTGACTATTGTGTAAATTCCTTTTTTAAAAGATTATTGCCAATACCTTTTTGTAACTATTACCATAACATTTTGATAGCACACAGTAGCACCTTGAATGACTCCTTAAAGACCAGGAGCTCCTTAATGACCAACATGATGTATTCTAGCTATGGTTGCCTGGAGTTCTCCAAGAATTACAGCTGATCAGCAGGTGATAGAGATTGCTTCCCCTGGAGGAAATGGCAGCCTGGGAGCGATACAGAGGCATCTTGAAGAAACATACACACCTTGTCAAAGAAATTTAACAACCAACAGAACATCCCAGTTAACTACAAGCGTGAGCGTGTGTGTGTGCACCCTCCATGCAGGCAGCACCACCAGCCATCACCTTCACCATAAAATTCCTTGGACCCCTTTTTGCCAGTAATCAGCATCCAGTGAAATGTTTTCCTCAAGTGAAGAAGAAGAAGAGAAGAAATTGGATTTCTACCCTGCCCTTCACTTGGAGTCTCAGAGTGGCTTACAAACTCCTCTACCTTCCCCTCCCCACAACAGACACTCTGTGAGATAGATGGGGCTGAGAGAGCTCTGACAGAAACTGCTCTTTTTCAGGAACAGCTGGTACAGAGCTATGGCTTGCCCAAGGTCATCCAACAGGTGCAAGTGGAGGAATGGGGAATCAAACCTGGTTCTCCCAGATTAGAGTCTGCGCACTTAACCACAACACCAGTCTGGCTCTCAAGGTTTTATTATCTTTGTCGGCTTTTCACTTTGAGCTGCCTGCAAGCTTTGGTCACTTGAAGTTACACCTCTCATCCTTCCTCACAGCTGGAACACTGGAAGGAAAGGCATCCAGAGACACGGGTCTTCTTTGCACACCAAAGGGCTCCCAAGCCCAGGGTTCCACGCAGATTCTTGGATCCTGGCCAGCACTACACTGAGAAGGACGGAATGACAGCCATGCCCCTTCCTCACTTCGGCTTCTGCCAGAAGCCTGGCTTTCCCCAAACTTTCCTTTCCATTAGACTGGGAAGTGTCAGGTGTGTCTCAGAGGGCTTGCAAATTCGCCTTTAGAAAGAGCCCGGCCAGATCAGACCAGTGATCCATCTAGTCCAGCATCCTGTTTCTCACAGTGGCCACGGCTGAGGCCAGGCCTCCCCCCCCCCGGGTGCTGCTACCTACCTCTAGAATTCAGAGATGTGCTGCTTCTGGATGAGGAAGTTTCTGTAAGTCGTCATGGCTAGTAACCATAGGCGAACCTCTATCCGCCATGGATCTGGCTGACTGCAGTCCTTGTATCCCGGGCTGTTTATAATTTACTGACCATGTGAAGGCTGCCCTCTTAACCACTGGAGAATACGTCCCATTGAGCCCGGTGGGGCTTCTGGGCAAGCAGACTTTGGCTGCCAGGCTGCAGTTCACTTAGATGAGAACCAGGCCCTTCTGAAATAGGTGGGACTCACTTTTATAAAGGCTAGGATAACACCACGCATTTAAACGGACCCTGCTGTGTTCACATCCACCAGAACCCCGCTAATTAGGATGGAACCACAGAACACAGGGCTGGAAGGGGCCAGACAGGCCGTCTAGTCCAACTTCCCCTGCTCAGTGCAGGATCAGCCAAAGCATCCCTGACAAGTGCCTGTCCAACCTCGACTTCAAGACTGCCTAGGCAGCTGATTCAACTATTGAACAACTCTTTTTTATTTGTAATTTCTCTTTTATTGAAATCAATAACATAACAAAGAACAAAGAAACTGAACAATAACAGTCATTATACATTAACCATGAAGCGGAAAAATGCAAGTACAGGTACAAGAGGTGTAATATTTAAGGATACACCTGTAAATAAGCCAAAGTGCAATAAACAGCAGTGGTGCTGAGATTGTCAGCTTAAAGGTCCCAAAAGTCAGGTAGCCAGAGAGCAATTGTTTGGTCAAAATGCCACAGATCACTTGTCTGTGTCATGAAGAGAGAGAGTGTATGATACAGAAATAATAAAGATAACCTATGAAGGAACTGAGGTAAGTGCACCACTTAGCTAAGAGGATTTGCATCCAGGAATTGTATATTTTAATCACCTGAAGAGGAAATGAGGGCTCACAACCATCTTTGAAAGACAGACAAGCTGGGAGGTACAAAGCCATCTTTAGTTAGAAACTCTAATATTGCTTCCCATTTTGACACAGAGTCTGTTGGGTGTGTGGAGGCATTGTTCAGTTTGTTTGTGACGCAGTCCATTAGGAACTGATCCCACAGTTTGCCGTACCAGAGATGGACTGTGGAGGAATCAGGAGCTTTCCAGCAGCTTGCAATGGATGTTCTTGCTGCCCAAATCATAATATCCACTGTTTTCATAAATTTGTGACATTTGACATGTTGAGGCCAGAGACCAAAAAAGAGGTTTTCCGGACTGAGAGGTACTATAGAGGTAATGCCTGTGATGTTGTGGCATTCATGTGTGATAGCTTTTGGGGGGTATGGTACCATCTGGTCATGATCTTAAATTTCTGAAATTCTAGTGGCAAGGAGGAGGGAAATCCCAGTTCAGACGTCCAAATATCTGACCATGTTTGTTCATCTAAAGTTGAGGAGCAGTCTGTCTGCCATACGTTTTGGTACGATTTACCGTATTTTTTGCTCCATAAGACTCACTTTTTCTCCCAAAAAAAGTGGGGGGGAAGTGTGTGTGTCTTAAACCCCCCTCACCTTTCCCAAGCCACAGCACCGAGCGGAGCTAGGTGCATCTTATGGAGCGAAAAATATGGTAGTTTGGCTGTCACATAGTAAGAATTGATAAACTGCAGATATCAGGCCCTTGTTATGGTGTTCAAAGAGTTTAAGTTTGAGTTCAAAGTCAGATTGTGGCTGAGCCAGGACTGAGGTAATCTTCGTGTGACTGGTGATGTGTTGTAGAGTAAGGTATAAGAACCATGGGGCTGTTTGCTTAAGTTTATGCTCTAAGTCTCATTTATCCAGTAGTCCTTTTCTGTTTGCAATATCGCACAGAGGTGTTAAGCCGGCCTCCTTCCGTCTGTGCCTGCAAGTTCGGTCTCCTGCTTTAGCAAACCAGGGTTGGTGTGTGAACACAGAGTACCGAGAGCTGTCAGGCATGATCTGTTTGCGTTTTGATCTCCAAAGGTTAAGGATTGGGGTTAGAAAGGAATTGTTTTCTTGGGTAAGTTTTGAAATAGTTTAGTTTGAAATAGTTTACACTACTGAACAACTCTTACTGTTAAAAAGTTTTCCCTAAGACCCAGCCGGTACCTTCCCGCCCTTGATTTAAACCCATTCCTGCGAGTCCTATCGTCTGCTGCTAACAGGAACAGCTCCCTGCCCTCCTCTAAGGGACAGCCGCCCTTCAAATAGAACCACCATGTCCCTCCTCCGCCTCCTCTTCTCCAGACTGAACATTCCCCGATCCCTCAGCCTTTTCTCACAGGGCTTCTTGGTCTCCAGGCCCCTGATCATCCTTGGCCTGGATAGCCTGATCCAGCAGTGCTCTTATTAGCTTCTTATGGCTGCACGAACCAGGCTAGGAGGGCTGGCCCTGGGCCCTCATCACCCTCCCCATGGGCCATGGCAGTCCAGCAACGCACAGCACCGGGGGCTGTTGATACCAAGAAAAGGGACGCAACAAGCAGCGGAAGTGAGACCCACCCCCCAGTTCTGGGAGGGTTGCTTTGGGAACGGAGTCAGGAACATCCCCTTTGCTTCTAGGTGGGCGCCATCTCCAGCCATTGGTGGAGATTCAGTGGCCAGGACCTCTGCGGGGTCTGGCAATGGCAATGGGATCAGGGCCTTTCCCACCCAAGACCTTCTGAGCAAAGCAAAACCCAAAGACAGCCTCACTCCCCCCTCCCATCTCCCCCCCCCGCCTTCCTGTGAGTGTGGCTGTGCTGGTGTGACCTTCATGGAGCACAGAAAGCATCCTGGAAAGTGGGTGGGGGGAGGCACGGGGCACAGTCAGGGGCACCTCTGGGGACAGGAGCTGTTTTTTCTTCTTGCACCCTAAATTAGGGTTGCCAAGTCTGGGTTGGAAAATACCTGGAGACTTTGGGGGTGGATCCAGAAGAGGCGGGGTTTGGGGAGGGGAGGGGACTCAGCATAGTACAATGCCATAGAGTTAGGGTTGCCAAGTCTGGGTTGGAAAATACCTGGAGACTTTGGGGGTGGAGCCAGAAGAGGGCGGGGCTTGGTGAGGGGAGGGGCCTCAGCAAGGTACAGTGCCACGGAGTCCACCCTTCAAAGCAGCCATTTTCTCCAGGGGAGCTGATCTCTTTCAGCTGGAGATCAGTTGTAAAAGCAGGAGATCCCCAGGCCCCACCTGGAAGCTGGCAACCCTACCCTAATTGTAGAAAGAAGTCATCAGCTGTGTTGGCCAAAAAGAGAAATCCCCAAAGGCCAGACAGACTGCCCGCAGAATACTTTTTATTAGGACCAACCAAATGACATGCATTTTACCAAAAAAGACCCCGCCCCTTTATTTAAAGGGAAATGCTGGGATGTGGTGACCGGTCCTGCTGCCCTCGTCTTCTGCGTGGCGCTCTGACCTGATGTGCAAAGCGGATGCCATGACGGCCAACTTCCTTATGAGCAAGAGGCCACGGAGCAATTACATTTCCCTGGCGCATCCTTGCTGTGGAGCCTCTGGCTTGACGGGGAAGCAGAGAGCAACGGGACGGGCCCTCCCCCTTTGGGGCGACATCCAACCCGAGGAAGCCTTCTGGAGAAAGCCCTCGAGAGTTCGCCCGCCATGCTGTGTCGTGAAATATCCTGAGTCCAGACACGTATGCAGTGAATCAGCTCATAGTTTATTTACCAGGAAAACTCAGACTGGTGAGCAGGACCGGGGGGGGGGGGGGGGTCCACTTAAAGGCCGGTACAAGTCACACCTGCAAACACATCCAACCGCCGTGATAGGCTTATTTGCACCCATAACCATAGGTCCCTTTTAGGATTCTGTTAAACCGATTAGCCTATGCTAGGATCCTTTTGGGCTATGCGCAGTCTTCGTTAGTACACAACAGGTGGTCCCAATCCTAGGTCCTCTCCGAACCATCTTCCCCTTTCTCCTGACCCCGGCGGTGTGAGGACTGAGGCTGGGTGGCCCTGCTGCCGTAACCAGCTTCCTTGGGAGAGCTGGGGCCCCCTCGGGGCTGGACCTTGGGCACTCGGCTCTCTCCAGGCTGGGGAGCGGCACTTTTTCCAGGAGCTGTGGGCCTCACGTGTTGCTCCCACAATGCAATATCGGGGGAAAGGGCGGGATAAAAATGCACACCAAGTCAACATGGGGTGACACTCTCATTGCCTCCCTGCAGCAAATCTGCATGGGGGTAGAACTGCTGGTGCAGCCTGCTGGTGGGTCAGGCTCCCCCCCCCCCCCCCGGAGAAGGGCAGGGAGCGACCAACCGGTTATTCATTTCCTGCTGCTCCACTCCTTTATCCACCCCTCCTCCCTTCTTCCCAGAAGTCACCCATTCGTCCTTCTGCCTCTTGGGGCAAAGGGTGCTCCCCGATAACTTCCCGAGGAGTCCAAAGAGTGTCCTTCTCTCGGCTTGGGAGCAGCTTCCTCCTGGCTCCCTCCCGGGAAAGGGCTGCCTCTCCCAGCATTGGGCTGAGCCGGGGTGGGGGCGGAAGATGAGGGGAGCCGGGGTGTTGTGGCTCCTGGTGTGCTGCTTGGTGGACTCAGGTGAGTGGCGGGGGGCCGCTGGGTGCCGGGCTTTGCAAAGGGCCCCGCTGGAGCCAGAAATGGGCCGAAGGCAGGCCTCGCCTCGGGAGCCCCACCTGCCCCGGGTGTGCCCTGGGGAGAAGGCAATGGGGGTGTCCTTGGCGGGCCCCTCTCCGCCCCGCTGTCCCCAGGGAAGGCCACTGCCGCTCAGAGGAACAGCTCTCCTGCTGCTGCTGCTGCTGCTGCTTCGGGGCAGCCAGCCCCGTCCTGCGGAGCCTGGCCCCGGCCCGGCCTGCCTGCCTCCCCAGCGGCTGGGCCCCCCCTTTCCCACGGAGCGTGGAGCCCGAGGCCTGAAGGAGGCTACTCCGGTCACCCAGGCCGGCATCAGGCAGAAGGGGGGAGGAGGGGGTGCTGGGTGGACCCCTGTAGCCCAGCAGCATTACCCGGGCTGCAGCAGATCCCTCTTCTGAACTGTCGTTTTCAGGCGGAGAGTGGGGGCGGGGGGGGGGGAGTCAAGTCGATAAATGGCAGCACTCTTTCAGATTTTTTTTAAAAATTATTTTCTCAAAAAAAAAAAGGTGGGCTAGAGAAGGGAAGAAGGGGGTGGGGGGATATAGCTCTAAAATGGCAGCCCTCCTGCGTCTTGGCCAGTAATGGCCTCAAAAAGAAAAGGTGCAGGGTGTTACCTCTTTCAAGGGAAGAACCTGGCCTCCCCGACTCACCCAGCAGCTGAACCACCACTGAATGGAACTGAGCCCTTCCGTGCCCTTCAGAAAGGGTGCTCAGAACAAGAAGAAACCCCAGCAAACTGGGCCCAGCCAGGAACACACAGAAAAGAGCCAGTCCCGAATGTTTGTGTAAAGGAGTGCCAGGTGGCGGCTGCCCCCTCTGCTCCGCAATGGCCTTGTGGCTACTGCTGCCGCTGCTCTGGGGGCCTCCGGGGCCTGCACAGAAATCAGGGGAAAAGAACCCCATCAAGCTCCCGGCCTCCTTTTGGATGCTGCAAGGCAGACCGACTTCTCACGGGAACAATACCTAGCAGCTCGACAAACCCGTCCTTTACAATATCTCCTGGAAAGGGATATTCCTCCCCATCCCATCTGCTGTTTCCCTCTGTCAGGCTGGGTGGGGGTGGGGGGGGCTTCTCCCTCCTGCGGCTGGGCAGACTGACTGTGGGGGGGGGGGGTGGAGCCCTTGCCCTGGGCCCCCCAGGAGCAACTTTTCCTTGCTGCCCCTGCCCTGAGACCTTTCACTCCCTCGACCCTCTTCAGGGAAACGAAACCACACTTTCAAGAGAGAATGGCAGGGATCCCTCCTGCCCCACCTGGTCTCCAGTCCAGGCCTCCCTGAGCACCAGGAAACAGCCAGCAGGGGAGGGAGAGGGGGAGGAAGCCCTGGGCGGGGGCAGGGGGGTCGGTGGGTGGTGCCCTGGTCCGGATGTCTGTGGCTGGCAGTTCGGAGGACTTGGCCTGACCTCTGCACTCGGTACTGAAACACCGGATGTCTTGTTTGGTCTTCCAAGGCATCTTGCTTGACACTTGCTCGTTCAGTCCTCCACCAAGGATAAAAGGCTAGATTTAACTCTTATGTGAAACCCTATTTAAAATCAGAATAGCAATAAATCTATTAATTCTTCACCTACTACAATTAACTGCCAGGGACAAAAGACAAGCTGCTGAGTTCACAGAGTGGTTAGAAAAGCTACACTGAGAACATAGACGATTGGCCTGAATGTCTGTGACTTAAATCAAACATATGCTACACCTGGATGAATAAAACCAGCATGAGGACCCACCTCAATAACACGTCCTCATCTTTCACAGGTTGCACAACTGAAGCCGTGGATGCCAACAGTCCAGGAATCAACCCTGCAGCAGAGAACACGAGGACCTCCGGACCAGGGGCTGCCGACACCACAGGGGCAGAGCACCCACCTGCCTCACTTTTCACCAGTGCGGCCAGTGGAAGCCCAAGCACCACCATACCAGAAAAAGCCTCCACAGCTATGGGAGACACAGGTACCTCTGCACCAGAAACCACCTCCACAACCCTTGGAAACACAAGTACCTCTGCTGCAGAAACCACCTCCAGACCCACTGCAGACACAACTACCTCTGCACCAGAAACCACCCTCACAGCCGCTGGAATCACACCTACATTAACACCAAAAACCACCCTTGCAGCCTCTGAATTTACAGGTACATTTGCACCAGAAATTACATCCACAGCCACTGAAATTATAAGTACCTCTGCTCTAGAAACCACTTCCACTGACACTGGAAACCAAAGTACCTCTGCTCCAGAAACCACCTCCACAGCCATTGGAAACACAGGTACCTCTGCAGAAGAAACCACCTCCACAGCCACTGAAATCACAGGTACCTCTGCACCAGAAACCACCTCCACAGCCTTTGGAAACCCAAGTACCTATCCAACAGAAACCACCTCCACAGCCACTGGAAACACAAGTACCTCTGCACCAGAAACCACCTCCACAGTCATTGGAAACACAACTACCTCTGCACCAGAAACCACCTCCACAGCCACTATGGACTCTACCTCCGCACCAGAAGCCACCTCCACAGCGACTAGATACTCAAGTACCCCTGCACCAGAAACCACCCCCACAGCCACTGGATATTCAAGTACCTCTGCACCAGAAACCAGCCCCACAGCCACTGAATATTCAAGTACCTCTGCACCAGAAACCACCCCCACAGCCACTGAATATTCAAGTACCTCTGCACCAGAAACCACTTCCACAACGACTAGATATTCAAGTACCCCTGCACCAGAAACCACCTCCACAGCGATTAGATACTCAAGTAACTCTGCACCAGAAACCACCTCCACAGTCACTGAATATTCAAGTACCTCTGCACCAGAAACCACCTCCACAGCGACTAGACACTCAAGTACCTCAGTACCAGAAACCACCCCCACAGCCACTAGATACTCAAGTACCTCAGCACCAGAGACCACCTCCACAGTCACTGAATATTCAAGTACCTTTACAGTCACTGAATATTCAAGTACCTCTGCACCAGAAACCAGCCCCACAGCGATTAGATACTCAAGTACCCCTGCACCAGAAACCACCTCCACAGTCACTGAATATTCAAGTACCTCTGCACCAGAAACCACTTCCACAACGACTAGATATTCAAGTACCTCTGCACCAGAAACCACCTCCACAGCGACTAGATACTCAAGTACTTCTGCACCAGAAACCACCTCCACAGCGACTAGATATTCAACGACCTCTGCACCAGACACCGCCTCCACAGTGACTAGATATTCAACTACCTCTGTGCCTGAAACCACCCCCACCGCCACTAGATACTCAAGTACCACAGCACCAGAAACCACCCCCACAGTGACTAGATATTCAAGTACCTCTGCACCAGAAGCCACCTCCACAGTCACTGAATATTCAAGTACCTCTGCACCAGAAACCACCTCCACAGCGACTAGACACTCAAGTACCTCTGCGCCAGAAACCACCTCCACAGCAACTAGATATTTAACTACCTCTGCACCAGAAACCACCTCCACAGTGACTAGATATTCAAGTACCTCTGCACCAGAAACCACCTCCACAGTGCCTAGATATTCAACTACCTCTGCACCAGAAACCACCTCCACAGCGACTAGATATTCAAGTACCTCTGCGCCAGAAACCACTCCCACAGCCACTAGATACTCAAGTACCTCTGCACCAGAAACCACCCCCACAGCCACTGAATATTCAAGTACCTCTGCACCAGAAACCACCTCCGCAGCCACTAGATACTCAAGTACCTCTGCACCAGAAGCCACCTTCACAGCGACTAGATATTCAAGTAACTCTGCACCAGAAACCACCTCCACAGCCACTGGATACTCAAGTACCTCTGCACCAGAAACCACCTCCACAGCCACTGGATATTCAAGTACCTCTGCACCAGAAACCACCTCCACAGCGACTAGATACTCAAGTACCTCTGCACCAGAAACCACCTCCACAGCCACTGAACAGTCAAGTACCCCTACACCAAAACCCATCTCCACAGCCACCACTGACTCAAGTACCTCTGCGCCAGGAAGCACCTCTGCAGCCGCTGGAGCCACAAGCCCCTCCCTTTCGAGCAGCAGCTCAGGTGAGCAGGACGCCTTCCTTGGGCCTCTGGTTTTGCAGTGTGTTGTTCCTTTAATGGCCTTTTGGCTCCAGCCGGCTTAGCTGGTGTAGGCCGTGTGGGCTGAGGACTGGGACAGGTGTTGGTCTGAGAAACTTTTCTGGTACAAGCAAAAAGTGTCTGGACCCACCACCGCCCCAAATGCCAGCCCAGTCGGGCTCTCCGTGACCTCCTTCCCTGTCTGCTGCACAGCCACCCTTTGGCCTCCAAGCCTGTGAATGGGGGGCCGCTGGGGAGGAGAGGGGGAGGAACATCTGTTGACCCTCCCCTTGCTGTGGGGGTCACAAGGTCCTCCTCCTCCTCCACCCCCCCTTGCTGCAGTCTGCACTGCTCATATTTTCACCCCAGCTGAGCCTCCAGCCTCAGCACCCCCCTCCCCAGAGCTCTCAGCCCTCAACCTCCCCCCCCCCGACTAGTCCGGTGGCCCCCACATGCCAGGCCCCGGCCCCTCACTGGCCCCCATGGCTGCTGGCCTCACCTCCACCATCGCTCCGCCTCCCAGTCCCAGTCAGGAGGCCACCAACCCTCCCCCAGAGTGCAACTGCAAGCAGACCCCGCAGCAGTCCTGCGCCCAAGTCACCTTGCAGGAAACCCCCCCTCCCCCCTGCTGCGAAATACCACAAAAGGAACACGGCAGGATGACTGAGGATGCTACTACTGAGCAGCCACACCCACACAACACCCCCATCCCATGAACACAGGCTGGCTAAAGAGCACATGCGTGCCCCCTCCCAATGTGCCCCTCAGATACACCACAGTGCCGCAGTGGCTGGCCAAGTGTGGCCAGTGTGGACCCCACCCCAATATTACCACCGCCCCCCTAGGCAGCTCCTTCCTGATGCCCGCAAGGTCTAGCCTGGGGCTACGGGCCTCCCTCCCCCTTGGGCCCCCACTTGGCTTCCCCACATCAGCACCGCAGCCACTGCTGCAGCCAATCACCCGCCACCAGCGCCCCAGTCTCCTCCAGCCCCGCCATCTCTCTGACCGACCCCCTCCCAGCGCCTGGTGCCTTTCCTCTTTTGCCCCTTTCATTTTTGTGCAGATTTTATGAAGCTCTTTGGAGACATCCAAAATCACTGAGCATGTGAGAGGGGTGGGTGGGTGTGGGTTTGGGCACACATGTGCGACATCCCTAGGCTTGGAGAAGGCAAAACCTTCCTTCCTTCGCTTTGCAAAAAAATGGCTCAGTGAAGCTGAATGGCTCTTCTTTTTCCCTTCTAAAGGAGGGGGGGGGAGACTGCAGAGCACAAAACGCAAGACATTTAAATGGGGGGGTTTTTTTTTGCTGCTGCACACCAAAATGGCCATCCACCCCTGTCCTGCCCTGTTGCTTGGGCAGGAATGTGTGCCAGCACAAACTGCAAGAAAGCCAAGTCCTCCCCACTCCTGCCGGCAGGGTGGCAGGATCTGCCCCCCGCCCAAAAAAACTCGCCTGCAGCTGGCTCTGCCCAGGTGCTGCTGGCATCTTCCCATGGGGAGAGACTGGGCAGCTGCTCGGCATGCTAGTGCTTCTGGGACTTCTCGAGAGTAAGAGCAGAAGTCAGCGGCAGCTCTGCTTCTGTGTCTCTCCTGGCCCAGCACTCCGGCCTGGATGGCAGCCAGGTGAGCTGGCCGATTCTTCCCTCCCTTTTCCTGGGCTTCTGTTTCTCTTTGGGGGTCCCGTGTGAGCGTACGGTAGATGTGCAGCTCTTGACTCAGAAAAGCCTGCCCCTCCCCCCCCCCCGCAGGTGCCACTGGGTGGCTGCTTTAGGGAGTTTCCCTCTGACCTCCTCTCCCCCCCCCCCCCCCGCCTTCCCAGCTCCTTGCCAAAATGGTGGCTCCCCCAACGGTACGGGGTGCCTCTGCCTGCCTGGCTACTGGGACCCCCTATGCGAATCCTTCGAAGCCAGAGACTGCCAGAACGGAGGCGTCTGGACCGCAGCAGGGTGCCACTGCACCGCTTTCTTCCGAGGGCCCAAGTGCGAGTTTGCTGTGGAAGCCATCAGGGTGGAAGCCGGTAAGGAGAATGGGGCCCGGCACGTGTTCCAAGCTGCTGCTTGAAGAGGCAGCATGAGACAGTGGTTAGGGCACTGGTCTGGGATCTGGGAGACACCTTGGGCCGGTCTACCTCACAGGGATGTTGTGAGGGGGGCCATGTACACAGTTCTGAGTTCCTTGGAGACTGGACAGGTACTATAACGGCCCTGTCAGACAGATGTGACTGCCTGGGGGTGGGGGTGGGGGTGGGACCGCCAAAGGAGCAGTTAGGTCAGTCAAGGGTCAGCCAGGTCCTCCAAGTTTTTGTGCTGGGGGGAAGGGGACCCAGGCCCGAGTGGATGCAGCCTGCAGGGTGCTTGTGAGGGTTTCAGGCAGCAGTTCTGGGGCACCGGCTTTGGGAACCAGGGGGGAGAAGAGGTCAGTAGCAAAAAAGTCAGGGGGTTTTCATTTCTCCAACCTCTTCCCCCCTCCCCCCCACCTTTTCTGGACAGTGGTGAAAGCAACGCTGGAGGTGAAGGTCCAGGTGGTCAACCGCAACTTCCAGCCAGGCTTTGATGACCCCACAACAGCAGCCTATGAGCACTTTGCCCGGGAGTTCAAAGAGCAGGTGGGAGCAGGGGGTGGGGGTGGTCAGAGGGAGGGGGCAGAGGCTGGGGGGGGGGGGAGAGTCCATTTTGCATCCAACCTTGAAGCCAAAACTGAACTGAGGAGGAGTCCTTGAAGGAGGAGTTGGGGGGGGGGGAAGAGGTGAAATAGAGGGCTGAGAGGTGGCCCCCACACCCTCCAACCACAAGAGGGGTCCCGGGCAGGAGGGGCAAGGCTTCCTGGGAGGGGGCTTCACTTTGGAGGAGGGGAAGTGCAGACTTCTGGCCTTGAGCGCCATGTGGTCGTCCTCCTGGGCTCTCATGGGCAAAGCTTCTGCAGAGATCAGCTTCTTGATGCCGGCCCAGGGGGCTCCCCCCTTTGGCTTCTCCTGCCACAGACCAACGTGCCTCCCCCTGCTGCCACGAGGGAGCTCCTGCCCACTGCAGGGGCTTCACCTCCAGCAGCGGACAGAGCACAGCTGGTCCTTCACACTCCCTGGGCATTGCCAGCCCCTCCAAGGGAAGCGCTGGCCAGCTTCTCTGCTGCTGCCACTACCGAGACGCCTTCGGCACAGCCCGTTCCCTTGCCCCAGCCCGTGCCTGGCTCTTTCACGGTAAGGCCCAAACCGTGGACTGGTTCAGTCAGCGATGTGACCCCCCCAACTGGTTTGTGCTTGTGCCAACTGGAGTGTAAGGAAAGGCTGGCAGCCAGGGGGAGGGTGGCCAGAAGCCCCCTGCCCCGGGATGTGGGAGAGGAGGAGAAGGCGGGGCTGCTGGTCCCTTGGAGCCTCAACTCGGTCGTCAGCCTCTCAGCCAGGTGGCCTGGGAAGCTGGGGGCATTCTCCAACCTCCCCCCCCCCCCCCCGCCCACCAACAGCAGCAGCTACTGAGCCAGACCCCCTCTCCTCCGAGGCCACAGAGGGGGCAGTTCACAACGGGTTTGGGGCACTGCTGGGGCTTGCTGGCCCACCGTGCCTGGCCTCTGGCTGTGGAGTCCCAGCGGGCTGGAAGGATGCCCAGGTGGGAGGGGGTGGCCTCCCAGACAAGCCTTTTGCCTTCCAGATCAGCCTTCTTTACGGCCCCCTCCCTGGCTTCAAGGATGTGGCAGTCGTGGACCTGAGGTGAGCCTGACTCCAGCAGCCTGGCGGGGGGGGGGGGGCTATGCTGGCCCCACCCCCTCAGCCCTCGGGGTTTGTTCCTTCAGACCAGGCAGCGTGGTCGTGGCCCACCAGGTCTTCCTCGACCTCCCGGTCAACGCTGATCTCAATGCCACCTTTGAGAAGCTGCCCCGAGAGCTGATGGAGCAGATCCAGATGGCGGCTCAGGACCAGATCCTCTGCAGGATGGGGTCTTGTGAGTGGGGGGGGGAGGGAGGGGGGCTGGCTGTCCTCCCCCCTGCTCTGGGATGCCCCCCTCAGCGCCCCCGCTTCTCTCCCTCTGCAGCCGTGCTGTGCTTTAACCCCCTCTCCAGCCAGGTCACGGGCAAGCAGCTGGGCTGGTTCAATGGTGCAGGTGAGAACGTCCAGTGGGGTGGGGTGGGGTGGGGTGGGGTGGGGTGGGGCAGCAGCTCTGGCCTCCGCCACCCCTCCCTGGCTTCCAGGGAGGCTAGACTGGAGCTGCCCCCCTCTGCTGTCTTTCCAGACCTCTGCAGGCAGCTGAGCCCCCCGGCCTACAGCTCGCATTACTTCCCCCTGGCCACGGCCGGCGGCTTCTGGTGTGCCTCCCGGTGCCTGGCTGGGGTCCCCGGGGCCCTTCACTGCCAAGCCGGGCACTGCCGGATGGGCCACTCCGGGCCCTGGTGCCAGTAAGTGACCCCATGTGGCCTGGGTGGGGGGCGGGGGGAGGCTGGTCCCCCTGCGGCCCACGGAGGCTGAGAGGTGGCCGGGCAAGCTGGACATGGACCCCACTGGCTCAGTCTGTGCCCCACCTCAGAGCCCCCCACCCACCCACGCCAGCTGTTGTCCTTGCTCTATGTTTCCCGCTGCAGGTGCCCAGTGGACGACCCCTTCTGGTACTTGGGGGGCAGCTGTCAGGTGCAGATCAGCCGCCTGGGCGGGGGCGTGGGCCTGGTGGTCCTCCTGGCCTTCCTGGGACTCCACGTGGCCGTGATGCTGGTGAGGGTGGTGCTGGGGGGCGGGGGGGGGGGTTCCTGGAGGAGGGGGCGGGGCGCCCTGGCCAGAGCTCTGGGGGGGGGCCCTCCTCCTCCTGCAGGCCAGCGAGCATGCCTGCCTTTGCACCCCACCGGCAGCCCTGGGCTGGCTGCCCTGCCTGAGAGGTGGCTCCGCGGTGGGGGGGGAAGGCCCGTCCTCGCCAAGGGAGGCCCCGCCTGCTGTGGGGCGACCCCACCCTTCCTCTGGAGTCAAGGCTGGTGGAGGTCAGTGCTGGGCACCTGCCCTCGGCCTCTCGGCTGACCGCCCTCTCTGCCCCGGCGCAGCTCTCCGGACCCGGGGTGCCGAGCGGGTACCGTTGCCGTCGCCGGAGGCGCTAAGCTGCGTTGCCCGCCCGGGCTGGGGCCTCGCCAGATGTGGACTCCAGCCAGCCTCTCGCCGGCCCACGCGGGACTTGGGCGCCCCCGCCCGCCCGGACGAGCCCGCGCCGGTTCTCCCCGTTAGGACCGACGTCTTCCGACGACTGACGGCGAAGGCCAGGAAGGCAGCCGTTTCTCTCCTGCTACGGCGAGCCGGGAACAGCCGGGCGGGCGGCAGCTGCGGACGGGCGGTCCCCCGGAGTACCCGTCTGAGTTGGGGTGGGGTGAGCTGCTGGACGACGGAGCGGCCCTTTCAGGCGGGCCATGGGGCTTCTGGGGGGCTCTCCTGGAGGCCTCGACGAAGTGCCCCTCCCTCCGCAGCCGAGGCCTCCTCCCCGGCTGGGTCCCCCCGGTCCCCCTTGGCCAACGGGCAGTCTTTCTTTCGCCGCCCTCCTCCCCCTTCCCGGGCTGAGCGGGTGCCGGAGGAGAAGGGCCGGGCAGGGGTCTGCGGAGCACGTGGGGGGGGGGGGGAGGCCGAGATCAAGAGCGCGCCGCGGAGCACGAGAAGGCCCTGAGGCCCCTCTGGACACCCCCGGAGCAACGACACCACTGCGCCGAGGGGGAGGCCGAAGATGCGGGGGAGGGGGGGCTGAGGAAGCCCTCTTGGGCGGTGCTTATACCTTTGTAAATAAAGCCAGAGTTACAAAGAAGTCGTCGTCGTCGTCGTCTCCGGGCCTCCTAGTCCAAAGCATAAAATCCAAAAACCTCAGTCCATGTGGGAGGGTTGCCAACTCCCCGCTGGAAAATTCCTAGAGATTTGGGGGTGGAGTCTGGGGAAGGGAGGGGCTTCAGTGGGGTAGAAAGAAGCGGACCCCCCCCCCCTCCAAAGCGGCCCTTTTCTCCAAGGGAACTGCTCTTTGCGGTCTGGAGGTCATTTGTGGCTCCAAGAAATCTCCAGTCCCCACCTGGAGGTTGGCAGCGCGATGTGATATCCTCTATTGGAACGCGAAAGACCCGTCTCCCACAGCCGCCGCTTCTTACGACGAGACCCCTCTCTGGAACACTTCCGACCAGATGAGTTCGGGAGGGCCCTCGGCCAGCTTCTCTCCCCCTAGCCTACCTGACAGGGCGGGCGCGCCACCAGTGGCCCCGAGCGGGACAAAGCCGAGTCTGGCGCTCCGAAGCCCCCCCACCCCCACGTCGCGTCGTCGGGCCTTTGGGCTTCTGGGAAGACAGGCGGCCAGGAGGAGCTCGGCTCGGGCGCCGCTGCGAGAAGCGGGGAGCCGGTGAGCGGTCCGCAGCGGAGGGCGCCCCCTGCCCTCGCGGCGGTGGGAAGCGGTCCAGCCGGGCGGAGCCTTCCGCGTTTCGCTTCCGCGCCCGAGAGCCCGTGGCTGGGCTGGGCGTGGGCAGGCGGCTTTTCCGGTTCTGCAGGCCGGGCGTTTCGGCGTCAGTTTCGGGGGCGGGGGGGAAAGAGCCCCCCCTTGCGTGCTGCATGCGCGGGGGGGGGGGGTCCGCCAGGTCCAGGTGGGCGGGAGGAGGAACCCTTGAAGGAGGGGGTCCCAGACTCCCAAGAGGGACGCAGAGCCGGGAGGGGGAGGGGGGGGCTAGAGCGGCAGGTTCCGGTCGGCCCCCTGAAGGGAGGGGGAGAATAGGGCCAGTCTCCCGCCCTCCACCTGCCCTCCCTCACGGGGCTGTTGTGGGGAGGAGGATGGGAGCCGAGGAAAGGGGGCTCCCCCGACGTCAATAATTCAGGAGTCAACAGAGGGAGGAGGCGGACGCGTGTCCTGGGCCCTGGCGCGGAGGAGACGTCAGAGGAGGAGCCATGCCTGCGGCCCTTCTCTTGTTCGGTGGCCGGTACCGGGGAAGAATCCGCCGCCCCCGCTGGCCGTTCCGCCATCCCCTCCCGTTGGCTAAATGCTGCGTGGTCTCGTCCGGGTTCCCTTCACGAGAACCCTGCCGGGACTCGTGCATCTGAGACAAGCCCAAAGGGAGGGATTGACAAAGAGGGCACGGAGGCCGAGGCCTTCCCCGGTGGCTGCCTCCTGGCACTGGGCTTCCCAGGCAGACTGTCCCTGGAGGTGGGAGGTCCCTTCGGCCCTTCAGTCACCAGGGCTCCACCGCCCTGCCGCATCCCCCTTTAAAGCCGGCTATGCCTCCGGCCCTTGCAACCTCCTCTGGCCATGAGCTCCGCCTTCAACGCCCTCCTTCCCTTTGGTCTCTCCTGAGGCCGTGGCCCCTCCATTGGCTGCTTCGCTGGAGCCCCTCCTGGGGTTCAGCATGCTTAGTGGAGAGAACATAAGAGAAGCCAATGCTGGATCAGGCCAGTGGCCCCTCCAGTCCAACACTCTCTGTCACACAGTGGCCAAAAATACCAGGTGCCCTCAGGAGGTCCAGCAGTGGGGCTAGGACACTAGAAGCCCTCCCACTGTTGCCCCCCCCCCATCAAGCACCAAGAATACAGAGCATCACTTGTCCCAGACTGAGAGTTCCTATCTATACTTTGTGGCTAAGAGCCACTGATGGACCTCTGTTCCAGATGTTTATCTAATTCCCTCTTGAAGCTGTCCAAGCGCTTCACCCTTTCTTCATAGGGAAAGTGTTTTAGCCCTTTTATCATTCTAGTTGCCCTTTCCAGCACTTTCTCCAATGCTATAATATCTTTTTTGAGGTGTGGCAACCAGAACAGTACACAGTTCTCCAAATGAAGTTGCACCATTGTTTGGTATAGCAAGTTTAAAACACTTCAGTGTATTTACAGGGTTAGTGTTGTTTGTATTAGTCAACAGGAAGTCACATGTTTGTTTGTAACCAACAGGAAGTCACATGTTTGTTTGTAACCAACAGGAAGTCACATGTTTGTTTGTAACCAATCTGTCTACACCAGGGGTGGGCAATTGTTTTGGCTCGGGGGCCACATTATGGGAGCGGAGGTTAGCGGAGGGCCGCACCTTTTTAAAATGATTGCATTCACTAGTTAACTTTGCATTTCAGAAAAGGTATAAATTGTATCATAAAAATCAATAAATATAAATTAAATAAAATAGTGGTTGTTTGATTCAATTTATTTATTGTGCTAATTTCATATCATCTCTAGCTGCAAGCACATTTAATTTTAGAATCAGTTTAATGAGACAAATGTACCCTATCACACTTTTCTACAATTTTTTTGAAATCAGGAGTGAGATTGCTTGTTGAGATTCTCATCACAGCCTGCAAGTTAATGTCTGTCAAAGAGCATCTATATTTACTCTTGTTGATCTTCATGCAAGAAAAACTTTGCTCACAAATATATGTAGACCCAAATATAGAGAACATTTTCCCAGCAAATTTCTTCATACATGGCAATTTTTTCAGCAGACAAAGATTTGTAAAAGTCAACTAATGTCACAGCATTAAACGTTTCTTTCCCAGTGTGATCTGACTGCATGTCAACAAGTTCAAGCTGCAGCTCCTCAGGTGCTGCATCAATATCAGCAGTGACGGGATCAGAGAGCAAATTGAATTTAGGCTCAGTTTTCTTGAAGTCCTGAAATCTTCTTGGCGGGCCGCAAAAAACTCTGTGGCGGGCCGCATGTGGCCCCCGGGCCGCCATTTGCCCACCCCTGGTCTACACAATAGTTAGCCGGGGAACTCTGTTAGATCCTTCCCTCTCTGACTGGAAAACCATGTCTCAGCTATTTAGCATTTTATAGTTTCTCCTTCATGCCATTTGTTCTTGCTTAGAGGAGGAGACGCCATCACTTCCCGTTTTATCTCGCTAGCCCTAAGGATGTAGGAATCTAGCTCTGTTGTTACTTCTGTCCGTTTTACCTTTTCCCATGTTAAGTTTATAGTAAACTTTTGCCTTTTAAATACACAGGTGGACTCACTCTCTCAATCGGTACTCTGCTGATGTTTAACAATTTCACTCTGCTTAAAAATATTCTGACCAAGAATAACCAACATCCATCGATTTCTACAGGGGCACTATGATACTGGCTGATTTGTTTTCAGTTCCCTTCCTAATAACCCCCAGCATAGTGTTGGCCTTTTTCATTGCAGTCACCCATTGTCTCGAGAGGGGGAAGAAGCGGCTTCCCAGTTTGAATGCGTCCATTGCCCTTGTTGTCCCCCCCCCCCCCCAACCGAAACGGATGATAATCAGAAGAAGAGGAGGTGATTGGATTTATACCCCCGCCCTTCATTCCCCAAGGGAGTCTCAGAGCGGCTTACAACCTCCTTTCCCTTCCCTTCCCTTCCCTTCCCTCCCCTCCCCACAACAGACAGACACCCTGGAAGGTGGGTGGGGCTGAGAGAGCTCTGACAGAAACGGCTCCTTTTCAAGGACAGCTGTGCCTGAACTACGACTTGCCCAAGGTCACACCAGCAGCTGCAGGTGGAGGAGGAGTGGGGAATCAAACCCGGCCCTCCCAGATGAGAGTCCGCCCACTTAACCAGGCCACCAAACTGGCGCTAGGTCATTCTTTTGATCTGTTAAAAAAATATTTTCCCTACCTTGCAAGCTAACTTAACAAGCCACCTATGTGTACAACGATGATCTGTAACTCCCTTTCGATGTCCGGCGGCCTGTGCGCGCGCCCGCGGGAGCTCACGACTGCTGGGCTCTGACGTTTGCGCTGCTGCTGCTGCGGACCGACCCGGCTCGGCGGCCCACGTGGATCTCCCGCCTGCCGCTTCGCCCGAGGGGATCGCGGCACTTGGCCCCCGGCCTCTCCCCCCGCCCGGGCGGCGTCTCCACGGAGGAAATCCCGATTCCCGGCCGGATCCACTGGCGCCGCCTCAGCCCGCTCTGGCCAGGCCCGGATTCCGCGGGGCTGGGGAGGGGGAGAAGGGGCCACTCCAGGGCAGCTGCTGGTCCCGGCGGCCGGCACCCCCCCCCCCCGCCCCCTTTTCCTCCTCCTCGTCGTCCTCGGCAGCTGCGGCCACGCTCCTCCTCCTCCCCGCCCCCCGGGATCACGTTTCGGTTTCGCTTCTGCCCCAGCTGCTGCTGCTGCTTCCTGCCCAGGCCTCGGGAGCGGAGCCGCGGCGGGGGGCACCTGCGGAAGGTAAGCGCGCGCGGGGGGGGGGGGGGGCTCTCTCCCGCCCCTGCCCCGCCGTCGCCGCCACGTGCTCTCGGGCTCCTGGGCCGTGGCAAGCCCAGCGGGCGGGGCCGGTCGGAAGGCCTCTGCGGGCCCCCGGAGACCGCGCGGAGAGCCCCACCCGCTGCCCCACGGCCACCCTCCTCAAAACCCACCCTCTCCAGGCTCCACCCCTCGGATCTCTAGAAATTTCCCAACCTGGAGTTGGCAACCCTATCTCCTTCCCAGCCAACTATCAGAGTGCCCTTATCTGTCCCTCTGACTTCAGCTTTCCATCTCTCCCCTCACCTGAAGCCTCTACTTAGGAAAATTCCTTCTCCACAGTGGAGACCCAAGCAGGAGGGAAGTAACCTCAGCAGGGTGTAATAATACCGAGTCCACCCTGCAAAGCAGCCATTTTCTCCAGGGGAATTGATCTCTGCCATCTGGAGAGCAGTTCTAATTCTGAGTGATCTCCAGTTGTCACCTGCAGATGGGCAGCAATGGTTCCCCAGGAGAAAATAACTGGTTTGGAGAGTGGGCTGTATGGTATTCTATTCAGCTGAGGTCTCTCCCCTCCCCAGACTCTGGCTTCCATAGACTCCACCACAAAATCTCCAGGAATTTCCCAACCTGGAGCTGGCAACTCTTGTCAGGACTGGCCTCAATGAGTTCCCCACCAAGGCCAAAGAAGACCTGGGATGGGCCTCCTGCCTTTGCCTTTTTACTGACAGAACCAAGCTTGGTTGCCTAGCAATAGCCAATGAGGGAAAAGTTAGCCCCACAGGAGCCAGGCAGGAGAAGCATCTTCGTCAGGAGAGACAGCCATTTCAGCAGTTTATTCTGTCAGGGAAGTGGCCAGGCTGGCAGTGGGCGGGGGAGAGGAGCTGACCCAGCCAATGGCACGGGAGTATCCTTGAGTGGTGGTTGATGGGCCAATGGCTGATGGAGCACACAGCACAGCCAATGGGAGAACTGGAAAGTGTCAACATGTTGGGCTTTTTTATATTTAGGATAAACTTTTGAGAAACACAGCTCTCTTTGTCAGACTAACGGAATGTATGAAGAAACTGGCCAGAGATATATAGGTGGCAAGGGGAGGGGGGACGAGGATGCCATGTAAATGCAAAGCAGTTGCAAAAGTCATAGAAAAAGGTTGAATGCGCAATCCAGGCTGGGTGTGACCCCTGTCCTTCTACTGATGAATCTGAATGGAATACCTGAAGGGCAGTTACTTCGGGTAATGAGATAACCATCCAAATTTACATATAAATTCCAATTCAGCAGGATTTTGGTTTCTGTTGAACTCTGGTGACCTTTAGGTCCTTGACGGAATGTCCTGGTAGGTTGAAGTGTTCTCCCACTGGTTTCTGGATATTGCTATTTCCGATGTCAGCTTTGTGTCCCATTTATTCTTTTGCATAGAGGTTGTCTGGCTCGTCCTAAGTACAGAGCAGAGGGGCATTGCTGGCACATGAGAGCATACATCACACTGGAGGATGGGCAGCGGTGAGAGTGAGAGATTGTGTGGTTGATGCCATTGGGTGCTGGTAATCGTATTCTCTGGGTAGAAAGGGGGGCAGAGTTGGCGCCTGGGTCTGTTGCAGGGCCTGGTTCCTGTGCTGAGGACTCTGTCAGCTGGTTCATGGTTGTTAGTGAGAAGTCTTTTGAGGTTGGGGGGGGGGCTGCCTGTAGGCAAGGAGAGGTCTCCCACCCAGGGCTTGTGAGAGAGAGGCATCGTTTGCTAGGATGGGCTGCAGATCACTGATGAAATAGTTTCTTTTTTAGAATGAATGAATTGCTTTTAAAGATAAGGAGGATGTGCTGGAGCCCTGCAGCACTCTTAAATCCAGGCTGCATTTCTGCACCTGGACGGACACCGTCCCCCCCCCCCCCCCCGCTCTTGCTCTGCGGGGCAGGGAGCATGCTGGGCTTTCCAGCTCTCCCCTTGTGGCTGACCTTCTCACCTCTCCCCCTGTAACCAGTGTGACAAATATACCCACTGAACGGGCATCCAGGGGCCAATTGTTGCCCTGCCCTGCTGGAGGGAAGACAGGCTCGGGAAGAGGTGGGGCAGAAACTGCACCAAAGCCTCAGAGAAAAACTCTGAAAGTATCACTGAGAACTGAGCTCTCTCCAGTCAGAGGGCAAAACCCAGGGTCCGTGCACTGAAGTGGCACAGGGCGCGCATCAGCCAGTTGTTTTCTCTCAAGTACTGGGTACATTTGCAATTTTGCTTGTACGAAACTAGGGCATGTATGACTTTTACATTACATATGTCAGCTATTACACAGCAAGTTATAAATGACACATGGTTCAAGCAGTAAAATCAGTTTGGGGCTGATAGGAGATTTCCCCAAAATTTCACACCCCCCCCACAAAGGCAGAAAAACTGTGGTGTTCCCTTCCCCCCCCCCCCCCCCGTGGCATCAAAATTTCTGGGAATTCTGCCTCCCTCCTTCTCCCTCCCTCCACGGACCGCATTGAAGCCACGGAGCTAAAAGCTGGATCCTGGGTGGGACAGCAGACCACTGAGGAGCTCTCCTTCAGTGCCCCCCAGCCCCCCCGCAAGCTGGGCAAGGTCTGCAGGCACCAGGGCGGCAGGAGCTGGTGGTGGCAGCCCCTGGGCACTCCGCCCCACAGCCCCGTCTCTATTGATGTCTCTCTTTCTCGCTCTTTCCAGGAGGCCTCTGACCCTCCCCCCAGACACGGCTCAGGAGTTCCCTGCCATTCAGCTGACAGGTTCCAGGGGCCCCCCACCCGCTGAAATGGCTGCCGGAGCCCCCTCCCTCTCCGAGGCCCTCTCCAGCGGCTTCCTGACCTGCACCATCTGCCTAGAGCACCTTTGGCAGCCCAAAATCCTCCCCTGCCTCCACACATTCTGTCACGACTGCCTGCAGCAGCTGGCCGGTGGGCGGGAGGAGCTTCAGTGCCCCGAGTGCCGTGAGTGGGTCCCCCTTCCGGCCGGCATTGGCGGCCTCAAGACCAACTTCTTCATCAATGGCCTCCTTGACCTCGTCCGCCCGGCAGGGAGGGCCGATGCCCCATGCAGCCTTTGCCCGCTGCTCAGCCAGGATACCAGCCGCTGTGCCGTGTCGCGATGCTTGGACTGTGAAGACAACTTGTGCCAGGCGTGTGCCAGTGGGCACCGCTGCTCCCGGCTCACCCATGCCCACTGCGTCGTTGACATGGAGGGCTACCTGTCTGGAGAGTACGACGAGGAGGTCCGGAAGCGGCAGGCCTCTCGCTGCCAGGAGCACAGCGGGGAAGCCTTGCGCTTCTTCTGCACCCCCTGTGCCACCGCCCTGTGCCGGGAGTGCCGCCTGGGCCCCCACCTGGAGCACCCCTGCCTGTCCCTGTCAGAGGCTGCCGAGGCCCGCTGCCCCGTCATCGTGGGCCTCCTGACGGGGGTGGAGGAGAAGGTGCATCTCGTCGCCCAGGCCAAGGCCCGGCTGGAGAAGCAGGTGGAGCACCTGGAGGCTCATGCGGACCGTGCCCGAGGCGCCGTGGAGCGCACGTGCAGCCAGGCGGTGGAGCAGCTGCTTGCCCTGCAGGAGGAGGTGCTGGCCCAGCTCTCGAGCTTCGTGGAGGAGCGGAAGAAGGCCGCCGAAGTGCTGCGGTCGGAGCTGGAGTTCCAAGAGCAGGTGGCCTCCAGCACGGTGGCCTTTGCCCAGAAGGTGCTGGGCCTGGGCCGGGCAGTCGAGATTGTCTCCTTGGAACAGATGATCTCCGAGAGGCTGAGGCAGCTGCAGAGTTTCTCGTGGGAACCCCTTGCCTTCAGGCTGCCTCACCTCACAGAGCACCCGGACCTTCAGAGCCTCCAGGGCTTGTTCCACCTGGAGTTCAGGGAGGAGGGGCCCCCGGGGGCTCTTGAGTGTGCCGAGGGGAGCGCCACCAAAGGAGCAAAGAAGAAGAGGAGGAAGGCACAGCAGCAGCTTCCGCTGCCCCCCGTCCACGATGAAGCAGAGAAGGCACCTGGCCAAGAAAAGCCAAGCACCCCTGGGGCGGAGCCCCCCCACCTGCCTCCTGCGCGGCCAGAAGCCCCCCCACTCACCCCCAAGGCTCTCTTCTCGAGCAGCTTCTGGGTGAAGGTCCCCAGCGACAAGAAGCGCCCGCAGGTGACTGGCATCTGCCCCTTTGCTTCCGGGGAGCTCCTCGTGGCCGACATGCAGAACAGGAAGCTGAAGAGGTTCTCGCTGCAGGGGGAATTCAAAGGCGTTGTCTCTGTGCCGAGCGACGTGGCCCCCTTCAGTGTGGCCACCGTGGGTGGCAAAGTGGCTTTCTCCGCTGGCTCCCGGCTCTTCCTCTTGAATGGCGAGGGTGGCCTCATGTGGCAAAAGGCCCTTCAGCTGGGCCAAGCCAGCCACGCCGTGACCTCAGTCGGGGGCAATCGCGTGGTGGTGAGCGTGGCGGGGCACCTGGAGGTGTATGATTTGGAGGGGCGGCTGGTGGAGAAGGTGGTGCCGGGGGGCAGCGAGGAGCGGAGCCTGGTCTTTCTGGCCAGCCGCAAGGGGGGCTTCGTGGCCTCCGACTGGTACCGGCGCAGCCTGCTGGTGTTCAGCGCCCAAGGGCAGCTGGTGGCCGAGTGCCGAGAGGAAGGGCTGGACGGGTGCCAGCCGGGGGCCGTCTGTGTGGATGCCATGGGGATCGTCTACGTGGTGCTACGGGAGCAGAACCGGGTCCTGGCCTTCTCACTGGCTGGCGAGCCGCTGGGCCCCTTCCTGACTGCAGAGGACAGCATTGACCGGCCCCGGGTGGCCACCGTGACAGGAGATGGACGCTTTGCAGTGGCTCTGAGCAATGGAACTGTCCACACCTTCAAGATCAGATATCAGAGCAAGTGACGGAGGGACAGCCGAGCTTGTGGTGGCGGGGGGGGGGGGGGAGGGTCTGGTGGGTGCAAGGGAATCTGTGGGCATGCATGAAGGAGAGAGCATGACCCAGGGAGGGGGGGGGGCGGGTCTGGCAGAGGCCCTTTCCATGGGATGGAGACCTGTTCCCGGAGCGGTTTGCTTAGAGTACGTCCACACGACAAAGGTCAACTTCCAGATGGTTGGGACTGCCCTGGCTTCCGGCTCTGGGAATGCAGCTGCTGCCCAAGCTGGAACTCTGCCTTTCTGGGGTCTCTGCTGACCCTGCAGCTTTTGAGGTGGGGGTGGTTGTGGGGGAGAGGCTTCTGCGGCAAGGAGCCCAGAGACCTGGAGCCACTTCCAAATGCTGGGCGAGAACAAGGGTGTGTGTGTGTTGGGGGGGGGAGGGTTGACTGGGGCTGGGAGTGCATCAGGGAAGAGGGGAGACTGTGGCTGTTTTATGTGCTGGGGCCAGCCCATTGTCACTGGCGACAAAGAGCATCTTTGCTGGAGGGAGGGGCACGCCTTTGTCGGGCAGAGTGGGAGAATGGAAGAAGGTCAGGCAGGAGAGGGCCGGGCAGGCGGCAGGGGCAGCCCTTCTGGAGAGGGGCCAGGCACTGTCTGGGGTGCCAGCTGCATCTCCCCCGTCCCCAGCCACGTAGGATGCAGAGCTCATTCACTGCTGCGGGTACATTCGAGTCCCAAAGCTGCAGGTGTTCCAGGACAGGCAACAAAGGTGGGCCACTTGGGCCAGCCAAGCAGACAGGGCCTGGCACGTGCCCGCACAGGCGCCCCGTAAAGGGCTGGGCAGCTGGAGTGAGGAAGCCCTGCCAGTCAGAGTGACTGTGGGCCCCAGCGGAGGGCTCCCGGGCACTGCACAGAGGGAGCAGGGGGACCTCTGCCCGTTGCTGCAAAGACGCCAGTCCAGATTCACCCCCTCTGAATTGCTCCTGACACCCTTCAGTTGGGAATCTGCAGGAGGCCGGCGTGCCTCGGGAAGCCAAGTATGTTAAGGGGTGGATCTGACCGGTTCCCACACGACTCTCTGCATTCAACATATTTGCCAGCAGCATTTTATATTCAGGGGTTAGAGTGTGTGTGTGTGTGTGTGTGTGTGTGTGTGTGTGTGTGGCCGGCCGGCCGGCCGGCCGGCCAGCCGGCCGGCCGCGAGAGCCTTAGAGCCATCTGTGCCTTGCTCATTGAAGCAGGCTGTAACTGGAGACCAGCAAGATGTGAAACAGCCGCTGCATTGAACCTCTAACACAGCCCCGACTAGGGCTCCCCCCCATGTCTTGGAGCATTTCCCTTCCCCTGTTTTGAGGGTGGGTTTTTTGCTTGTTTTTTTTGGTAACATCCAGCTGAAAGAAGAGCTCTGGACAACTCGAAAGCTCAGACTGTTGCTGGGTTGGTCCTAATAAAAGGTAATCTGTGGACTGTGTTCAGAACAGATAGGAGCCATCCCAAATGCAAACTTCCATAAACTCAGCTAGATGTTGAATGTGTGTGAAGTTTTCCTTTCAGTCTGCCTGTGATGGGAGCAGGACGCTTGGGGGTGGGAGTGGCCACAGGAGCCCTGCCAGGCTGGGCCAGTGAGCACCCCAAGGTCCTCCCCCCCCCCCCCCGCTTAACTCTGCAGGGGCTGTTCCCCATCATGGCCACCAGGGGGCACAGCAAAGCACCCACAGGTTAACGTTTTGGGCTTCTGTCTGCCCAGGTCCTGGTTCCGTTCACAGGCTGGGTCTGCGGTTTGCACCCTGGTAAGAAAAGAGGGCTTCTGAGCATGCAGGAAGAATTTGTGGCATTCAAAATGTTGACTGTCACAAACTCAGCCAGGTTTTCTGAATGTAAATGAGCATGCCTGTGGTTCCTTTCTGTCCCCACCGAGTGACCACAGTGGGCCCGAGCCGGCCTGTCTGGGTTGGGAGAAGGGCTTCGGCATCTGGAAATATGGATTTGCAGGTGCCCCATAACCCTCTCCACTTGGGCAGTTTGGTGTGGTGGTTAAGTGCGTGGACTCTGATCTGTGAGAACCGGGTTTGATTCTGCACTCCTTCCCTTGCACCTGCTGGTGGGACCTTGGACAAGCCATAGTTCTGTCAGAGCTGTTCTTGCAAAAGAGCAGCTTCTTTCAGAGCTCTCTCAGCCCCACCTACCTCCCAGGGTATCTGTTGTGGGGAGGGGAAGGGAAAGGAGACTGTAAGCCGCTCTGAGACTCCCTTGGGTAGTGAAGGGTGGGGTATAAATCCAATCTCTTCTCTTCTTCTTAGCGGGGTGACTGAGGCATGAAGCGAGGCTCTGGAGAGACCGGTGGGGCCTTTCGTGCCCAAAGTGCCTGCCCCTCCCTGACAACACAGCCAAGCTGAACACTCCACTGCTGTTCTGAGGAAATGTGTGTGCGCACGTGTGGTGTGTGTGTGTGTGTGTGCACATCAAGGGCTTTGTGGGTGCAGAATCAGGCTACATGTTCTCACCTGATGCCCACATTTGTGGAGCTGTTGCTGTTGGGGAAAAAACCTCAAGTCCAGGAGCTCCTTAAAGACCTTTCACGGGGTAGCCGCTTCTGTGAATCTGCAGCCAAGCTCTGTGTTGCACCTGCCGCTGTGTGTATCTCCCAGCTCCAATCAAGCTGACTGCATTTGGGGAGGTGCCGCTGCGTCCTCCTGGCTCTGGGGGGGGGGGCCTCCGGTACCACTCCCCTCCCACCTTCTGACCGGGACAGAAAGGCTGGTGGATCCTCCTCATCTGGCGAAGGGAGCCTCAACTTGGGAGAGCTTTGTCCCCGGAAACCGTTGCTGGCCTCTCAGGTGCTCCGGGACTTGGGTTTTGCTCCTGCCTGCTGCTCTTGTGCAGTGGCTGGCAATGTTTTTTTTTGGGGGGGGGGGCATGTTGTCCAGGCACATGTGGATATGTCTGAAGGAAGAGCAATGGTGCAGGAGTGGGCAGATGCCCGGCTTCTCTGGTGCAGCTTCTGGCAGATGAGGGAGGAGCCATGAATGTGCCTTATATTGTCAAAACTTTGCAGTTTTTATCTGTTGGGCAATACATGGCAGGAATTGCTTTTTAAAAGATAATTTTTTAAAAAAATGTCCATTTGCCTCACTCTGCTTCCTCTTTAAAACCCTGTTTGCCAGAAGGGATGCTGAGCCCATCCATGTGGAAACAGGCTTCCTGTCCTCCTCCTGTTTCAGACAGATAAAGCTTTGATGCAATGGTCTGGAGCAAGGAATGAATGCCTTCTGTATGCTGGAGGGGGGAGGGGAGTTCCTTTGCAAATGGACCCCAGAAGTGCCATCAACTTAGAAGTGAGTCCCACGTCAAAGAAGTGTGAGAACCATTCAGCGAAAGGGTTAGGGTTTGGTAACCGGGAGTGCTTAGGGAAGGGGCCCATGGGCTGCTGTAGGGGTCATGGGGGGCATCCACTCCAAATGACCTTCTGCTTGTACCCTCAGCAAGGGGGGGGTGCTTCTGGCTGTCACGGGGGAGGAGCGGCACTGTGGGAGGGGCCCTGTCTGTGAACCACCCAGGGAGTTGCCTGCGACCCCTGCCCCCCCCCCCCCAGCAGGGGCTCCCTTGACTGGCAGGTCTTTTCCATCAGCCACTGCCTGAGATCCTTGGCTGAGATGCCAGGGATCGAACCCGGGGCCTTCTGCTGGCCAAGCGGGGGCTCAGCCAGTGAGCCACAGCCGCTTGCATGGGCCACACGCACGAGCCAATGGCAGGGAGGCTCCCTTCATGCCTGGCGAGGGACTGCCTGTGCTGTACAGGGATTTGGGTCCCTTGCAGCCTTTCCCTTTGAGCTCTACAACAGCAAATCCTCCTGAAACCAAAGCAGACTCCTGCCTTGTGTGACGTGCAAGTACACACAGTCAGCCAGCCGCAAGTTATGCAACCCAGTTGCGTAACCGTGAATTCCACAGTAGGCAATGAGTGCCACCCGGCATGCATCTCTGGTGTTTCTGGGTGTGGCCGTCACCACCCAGTGACCTTTGGAGGACTCCCAGAGTTTCAAGGGCTTTGTTGTAGGGCAAATGCCCCAATTGTCCTTTCTCGTCTGGTGCTCTGGCCTTCCCCCAGCCCTGCTGCCTGGCACCCGTGCCAGGGAGGAGCCTGGGCAGGTGGTTTTGCAGGTGCCCAGTTGAACAGCTGCTGCTTACCTCTGGCTAGGCGGACTTCCAGTGGTCTAGGGGCAGCTGTAGACCTGTGCCAACTCATTCTCACATGCTAGTCACCCCCTGCAGGCAACAAGGGGCAGAGACGCACATGCAAATGGCTCTCAGCGGCACCCTTGAACTGGCGATTGAGCGGTGGCACCACCCAGGGGTGGCCACTTCTGTGAACTCCGCAGATAACAAGGGAGTCCCACTGAGTCCCAGGAGCAGAGGCCGCGCCCCTAGGGAGGGGTGGGTAGGGAACGGGTCCCCTGGTGAGGAATGGGAGCGGAGGGACCCTCGGGAGCCCCATGGCAGGTGTTCCCCTCTCTCCAGCCAAGACTGTCCTGAGAATAAGCCCCCGTTTATGCGCGCGCGCGCGCACACACACACACACAGAGCTCTGGGTGCTAACAGTCTCTCCACGCTGGGAACCTTCTGGTTGCGGCTCAGGTTCTTCAGGTGTTGGCAGGAGGCCAAGCCAGGGACAACCCTGCCACACAGCCGGAGGGCAGGAGAAGCTGGCCGTCCAGGGGCCCCAGCTGCTCCCCTCCCTCGGCAGGCAGGCACACATTCTCTCCCCCCCCCCCAATAGCAGCCAGCCACCAAGTCTAGGATTCCTGCCCACAGAGTGAGTGCTGAGGTCGTGGCCGGTTATCCGAGGGACCAGCTCCTTGTGCCCCTGCTCTGCCCCATGAGGTTGGACCTGTACTTCACTCACTTTCGGCCTAGGCTGCCTCACAGGGTTGTTGTGAGGGTAAAGTGGAAGAGGGGACAACTCTTGTAGGCAAGGCCAAGTAAAAGGCTGAGCTCGGAGGAGGTGTTTGGGTCGGCGGCTTCCTGTGTGGCTGGCACTTTCTTTGGGTCAGGAGAAATACTGTTGGCAGAGAAAATGTATCCGGAAAAAAATCTAATGGGCACCACAAAACTATATACCCGCTTCTCAGATTTAATGCGAGATGGCCGTGTTGTAGCCAATCCAGGGCAGCTTCAAGTCTGTCCTCGTGCTCCTGCCGAGTGGTCCCGAGCCCAAGAAGACTATGCCATCACTGAAGGAAAGTGATCCTCTGAGCCCAGCCCTCGTGGCTCCTGCTGCTGTTCCAAAAGGAGCATGAGCGTCCACCATCGAGGCTCTCCTGTCTCTGCCAGCTCGCAGGCATGGCCGATATGAGAGCTGAGCTCCATGGGCGTGGCAGGTCTGGATCCCTCAGCATTTGCTGTCTGAGGCGAGAACAGAGGCCTCCCTGGCAGTATTTGCGCTCACTCGTTTCCCATCTGCATCGCTGAACTCAGCAGCTACCGCTATGTGTCTCTGGCTCATCTGGGCGTTCTCCGTGGTTCTCTTTGGCCTAGTGTAATGTATACACCTCAGAGCCCATGTTCTTCTGTTGGGGGGGGGGGGAATACTTAGTTAGCTTTGCTGCAATGCTCCCTCCCTCCCAGGGGTGAAAAGGTCATGCAGCTGCTCTCCAGCACAGAGCAGGAGGAGAGCCCACCTTCAGGCCCCACCGCCCATTTCCTCAGTCCAGAACCGGCCTTCTAGCCCCTGGATCCGCTCATGCCATCAAGGGCCTCCAAAGAAGCATCCGAAGAAGTGTGGCCATGGAGATCTGTGCCTCATTTGGGAGAAGAGGATGTGGGCAGTGCCTCTTCTCGAGGAGGGGGTCCCTGCACCTGCCCTGGCTTGCTTGAGAAGAGGCCACTTCCTCCGAGACAGGCTGCCGCCAGTTGGCCTAGAGCCATGCAGGGCTCCGCGTGAGTGAGTTCATCCTGCATCGCCAGTTCAGCGGTCCTCCAAGAATACGCAGGGTCACTTTATTTGGCAGAAACCAAGAAGAGAACACAACGCCTGGAGACACCGGTTCCCTGGAACCAACATGGAACGTGAAGCTGACTGCTGAACGCGGCGGCAACGGAAGGGGCCCTGTGGGGCACGCAGCAGCACTGGGAGGGCCACTCTCTGGACAAGGCCTGCCCCCTCCCCCTGAGCTTGGCAGAGGCAGAAGCACTGACCAAACACCCGGCCCCTGGGCCTGATCTGGCAGGGCTCCTCTTACACTCTGCTGGCCCCTTTCCTGAGTCCCCTGTGAGCCCCCTTTTGGGTTTGGGGCTGAAGAGAGGGGCTGAGCTTCAGGCTTGTCACTTGCCCGTTTCCCGTGTGCCGTTGGGTCAAATGAGTCAGCAGCTGGAGGGCATGGGAAGCCAGGTGTGCATCACAAACCTAGACAGCAGCTGGGAGGGAGGGAGCTTGCATGCTTCAAAAGCAGGAGTCCAGAGGAGCACCCAGAGCATCTGTGTTTCCTTCTTCTAGGGCCTCAGCCTGACATGCATTATTCTTCATCCCTCTTCACAAATGCGCTGGGCATTTGGTGCTGAGGGGGAAACACTCTGTACATGCTCAGTAGTCTGATGGCTCTCAAAGCTGCCCCCATGAGAGCAAACCCCTCCTTGCCCACCCACTCCCTGCCCCCTCCCTCCCCAGAGAGCCATTCTTCAGTCCCACCTGCCGCACCCCTGTACCCTGCCCGGCCCTCCTCACCAGCTGCCCAGTGGTCTTGACTCAGCCCCGCATCCCCTCCAGCTCAGGCCAGTGCATGCCCACGTGGGGGTGAGGGTGAGGGTTCTGCAGGGAGAGGTGGTGGGGCCCGGCCCTGCCTGGACTCCGTGTGCTCTGGCTCAGAAGGGGCACCGCCTAAGGCCAGATGCTCTTCCTCAATAGCAAAGAAACTCTGCACGCACCCAGAAGCCACTGCTTCGCCTATCCTCCCAGGTAGTGACCAATCCCCAGGTGACAGAAATCCGTTCTTCGGGAGAAAACGGCTGCTTTGCGGGGTGGACGTGATGGCGTTCTGTACCACTGAGGCCCCTCCCCTCCGCCAACCCCAGGTTCCCCCAAATAGCCATCCAGCCAGGCAGGGGGGAGGGTTTCTCGCCTTCAAGTCCCTGCCCTGCTGTGAGAGTTGGGTAGCCAGAGGGCTTGTGGGAGGCCTCCTTCTCCTGCTGCTGCTCTTGGAGGGCGGTGCTTGTTTTGCTCTGCGTCATCCCCTGAAGGGCAGCGGGCTAGAAAGGAAGCAATGCCAGAAGGTCCGCCAGCCAGCAGTGTGGGAATGCTGCCCCCCCGCCCCCCCCCCCAGGCCTGGTGACCAGCCGGCCTGGAATGCTCCGGCCCTGCTCTGGGCCCCTTCTTCGGGTTCTTCCGAGGGGGGCTCGGGGTGTGTGACTCAGGCAGCCTCTCCAGGGGCTGGGGGTGTTGGAAGCCCCAGGCTCCCCCGCCCCGTCCGTTCCCCAGTGGAGTCCTGCTGACCGGGAGGTGTGTGGCCTTGTGTCCCTGGCTGGGGAGAGGAGACAGAAGGGGCTGTTTTGGGCTCCCGAGGCCTGGCCCAGGGCCCAGGCAGAAATAGCCGAGGTTCATTCCTGCTTCATTCACACCAGGATGGGGATGCCAAACTCCACATGGCTGGCTTAGGAGAGGCTGCTGGGCCCATGCGAGTGCACCCCCCCTCCCTTGGGGCAGGGGCTGATCCTCCTGCTTGTGAAAGGGCTCTGTGCCTCCCCAGGCAAAGATGTGCCCTTCGAGTCCTTTGAGCTGGGTTCACTGAGGGCTCCGGCTCCATGGCAGAGCCTCTGCTAGGCACACGGAAGGCCCCAAGTTCAGCCCCTGACAGCATCTCAAAAAGGACACCCCAGAGCTGGAGAGAAAGCAGAAGGCGGCAATCAAGACGACCTTCCCGATGAGGAAAGAACTCTGGACACCAGGACTTCTCAGCTGAGAAAAGAGATGCCTGGGGCGGATGGGACAGGGAGGGGAGGGGGCATGGCAGAACCCGGCCACGTCAGATCTTGGGAGCTGAGCAGGTTCAGTCCTTGCAGCAGACCACCTCCGCTTCCCACTTCCCTTGAAAGCCCCTTGCTGGGGCCGCTGTGAGTTGGCTGTGGCCAGTGAAGCTGTCGGAAAAGAGGTTCAGAGCAGACCAAAGGAAATCCTGTTTTACTCAGTGGGTGATTGGAGTGTGGGATTCTCTGCCAGAGGATGGAGTGATGGCCATGAGCACAGCTTACCTTAAAAGGGGGTGACACAGACCCACGGTGGAGGGAGAGGCCTATCAGCAGCTGCTGGCCACGGGTGACTAACGGGAACTTCCACGTCCAGCGCCTGCCAGGAGGCAACCTCTGGGGAAGGCCTCGGCCTCTCTGCCCTGTTCGTTTAGCCAATCAGAGGAACTGGAGGGCCTCTGTGTGGGGCAGGAAGGATGCCGGGCGAGATGGACCCTCCCTGGTCTGATCCAGCTGGGCTCTTCTGGGGTTCTTTGGGAAAGGAGCAGGGGATGGGAGAGGCTGTTCCTGGCCTGGGGCCCAGGGAGAACGGCTGCCAGCGGGACCAGGCAGATTCTGACAGCTGGGGTGTCTGACTTGGTAGGAGGCATCTTCGTGTGTGGAAGGTGCCTGCCTCTTGACAATAAGATGACAGTTGGTCACCCTCTGGGCATGGGCAGAGCACCATTCCATCACTGTTAAGGAACCCTACCAAGCCTGGGGTTGGGACAGCACGGCACCCGCATGTCTCCTCAGCCGGAGCAGGAGGGTTCCCCCCCCCCCAACACAGCTGTTCCCTGCCTTCCTCCCCGCCAGCCCTCCCGCCCCACCCGCAGAGCTCCCAGGGATTCCCACACCCGCAGCAGAGGGGACCGGGTTCACGAGGCCAGGGGAGGGGGGGATCAGCGGAAAATCTTTCTCAGCAGCCGGTGTCTGGTTTTGTCATGGAGACGGCCAGCCAGCAACACCCGTCCACGTGTGCTGAGTCAAGGTCTGCCGTCAGAAGGCCGGGTGTCTGTGGGCGGGGGGGGGGGCACTTAGTAATGACTCGGCTTAATTTCTGGCTCCCAGAAGCAGCAGCCCCAGAAGCCTGAAGGTTCTCAGTCCGAAGCCTCTGTCTGTGCCCCCCCTCTGGAAGGCTGGAGCAACTGCTGGGCAAAGCAGTGGGGGGGCAGGTGGAGGCACAGTGAACCCCCCCCATCTCCTTTGCAAGGGGGTGAAAGGGGCAGAGGCCGGGACACCCCCTTTGCGCCTCCCTGCAGGGGCAGGCAGGGAAGCAGAAACAGCCATGGGGAAAAGCTTCAGAGTTTCTCTCCCCCCCCCCCGCTTCTGGTCCCAGGATAAGGGGTGCAGCCTCATAGGTCAAAGGGCACAGAACTAGACGGTGCCCAGGAGCTGTAAGAAGGGAAGGACTTGCACCTCTCCCCGTGCAAAACCCAAGGGTGGGTTTTTACCTCCCGCTGCCTCCGTGGAGTTCCAGGCAGCACCCCTAATTCTCACCTCCCTCATTTTACTCTCACGACAACCTTGTGAGGTGGGTTAGGTTGAGAAAGAAAGAGTGAGCGGCTAGCCAACGGCCACGAGGCTCTCGTCACACCTGAAAGGGGCTTTGTCTCAGCACCTCCCAGCCCCTAGCCCAGCGCTCTAACCACCTGCCCATGTTCTGGATGGGACCCAAGACAGAATGGCTGGCGTCATGCCCCCTAGTGCCGAGGCGTCGAACTCATTTGCTGCAAGGGCTAGATCCAACAGAAATGTCACTTTGTGCCAAAAAGTGTAATGCCAGGTACCGGAGATATAAACTTACTAAAGGACACAAACAAACTCAGTTAACAGCATTATTTTTTACTCAAAATACAAACATGCTTAAAACACTGAAACTCCTACAGTATTTCCTTCGAGGATCTCCCTGATGCCCACCCTCCCACTGCCACCACCCATCACCCCAGGGACAGGATACCGGGGGGGCGGGTTACGGGGGACATAATGCACAGCCTCTGTCAGTCTGGCGGTAAAGGTAATGACCAATTGCTCACAGGATGGGTAAGAGCCCTTGACAGGCCAGGTCCAGCCTGCAGATCATATGTTTATGACACCCCTGTCCCTGTGTGTTGGGGGGTGGGAAGGGGGCTCCCTTGCCAAAGACCATGAGAGGCAGGAGCAGGTGGGGAGATTCCGATTTTAAAAATCAAATGCCACCCAGAGAAGCACCTGGGGACCAGGCAGGACAGGAAGAACTCATGACCACATTCAAGTTTCACATAGAAACAGTCGCAGATGGTACGATTTCCTTTTTGTAGTCTTTCTTTGCGTGTGTTTTTCTGTAAAATTGTGTGTGTGTGTGTCTATATGGCCCTCCCCTTCCTCCGGGGAGGGCAAACAATAGGTCACAGAGGCAAAGGTCTTCCAGTCTTTTCTGTGATAATCTCCAGCCCAGAGTTTGCCTTTTCCATTACTGCAGCACCCTGAGTTGACACTTTCATTGAGCTATCCACTCTTACCCCCAGGTCTCTTCTTTCTCATTCTCAGCAAGTTCAGACCTCCATCTACTGGGTCGCCATTATCTACATCTTTGTTCACTTTCTCAAAGAACTCCGAATGGTTGGTGAGGCAGGACTTTCCTTTGCAGAAGCCATGCTGATTTTCCCTCAGCAGGCTTTGTCCTTCTATGTGCCTAACAACAAATCTATCTTTAACATTTCTACTGATTTCCCTGGGACAAAAGTGAGGCTGACTAGCCTGCAATTTCCTTGTTCCCCTCTGGGCCGCTTTTTAAAAGCCCATATCACATGTGCTATTTCTCTCCAGTCTTGTGGTGCAGCGGCTGAGTCTAGTGAGGGCTGTATGCCATCAGGGCCCGGAGAAAAATAAACCATCACTAAAAGGAAGCAAACAACAGGCTAGTCAAGGAAGGCGTGTTCGGAAGGGCTTAGGGTGTGATGCAACACAAGAACAGTCTGTGAAAGTTTCTCAAAAGCAGGTCCTGTTAGATTATTAGAAGGGGGGGGGAGGTATTCTGGGGCAGGGCTGAGTTCAGAAGTGAAAGTCAGCTGATCCTGCAGTCCTGGGGGTTTACGCAGCTTTCTTGAATGGGAATTTCTTCCAGGAAATATGTATCAGGCGTTGGCTGCAATCCTAAAACGCCGCCTGCCCTCAAGAGAAGTAGCCACCGCGTTGGGATCAGCATAACTACAAAACAAAGCTGGGCGGCGGCGAGGGGGGGGGGCTGCCAGAACCTGACTCAGATGGGGGGGCCCTGGGCAGCCCCCCACCGCCTTAAGCAGGGCCCCTCCCCTTGGTTGGCTTCCTCCCCTGCGACCCTCTGTTTCTTCCTAGAGGCCTCTGCTGGGAGCCCTGAGCTTTGCCCCGCCCCGCCCTCCAGGGCATGGTCCCGGCCAGATTAACGGCCGCTCGGCCCCCTTGCCCTCTCTCCTGGGCGAGGGAGGAGGCAGCCGGAGAGCGGCTCCCGGAAGGGCCTTTTCTGTGGCGGCCCCCTGTGGTGCCGAGGCCGCTTCTCCGCGAAGAGCGCTGTGGCTCGAAGCCCTGCGGGGCCGGAGGCTGCCGCCTCACAGCACAGTCGCCCGCGTGTCTTTGTGTCGGGACCCCACCCCCGGCGAGGCACCGCCGCCGGGCCCGCCTGGGTGACTCGGTGTGATTCAGAGGCCGGCGGAGGCGGCGGCGGGGCTCCGGCTCGGCCGCCAGGGAGGCGGGGGAGGAAGAGGGCGGCCGGGCCGGTGACCTCATCGCCGCTTCCTGGCCGGCGGCGGCACAGGGCGCATAAAAGGAGGGGCGGCCCGGCCGGGGCTGGCCAGCCGCTCTCGTCTCCGCAGCTCCCTACCCGAGAGAGACGCACGATGGCGCAGCTCCCCGGCGCGCTCCTCCTGGTAGCGGCAGCAGCAGCGACAGTGGCCTGCGCGGCCCCCCCTCCGGGCGCCTCCCGCCTGGCCCGCCTCTCCACCGACTTGGGCGCCCGCCTCTTCGGCGAGCTGACCCGGCGCTCCCCGGACCGGAACGTGGCCTTCTCGCCCCACGGCGCCGCCACCGTCCTGGCCATGCTGCAGGCGGCGGCGGGCGGAGAGACGCGGGGCCAGCTGGAGCGAGCCATGGCCTACAGCCTGAGCGGTAAGGGGCCCCCGACGGGCGGCGCGGCGAGCCGAGGGGCCGGCGCTTCTCACGGGCGCTCCGGATTGGGAGCCTCCTGCTGAGTCCGGACGGCCGGACCGAATTCGAACCCGGAGCCCGCCGCTCTGGCCATTCGAGGCTGCTGGGAGGGACCCCTCTGCTCCAGGGGCCTCTCCCGCGTGTGTCCCGTGTCGTCGTCCCCCCCCCCCCCCCCCGGTATTAAATCGTGTCTTTATTTCTGTTTGGCTCCTGTACTGTCTCCCCCGCAAGGCGGGCTCAGGGCGGAGTACAACAGACTCATACAAATTCCTACAATAAGTTCATGGGAAATATATTAGAAATACTAAACCAAGAGCCAGTTTGATAGTGACCCTGAGGGCCACCCCAGGTGAAGAACTGGGATTTGCCGGCTGTTTTTTGGCGGGTGCGGCGGAGGGGGGGCTGTGGGTGATCTGGCCCTTTTCTGAGAGCCCCCTTTGAGAACTTTTGGCCACATGGCAGGAGGGAAACCCGGGAGCCTTCTGAAGAGAGGCTCCTGTAAAGACTCTGCCCCCACTGGCGACTCCAGGGTGTGGGGACAGGATGCTGCCAGGCCAGGGGGGTGGGGCCAGGACCATCAGAACTTAACACCCCTATGCGCCCCCCCCCCCATAAAGGTGAGTCCGGTCTGCACTGTGCGGGCAGTGGCTCTCCAGGGCATGTCTGACTGAAGGTGTTGCCTTGAACCTTGTAGGATGCCCCTTCCTGCTCCCCACCTTCCCACCCCACACAAAGAGCTCCCCCCGCCCCCCCCCCCCCCGTTGCCCATCCTGGGTTTCCCTTGGCTTCCTCCCTGCAGAGAAGGGTGTCCCCCGAGCCCTGCGGTGGCTGCAGAAGGCGCTGACTGACCCAGACAACCCCGACCTGGTGGAGACGGCAGAGGCCCTCTTCGTCCAGCGGGACTTGCCGCTGGCCCCGGGTTTCATGCCCAGGTTCTACCAGACGTTCCGCCAGATGGTCAAGCAGGTGGACTTCACGGAGAGCGAGCGGGCCCGCCGCATCATCAATGACTGGGTGCAGCAGCACACGGCAGGTGAGGCTGTGGGACGGGGGGGGGGGCTGATGTCCCGGGGGCAAGGGGCTTGGGAGGCCCGAGGAAGGGGAAGCCGGGGAGAAACAGCCCCCTCAGGCAGAGCAGCCAGGGCGTGGGAGAGGGACGGGTTTTGGCTAGCTGGTTGGAGGAGGAAACCTGCGTGGGCTTCTGGAGGATGGCTGAGCCCCCTTGAAGCTACCTTGCCCTGAGTCAAGACAGTCAGTCCGGCAAAGTCAGTATTGTCTTTCACTCCATCTGGTCCTTTTAAGTGGCGATGCCGGGGTCTGAACCGGGGACCTTCTGTACGCCTGGCAGAGGCTCTTCCGCTGAGCCACAGCCTTCTTCCCAAACTGCTGGGGGCAAGGTGCCCCTGTCTTCTTGATGGCAGGGTGGAGCTCGATGAACTGGACCCAGGCGGGCTTGGCTCCAAGGCTGATGCATCACAGGGAGATGCTGGGTTTCCTGGGAAAGAGGTCAGGCATCGCCGAGGCCCCTGGAAGGACGCCGGTGAGCCTGGGTCCTTCTGTGCGCATTGCCACAACTGCCTTTCCCCTTTCAGGCATGATCCCGGACTTCTTGCAGGAGGGGACCCTGGGCGAGATGACCCGGCTGGTGATGGTCAATGCCATCCATTTCAAGGGCCGCTGGAGGACGCCGTTCCCGGAGGCAGCAACCCGGCAGCGCCTCTTCCACAAGCTGGACGGCAGCTCTGTCTCGGTGCCCATGATGGAGCAGACTGGCAAATTCTGCTATGGTGAGCGGCAGCCCCCAAGGACAGTGTGGGTCAGTGGACTAATGTTGAGCCTGTTGGCAGGCATCAGTGAGCATGTGCAGAGTGCCTTTCCCCACTAGGTTTAGGGTCAGGGTTCCTGGAGCAGCAGGAGGGCCCCCCCCCCGGCAGATCTAGCCTCTGATCTAGCCAGGGTGTGGCCAGCTCTGCTGCCGGGCCGGTCTGACAACTCCCCACCCCACCCCCATTCCTTCCAGGCGAATTCTCTACTCCGGAGCAAGTGGAGTACGATGTCCTTGAACTGCCGTATCACGGGGAGACCCTCAGCATGTTCATTGTGGCCCCTTTTGAGAACACCCCACTGTCGGCCCTGACAGCTGCCCTCACTGCCCAGCTGGTGGCCGAGTGGAAGAGCAGCCTGCTGTGTGCCACACGACTCCTGGTCCTGCCCAAGTAGGTCACCTGGCACCTCCGTCTGCCCAGCCCTGTGTCTGGTGGGGGGGGGGGTACAGGGTGGAGCCCACAGCAGCTAGCCCCTCTGGGCCTGGGCACCTGCTGTGCTTTGTGGCAACTCCATAGCCATTGCTGACCCCGCCTTCCCCCACAGATTCACCCTGGAAACGGAATGCGACTTGCGGGAGCCACTGCAGGCCCAGGGCATGACTGCCATGTTTGATGCCCACGCAGCCAATTTCAGCAGCCTCTCAGGTAGGTCTTCCGGGGCCCTTGTCTGGGAAGGGCTCTTCCTCAGTCCCCGGCCATGTGTCCGACCTGAGAGCCTCTCCCGTGCCTGTGTCCCTCCCCTGCCCTCTCGGAGGGCTCTGCAGCATCCCCAGGGATCCCCTTGCCCGTCTTTGGGTGTGAGCCAGGCAGATGAAGGGGCACAATCCTTCCTCTTTCATCCTGGTGGGAAAGAGTAAGAGTCCAGTAGCACCTGAAAGCCTACAAAATTTGAAGAAGTATCTGAAGAAGGGAGCCATGACTCACGAAAGCTCCTCCCACAAATTTGGCTAGCCTTCTTGAAGGGGCTCCTGAACTCTTGTTCTTTTCTGCTGCTACAGACAGACTAACACGGCTCCCCACTGTGATTTACCCTCCTGGTAATAGGGGTCAGAAGCCCCGAGGCCCCTGCTTTTCCTTTTCAGGGGCTGCCCTTCCAGTTGGAGAGGATGTGGGTGGGGGCTCTCCTTGCCCCGCCCCCCACTTGCCAACTGGCTGTTCTCCTTCCCAGATCGAGAGTCGCTGTTTGTGGCCCAGGCTCAGCAGAAGGTGAAGATCGAGGTCAAGGAGAGCGGGACTGAGGCTGCCTCTGCCACAGGTGGGTGCCAAAGCTGGGAAGGAGGGGAGGGGTCTCAGCCTCCTGTTCCAGGGTGGTCCTTCTCGGCCTTTAACTCTCAGGTGAATCTGGCCTTTAAACCCAATCGATCAGTTATTGGGTGCCGGGTTTTTTGCACCTTCATGCAGAAGCTGAGAGAAGGAGCTCTTCAGGCCAAATGTGGAGTAGTCCCTGATGCAGGTCGCCCCAAAGTCAAGCGATCTCTGCGTAGGATCAGGCGAGGGGAAAGGAGTCTGGGAGCCTTCGGGCTCAGAGTCCTCCTTCCTGTTAGAAGGTGTTCTGTTGCTGCCGCTCACGGTGCCCTTCTGGCGCTTGCCTCCCATCCCAGGGCCAGGATTCTCTTCCACTGTCACCTCCAAAGTGTCACGACCAGCTCTTTCATTTTTGTTTCTTCAGTTTGGGGGGGGGGGGGGGGAGGAAGCATCGTGTGGGGAGGTACCTGCGGCCTTTGGGAGCCATGGTTCTTTGCACCCCTACCGATGACTCAGCATAGCACTTCAGCTAAAGCTCTTGGGGCCTCAGGAAACCCTCCCTCTTGTCTCTCTCCTTTCCAGCTGCCGTGGTCTATGCCCGGATGGCCCCACTGGAGGTCGTGATGAACAAACCCTTCCTCTTTGTGGTGCAACACAACCCAACCGGTAAGAGCTGGCAAGGCATGCTCGGGTGTGTGGCTGATTCTCCCATGGCCATTCTTCCACCCCACCCCCATACAGGCAGAGACCACACGCTGTTTCCCTGACACCCTTCCTGGACTTCCTGTGCCAAAGAATCGCTTTGCTGATGTTTGCAGAGGCGGCAATCGAACTCAGAACCCAAGAGTCCTGCCTTCCAGCCCCTGCACTTACCCCCCCACTGAAGAGTGCAAGCAAGGCTTAATATGAGTGTTCCCCCAAACCACCCCCCACAACTTTCCACCGGGACAGATTTTCAACAGCAGGGTTTGTGCCCAGTACAACTGATGTACCTTTTGGCACAGCTGGTGAGAACATCTTTGCAGTGGAGGGGAGGGGATAACCCAGCCAAGTAATATTTTTACTTGGAGTGGGGGTAGGGAGAAGCTGAGTTAAGGTCCAGTGAAAACCTGGCCCCATGTGTCTTGCTCTGGAACATCTTCCTTTCGAGACTCAGGCCTGGCGGGAGAAAAGACTGGGGCCATGGATTCTACTTTCCAGTGCTCCTTCACGCTTTAAAAAATGCTCTGTCCACCCAGAAAATGAGCACCTTCAGGAGAAGGCTTCCTATCCTTGCCGTGCTGGCTTATTCCTTCCGGGGGGGGGAGGTGCTGCCTACTCCCAGACGTGACTCCATTCCCCTGCTCTCTGGCCTGGTGTGGGTCCTTCCCTTCTCTGGGCCCGGGGTGTGTGTGTGTGTGTGTGAACAGACAGGAAGGTGTGTGCTTTGCCGTCTCTCTGCCGTGTCGCCCTAGCTGGGGGAGAGTTATCTCGTGATGCCTGCGCTCTTTTCTTACCCCTTCTCCCTCCTCAGGGGCCATCCTCTTCATGGGGCAGGTGATGGAGCCCTGATGCCCTGCCTGACCACCCACCCTGAGCTGCGCTGGTGCTGGCGGAAGCCCACTCTCCCCTCGCCTTGCTTCCCCCAAGAGACATGGTGCTAACTAGCCCTCCCCCCCCCCACGGTTGCTGCGGGAATGGGGGGGGCACATTGCCCTCTGAAGATCCAACGAAGCTGGAAAGAGGGGATCCTGCCGAATGCCCTCTGCTCCCCCAGAAGCTTCCATGGTCGGTCGAGAGAGGGCCCAGCTGAGTTGCTTCCCCTGCCCATTCCACCTCCACCAGAGTTGGGCGAGGAAGACGGCTCACCCAGCAAGCGCCAAGGGCGAGGCTGCACAACCCCTTGTCCCCCTGCAAGAATGCCTGCTGGCCACCAGCATCAAGAAACCTCCAGAGGGCCTCGCTTCTGTTGCGTGCTGAAGGGCCAAGACCGAGGGCCAGCCTTCAGAGGGAGTGCTCAGCAAGGAGAGGGTAGGGGCAGCGGGGACTCCTCTTTCATGCCTCTGCCTGCCTCACCAGACCACAACCGGAGGGGCCCTTCTGTTCCCCAGCTGAGCTTCAGCATTGTCAGCGGCACTGCTGAGGAGTGCGTACACGATGGGGGCAGCGAGAGGAAATATCTCATGTGTTCTTACTGTAATTTGCACTTGGTGGGAGTGTGCTGCCTTGGGCAGGTGATGATGGGCGGTCAAGTGGCAGTGCTCCCCTCTTCTCTGAGGGAGAGCAGCAGCATCTCCGTGGGACCATCGCTGAACCTTAGCGGGGGGAAGGATGCATTCCGTGCTCAAGAAACGTTAAGGACCACAGCCAGTGTGAGATTAATTCCCTCACCATATAACTCTGTGGGATGGAATCGGGGGCTGTGCTTTCCTTAGTCACTGGGGTTGCCAATATTCAGGTGCTGGCTGGAGATCTACTGGGATTTCAGATGTTCTCCTGGCAACAGAGTCAGTTCACCTGGGGCAGATGGGCACTTTGGAAGGCGACTGACAAAAAAATAAAGGAAACTTCGGAATAACAGGAAAAGGGGGTGCTGAGTACCAGAGTCCTGAGAAGTAAATATGGAATAACTGTGAAAAGGAATACTAAAGGTGTATATGAGTGGACCTTCTGAGGGGACCTGGTATTTTTGGCCACTGTGTGGCAGAGTGTTGGACTGGATGGGCCAATGGCCTGATCCAACACTGGCTTCTCTTATGTTCTTATGAGATCACAAAATTGTAAAAACAATGTTATAATTACAAAATTACAAAAAAAACCATAAGATGCCTATAATAGCAATAAAATGGAACACTTACCAAGAAGTTTTTTACAGTGATTACAATTTTATACACACACACACACACACCCCTAAAGTGGCATATCCAAAAAACTTAGCAAGTTTGGGGGAAAATACTGCAAAACGTCATTTCTATGAGAAATTTACAAGCTGGAAAATGACTCACAACAAGACAGGGTATGGGCTGAATTCCTGTTTTTGATGTATGGATCTGCATCAGTCCTAAATGACCTTAAAAGACAAGTTCAGAAGTGAATTGATGGTATGCAGCAGTACAATGTAACTTCAAAGAACAATTATGACTTCAATCTTTGTCGGTGGTGAATGACCTTGCACTAAATTAGGAAGCCAGAGACTCAAAAAACTAATTTGTAGTGTGTAGTACTATGTAGCTTGGCCGAATTGGAAACACACAGTCGGAGTCCAACGAATTAGATGAATATCTGTTTAATGCATTCAAAACAAGGAATACAGGGCTGAGCGCTTCAGCAATTCCAAAGCTGTATTCTGCCAGATGGCATCACATATAGTTTACACACTAAAGGGTCCCCAATGTGTACCAGGCAGTTAACATCATACAAGCATAATTTGACTCCGTGCACTTCACAGTGGTGTCAGTAATTTCACTTGTTTAGCTTGTCTTTAGAATGCGGTTCCTTTCTGACCTGCATATGGAGAGCTAGCTGATAAGGGGTATGACTCACATTAAACATGCTCTCCTGTCCTTGCAGCTTACGCATTCCATTTCTATTGCATCCTAATTCCACCTACAGCAGCAGCTTATACAAAAAAAATGCAATTATAAAATATATTCTGCCATGAGTTTCTCTAATCAGAAGCTTCTCGGTTACATATCAGGATCTGGGTCTATCAAAAATCACATTCTTTCCCCCCTTGTCCTATGCTTTCCAGAAGGCCCTGGGCTGGAGCCAGGCGGTGCCTTCTGCTGGAGGCGAGGCCCCTCGCCTCTCTTCCTCCCTGATGATGACCAGTGTTTACCGGGGGACAGACAAATGCTACTTGGGGGGGGGCGGGTGTTCTATTTTTCTTCCGGCAGTTGGTACAAAGGCGGGCGTGCGCCGCGGATGCTCCTGCTGCGGTGGGGGGGGGGGGGGAGTGCGTGCAATGGAATCAAGAGCACCGCAGCCACTCCCGCGGCATCCCGCCCCCGCCCAGCCAGGAGCGCGGGCGGGCGGGCGCGGGCGCGGGGCCCCCCCTCCCTCGGTGCCGGTTGCGGGGGAGCCGCTCTGGAGCCCCATTGAGGGGGGGGGGTGTAGAGGAAGGAGGCGCCCCGGAAGGAGCTTTTCCCGCACCCACACCCCCCCTTCGGACTTCGCGGCCTCCTTGCTGTTGGCCCCACGGCGCTTGCGCCCAAGCCCGCGGCGTCACGTGTTCGCTCAGTGCCGTAGCAACCTCCACTCTGACCCCGCCCCGCCACTCAGCGACGACCACGTGCGGGCTGCAGAGATCGGACCCCCCCCCCACGCCTCCCCCTCCGAGTCTCCAGGAACCCCCTCCCGCCGAAGTTGGCAACCTCTCCCGCGGCCCCACCCACTCCCCGGCGTCGCCGTGGCAACCACCGCCTCCCTCCTTTCGCCCCGTCGCCGGAGGCCCCGCCCCCTCGCTGCCCTAGATGACGGTGGCCCGGCCGGCCGGCCCCTCCCGGAAGCGGGCCTTGCGCGCATGCGCGGCATGGAAGGCGGGGCCGGCCGGGAGGCACCTGGGCAGGTCGGGGAGAGGGGCGGACGGTCCGGCGGACTGACGGACGGACGGGGGCCCGCGAGGAACAAACTGCCGCCGACGCCACCATGGTGAGGAGGGGGAGGAGGCGCTGGAGCCTGACGGGGCGGGGGTCCCGGGCGCCCCCTCCCCCCTCCCCTCCCCCCCTCGCGGGCCCGATCCTCCGGGGGCAGGCGGGCAGAGGCCGCGCGGTGTCCGGAGCAGGCTGGGCTGCGAGCCCCAGCCCCCACACCCCCGCCGCCGCGCCAAGAGGAGCCCCGAGGGCGGGGGGCAGGAGGAGGAGGAAGAGGCGCAGGGGCTGGCTGTCACCCCCCCCCATACACACACACACAAAACTCCCGTCGGGAGACCTCCCGGGGGCGGCTCTTCCTGTGGCTGGCGGGCGGGCGGGCGGGAGGCCGGCCAGGGCGGAGGGGGAGCCCCCGGGGCGGCGGCGGCAGCAGCAGCAGCAGCAGCATCCTCGCCGGCGGGCCAAAGCCCCCCCCCCGCCCAGGCTTTTGACACCCGGCCATGGCTGGGCAGCAGTCAGGAGGCCCCGGGTTCAGCGCCCACCCACCCCCGCCGCTGCCGGCGGGGATGGGGGCAGACCTCCGCCCGAGGGGACCGCGCTGGCCTTGGATGTCTCTGGGCGGAGCCCCTTCCTAAGCCCCTGACAGGCGCCCCCCCCCCCCGCCCCTAGATGCGCTTCATGCTGCTCTTCAGCCGGCAAGGGAAGCTGCGCCTCCAGAAGTGGTACCTGGCCACCTCAGACAAGGACAAGAAGAAGATGGTGCGCGAGCTCATGCAGGTGGTGCTGGCCCGCAAGCCGAAGATGTGCAGCTTCCTCGAGTGGAGGGACCTGAAGGTGGTCTACAAGAGGTGATTCCATGCAACCCCCACCCCTGGCGAGGGCCCGCTGAAGACTCCTTCGGGTGCTGTGAGGGAGCCCTTGGGCAGGGTGGTCCTTGGCGAGCTCTGCCCTCTCCCGGTTGCGGGGTCTCCTTGCAGCAGCCCCGTCTTTGGGAGGTGTGCCTCTGACCCCTGTGGGGTGGGGTGGGCCCCTGCATACTCGGGAGAGGGACGGTTGGTGGGTTGGTTGTGGGGTAAGATGAAGCCTTCCAGACAGAGAGGGGCTCCCAGTTGCTCCCCCAAAGGAAGGTGGCTGAGGGACTGGGCTGCAGGTCAGGAAGTCCCCCCCCCCCGGGTGGCTATACAGTCCTCCTATGAGCTCTGCCACACAGTCTGTCTCTCATAGCCGGCCGAGGTCCCTCCCTTCCCTTCATTTGTACCCCGGCCTTCCTCTCCAGCAGGGACTCAAAGCAGCTGATGTTCTCATAACAACAATCCTGTGAGGTAGCTTAGGCTCTGAGAGTGTGACTGGCCCGAGATCACCCAGCCAGTTTCCACGGCATGAAAGGGGATTGGAACCCAAATCTCACTAACCGAGCACTCTTCACCACCCCCACACTGCTTCTCTACTGTTGCCACCCACTGGCAGTCGGGGCAGGGCTGGTTCTCTGGCCAGGGCAGCCTGGCAACTGCTGGAGGTGGCGCAGCAGAGAGGGCTCCGGTGCCCTTCGTGGGTGCCTTTGCTGTGGCCAGGGCTTGGCTGAGCTTGGCCTGTCTTGGGGTGATCAGATGCCTTCAGCGGGCTGGCTTGGTAGGCCAGAGGGAGCAGCCGTGGCAGGGCTGTAAGAGCACGGCAGAGGTGGCAAGCAGCCTGACCCCCACCCCATTTCTCTCTTTCTCGCATGCCCAGGTATGCCAGCCTGTACTTTTGCTGTGCCATTGAGGAACAAGACAACGAGCTGATCACACTGGAGCTCATCCACCGATATGTCGAGCTGCTGGACAAATATTTTGGCAGTGTGAGTGGTCTGGCCTGGCCGGGCCAGTGGGGTTTGGGGGGGGTGGGGGGTACTGGCACATTCTTTGGGGTTGGGAGGGGCTGTGGCTCAGTGGCAGAGCATCTGCTTGGCGTGCAGAAGGACCCAGGTTCAATCCCCGGCGGCATCTCCAGTTGAAAGAATCAGGTTATGGGTGAGCTGAAAGAACTCGGCCTGAGACCCTGGAGAGCCGCTGCCCGTCTGAGTAGACTTGACTTGACTTGACTTGGATGGACCACCGAGAGTCTGATTCAGTGCAAGGCAGCTTCCGGTGTGTTGTGAAGCCAGGGCTCTGTAGACCACATAGGCACTCTCCGAGGGCTGGGATTCTGTTTGGCCTCTTCTGTGCGCCCCCAAGTTGCAGAAATAGACATGTTCTGTAAGCTAGCTGTGCCCTGATCTATGGTCAATTACGTCCACAGATTGAACTTAGATGAAAAGCATGAAGTGTTTTTCTGCAGACTTAAGGGGGGGGGGTCAGGTTTGCAGAGAAATCTAAAAAGTGGGGGGGTGGGAGAATGGTGGGGGCTGTAAATCCCTCCCAGTGGAGGAGACTTGTCTGTGCAGGGGCAGATGATTCTTTTCTGTTGGAATGGTGGGGTGGGGGGCCCCACACACTGTAGCTCAGCATGGGCAGCACTTGGGGGCGGCCTCACCGGGGGTGGGGGGAGAAGATCCCAAAGCCCTGCATTGCAACAACGCCCTCCCCACCCTTGCTGCTGCTGCCATCCCCAGCCCCGCAAATCCCTTGCGGGACCCCACTTGTGAATTCCTGTGTACCACTTTTATGTCATTGGTGCTAAATGGGTGAGTTGTCCCTCCCTGGTGGGTAGGGGTGGGGAATGACCTGGCCCCGGCCTTGGCTGCAGCCATTCGACAGGTGCCCATGCGCCAAGATCCCTCTGCCAAGGTGGGCATCCTGTGTGTGCCCACTTTGTAGTTGGGCAGGGGGAGCGTAAAGTCCCACCCAGTTCCTCTTCTGTTGCTTCCACTGACTTCATCTCCGGCAGAGGGAGCCACTTCTGTTCTTCTGTTCCTCTTCCTGTGACGACGCTCCCTGCCCACCTCTCGCCTTGGAACCCACTGAATGGCGGGCAGGGGCTGCTGACACAGAGGAGGAGGGCCGGCTGGGCAGGGGCTCGGTGGGCTCTGGGCCTGATGGGCATCTGTGGTGGGGGCAGGGCCCGGAGTAACCCCCTTCCCTGTCTCTCTCTTCTCCCCCCCCCCCCCAGGTCTGTGAGCTGGACATTATCTTCAACTTCGAGAAGGCCTACTTCATCCTGGACGAGTTCCTGATGGGGGGCGAAGTGCAAGACACCTCCAAGAAGAGCGTCCTGAAAGCCATTGAGCAGGCCGACCTCTTGCAGGAGGTAGAGGGGGGGGCCCTGCATGGGGTCCTGGCATGCTGCTGGGGGGGGGGAGGACCCTCCCACTCCTCCCTCCCTCCCAGCACAGCCTGTGCCTGCTGGTGCTCTGAGCCTTCCATGCCCATCTCTGCTGCAGTGAGGTTGGGGGGGGAGTGGCTGGAGTCCCCCCGTCCCCGCAGCTTGCCTCTTGTGCTTTGGATGACTCACTGGTGAGGGTGACGCAGCTGCAGCAGCAGCTCTCTGTGACTGGGGGGGGGGAGCCACCCCCATGGCCCCTTCCCCCCCCCATTTGTGCACAGGAGTGTTGCCAGGGGGGAGATGTTGAGCCCTCTGGGGCCCCTCTTGTGCCTTTTCAGCCAGTGGAGGCAAGAGGGGGCTTCGATCCCATCACCCTTAAGGATGGAGGGGGCTGTGGTTTCCCCAGGGCTCCCCCCCCTACTGATTAAACCCTTATCTAGACTGGGGCTGGTCTGGTGCTTTGGGGGAGATGTGGGCTGTGCCCCAGGTGGCAGGATGCACCCCCCCCACCCACCCCACAATCAATCTCTCTCTCTCTCTCTCTGCTGTAGGAAGATGAGTCACCCCGAAGCGTGCTGGAGGAGATGGGGCTGGCATAGCTGCTCACCACACAGTCTCAGGCCGCCACCCTCCCACTGCCACTTTGCCCTCCCCCCGCTGCCCGCTGGGGTAAGAGGCGGGGACTGCCCACACACTTCACCGGCAGGTGTGCTTGCTGAGAAAGCAACTCATTGGATGGGGACCGCAGGCAGCACTGTGTAAATACTGATGGACCCTTCCCCCGCCCTGTGGGGAGGGCTGCCCTGCGTCTGCCGGAGGGGGGCCAGCCCCCTCTGGCTGTACAGAATGGTCCCCCAAGCTGGCTCAGCCTCTGCCACTTCCCTGGTCCCCCCTCCTTCCCATTTCCCTCGGTCCCCTTCTTTGTCTCTCCCCCCCCCCCCAAATCTGTTTGCACCAGCAATGTGGCTTCTCCTGCCGCCCCCAAGCCTCTGATTCATCCCAGAGCATGTGACAGACGGAGCGCGAAGGAGGAGGAGGAGGAGGAGGAGGGACAAGCCAGGTCTCTGCTGCCTTCGAGGGAGGGCCCCCCCCCCTTGCGGGCCAGCGCCTGTTTGTGTGTGGACTGCTGCTGCTGCTGCTGGGCAGAGAAGCCAGGAACTTCGGCCGAGGCATCCGCTGGTCGCCAGCTGAAGAGGGGGTGCTGCACTCCGGACTGTGGGGGTGGGGTGGGGGTGCGAATGGCCCCCTGGCCAGCATTTCTCCAAACCACGGAATGGGCGTGTCTTCCCTTTTTTGGAATAAAGTGCGGGTGGAAGACTCTGGCTCGCTTCTCTTTCTTTCGCTGGCGCGTGCCGGGAACACAGGAGGGAGCAGAGAGAGGCGCAGGGGCCCTTTTCCTGGTGGGGAAGGAGGGAAGGGAAGAAACCACCCCACCCCGTATCCGGGGCCAGCGAGACCGCCGCGCGCAGGAAGGCGGAGGGGAGGGGCGGGGCGCGCCATCCAACTCTTCCGCCCGGCCTCGCCCGAAGGGCAGGGGAGGCGCTTCCGCCCACGTTTCCGGGGCTTAGGGCGGGGGCCTCCCGGCTCCGGCGGCCGTGCGGGGTGGGGCTCAGCTCGCCGAGTGCCGTCGAGGCCGCTTTGCGCGAGGAGGAGGGCGGCGGCGGCGGCGGCGGCGGCGCTGCTGGGGGCTCCCCTCCCTCCCTCCCTCCCTCCCTCGCCCCGGCTCCGCTGGAAGGCCTCTGGTCTTCTTGCTTCGGTCTCCGACCGGCTCCTCCGCCTGCTTGGGCCAGGCCCCCGGGGGGCGGGGTGCCTGGGCCGTAAATAACGAGAGTAACTCGTAATAAAATAGTTGCTTTTATTTCTTAGCAAAACTAGTGATGCTCCCACGTGCTATTTACAACAGGCCGAACGAGTTTTATTTCAAGTACAACATACGGGTCAGGACATGGAAACAACTCTGGTGTGGTTTGGTTTTACAGGACGCGACGTCACGAAGCGAAGAAACTCGCACACTCGAGGACCGATGCCGGTGGGTGGGAAAGGAACTGAACGCCTGCCGGCCGACGGCTGCCCGGTCGCGCCTCCGCCCCCACCCCCCGCCCCCCCGCCCCGCGTGCCTCAGCCGGGGCTTTGGGTGCTCGTGGACTTGCCCAGGTAGGTGGGGCAGAGCATGCTCCAAACACCCCGCCTCCCCCCCCCCCTCCGGAGGGTCGCCTGCAAAGAGCTGGGACTTGAGGGGCAGTTTCGTGGAAAGAGGCTGCCGAAGGGACCGAGGAAGTTCGCTGGGTGTGGGGCTGGGGGCTGGGAGAAGAGAGACGGGGCGGGTGGAGGGCCCAACGCTCTTAGCCTCTGGGTCAGGCCTAAGACCAGAGGGGTTTGCCGGCTCTTGCGCCCCCTCCGGAGAGGGCTCCATTAAACAGGGCTCCATTAACTATCTTATCATATGTAAAAGCAGGTCAGGAGGGGGAAAAAACCTCTTCACTTTTGAGCTGTTATGTTTTTAATTACAAGCTCTGGCAATGGTGTTGAATGAAATGCATGAAAATAACTGGAGGAAACTGGAGGAAAAAGCCTGCAGCCCCACCTTGCCTTGCCTTCCCTTCCCTTTCCTGCGGAAAACCAAAGGAGCCTTCTGGTGTGCTGGGGCCCTTTCCCTGATCTCCCACAAGGAGTTCTTGGATATCTATCGAGGCTCTTTGCTACCTGCTCAGAATAGTGCAGGCTAAGTAAGTCTTCTGTGCAGTTTCCCCGGCAAATCGGGGGGGGGGGGGGCTGTCCTTTCCAAGCTGTGGGGCTTGGCCTTGCTGCCTTGGACCCCGGAGATGGCTGGCACTCCCCCACCCCAGCTGTGCAGCCTGACCTGTCAAGGGAGCTCTTGTGGGAGAGACTTTCCGGGGGGGGGGGAGTGCCATCAGGTTGCAGCCCTACAAGTGGGGGGAGAGAAACTAATACAGCTGTAATTGTTCAAAACAAGGCTCAGTATGTACCTGGACCCTTTGAACCACATGTAGATTCTAGAACTTTCTGTCAGCTGTTAAGTGACTGATGAAGGCAAGTTCTGAACCTCGGACATGGGTCCACAATAAAAGAGAGGTCATGAAGATCTTGTAAAAGCACTAACCTCTCAATTCACTCAAGACTCAAAAGTCCTTCCTCTCATTCCCGGCTGAATGTTCCTAAAGGGTCGTCCGTCCAGTTGCAGCCAACTGGTGGCTGACCCTGCAAGGTCTTCAAGGCTAGAGATGGGCAGTGGTGGTTTGCCCTTGCCTGCCTCCGCTGAGCAACCCTGGACTTCCTTGGGGGTCTCCCATCCAAGCACTAACCAGGGCTGGCCCCCCTGGACTTATGAGTTCAGATGAGACGGGTCCGCCTGGGCCATTCAGCTCAGGGCTGCCAAAGCTCAGAAAGACAAAGGGGTGTCATGTTGAAGTTGAACAAGGATGCGCAAGAAGCTGGGAGGCTCTCTGGGGGGCAGACAAGGGGTGGGTTGAAGCCGCCTTCAGTTGAGGGGCAGGATCCAGACTATGTTTCCCAAGGGCGGAACAGAACTTTCTTGCCTCCCCCCCCCCCCCCGGCAGCCCACAGAGCTCCAGGAAATGCTGCCCCTGCAGAAGAGGATCTCCCAAGAAATGTCGGGGGGGGGGAGCTGGAGGAAATGGCCACAGCAGGCCTTGACTGACCCCGGAAGCAGCTTGTCCCCAGCGCCTGCTGAGCCTGGCCTCTTGGTTCATCCGGGGGTGGGGCAGCCACGTGATCTCTTTATTTCCCACCCCTACCCCCATCTCTTCTGTCTGTCTGTGTTGAGTTTCCCTGGCACTGTAAGAACGGTATGGTGGGTGAGGGGAGGCATGCAGGCCCTGGGTGTGGTCACTGGGTGCCCCTCAGGATCTGGGTGGCTCCAGTCTTTGGTGCACCCCTTTGCCCATGAGGGCTGTTTGGCAAAGGAGGCCACTTGCCGCCACCCCCACTCCTTCACTTGCCTTTGTGGGGGAGTGGGTTTTGCCCACCGCTGGGCGTGGAGCCACTGCTCAGTCCAGGGCTGGGGTGGAGGGCCATACTCTGCGCGCGGGGGGGGGGGTGTTTTCTCCATGGGGAGAAGGTCGCAGTGCCCACACGGAGCGGAGAAGGAGGCGGCACCTCGACATCCTGCCTGGGGGGGCCTTTCCCTGGGCGGAGAGACGTTCTTCTCCTGACTCATGCAAAAACCTGAATTAATGTCAGAAACACTGTGGATGGCCGAGTTTCTTTGGGTGGGGAGGGAACGGGGGAGGGGAGACAATACTGCTGGGTTTTGCTAGAAGCCCTTGGGGCGCCTCATCAGCACTTTCTCAATGTAGTTCTCCAGCTCCTGGTCGTGGGCTTGGCTGTCGTCGTCGTACTCATCCCGGGGCACCATGGGGCCGGGGAGGTGGGCATAGCGGTGGGAGGCCAGGGGCTGGAAAGTCCTGGGGTTGATGTAGTTGGACATGATGTTCTCTGGCTGGGCATGGAACCACCTGGGAGCTGGGTACTTGTCTCCTCCGAGGACTTCGTTCCAGGCATCCTCGTCCTCTTTGGGGAGGCGGCGGGGGGGCTGTCGGGCCGGAGGGTAGTAGGACTTCTGAATGGGCTTTGGGCCAGGAGGGTAGGGAGGGGTCTTCTTGGGCTTGTCTCGGGGGGCAAGTGCTGCTGGTGCCTTCCCCTTGCCAAGAGCCTCCGGCACCACCACCACCTCCTCCTTCTTCTTCTTCTCGACGTCATTAATTATGTCGATGACATCATCGGCAGGCAGGTGGAGCTTGCTGGAGAGCTCGATGAGGCGGTCGATAGTGTTGGGATCGATGTCTTCCTCCTCCTCCTCCTCGTCCTCCTCCTCCGGCGCCTCATTGGAGCGCTTGTCTTCAGCCACGTTGCCTTCCTCGTCCTCGAACAGCAGGGCGCTGCTGCTCCCTTTCCGGCTGCCTTCCTCGGAGCCTGGCCGGCCCTCCTCCTGGCTCTCCTCCCCATCCTTCAGCAGGTACTGGAGGAGCAGGTCGGAGGCCATGTCTGCCAGGCGCTCCTCCTCGGCAGCTGCCCGGCGTGCCTCCTCTGCCTGCCTCCGGCTCTCGGCCAGCTCCTCGTAACGCCTCTGGAGGAGCTGGTGTTCCAGGTGCTGCTGCTGCCTCAGCTTCCGGGCCCCCTCCCAGGGTTCGCTGGGGGGCGCCTTGCGCTTGGTGTGGACTCTCCGCTGCTCATACTCCTCCAGTTCCTTGAGCACGTCATTCCGTGCACTTTCCAGGGGGGTGGGGGCAGCTGCTCGACGCTCCTGCCTTTGGGCCATGGGACTGTACCCTTCCAGCTCCTGCAGCATCGACTTCAGGGCCTCCACCTCCTGCTGGCCAGGGGCCTCCTCTTCCAGGGTCTGGCCCCCAGCCTCCCAGCTGCCTTTCCAGCCCGGCTCCCTCTCTGGCTGCACGTCGGAGCTCTTGGTCTCGCTGCGGACTCTCTCCTCGTTGGCGCTGGGTCCCTGGTCTGGGTGCCCCTGGCCGGGCTCCTCTGGCTGGAGGTGAAGGGCTTGCAGGAGGACTGCAGCCAAGGCCTGGGGGTCAGCATCCTGGAAGAGGTCATCTCGAGGGTCTTTGTGGGCTGCTGCAGCATCTGGGTCAGTCTCAGGCAGGGAATGGACCTGCATCTTGTTGGGTGGTGTGTCTTGTGTCTTGGGGGAAGCTTCGCCTGGGTGGGCCTCTCCATCCAGAGAAAGGGGGGTGGCGGTGGTGGTGGCAGGAAGGTGGCTTGGCAGCTGGAGGCAGAGAGAGAGCAACAGGGCAGCTCTGCAGAGGGTCAAGGGGCACGGCATCCTGCCACGAGGATGGGGCTGCTGTGGAGCAGACAGAAAAAAAGGGGGGGTGGTCAGAGAGTCCTGCCGTCCCAGAAGCTGTGCAGTGCCCCCCCACCCCCCACACTTAATGGTCTCTTGGAGGGGAGTCACCCTCTCCAGTCTCCATAGCCCGGGGACAAAGGGACCTTGACCCATAAGCTGGGAAAGCACCAAAGGAGTGGCCTTGCAGGCAACCCACACTTCCTTATGACGTTGCCCACTCTGGCGTCAAAAACAAAAGTGGCTAAGTCCTAGCCAAGTCCTGCCCTTGCCTCCCTGGCAGCCCCCCCCATCCATCCATGCCCCCCCAAACCCTGAAGTGTGAAGACAGGAAGCAAAGTGACATCTCTGGAGTTTGGTGCGCTCATGGGGGGGGGGGCAAAGTTCCAGGGTGAACATGCGTGTCTGCGTACGTGTAGATGTGTTTTGTCGGATCCCCTGCCAGGGCGCCTGATGCACGGCTCCTCCAGACTGCTCCCCCCCCTGCTCACAGACACCCCCCACAGACCGGGAGGCACCTCCACAGTTTGCTCCCCCGGGGCTGGCGAGGCAGGAGTTTCCCACTCACTTGCTCACTCCTTTGCTCAGAATGGTCGAGGGATGCCATCTCCTCCCAGAGCCGGCTGCATGGGGGGCCTGGGTTGTGCTCCAGCACCCCTTCCACCAGAGCTCCATGTTTCCTCTTCTCACAAGGGTCTTGTTGACTGTTAAAGTGATGACTGACGGGAGAGGAGGTGATCGTAGCCATCCCATCTCAGCCGCCATTTGGCTTAAACTACCCCCACCCACCCACCCACCCACCCACCAACCAGGTCTGATACCAACTTGCAATTTTGCATTCTCAGTTGGGGGGGGGCAGGGATTACGTGTGTGGGTGCTGTGGGTTTATTACACCAAATTCGTTTCCAGTGCAAAGAGAGATTTGTATCCAGAGATCCGAGACAGAGGAGAGAACCTGTACTGTGATTAGCAAGAGGACTTTTTAATCTATATGTGTGTGGGGGGGGGGGCTACTCAGTGGCTTGTGAGGTTTCTTATTCCTGTATGGAAGGATCTCAACCCCCCCCCCCTTTGGAAGTGCACCCAATAGCGCCATCTGCATTGTGGACGTGGATTTTGCTTGCACCCCCCCCTTTAACCAACCAATAACCAACTTCATCTCCTGTGTCCCCCCCCCCATTATTTTTGGAACAAAGAATCCTTTTCCTCCGTTTCACGTAAAGACCCCCGCCATTACTCACTGGCATAAAGGGTTCTTTGGCAGAGGCGCTTTCCATCCAGAGCCAGAGCGAAGGACCTCCCCCCCCCCCTCCACTCTGCAGTCCCCACACCCACCGCCCACCCATGCGGGCAGAGGACTGCCAGCATCAGCCGACACCTCCCAAGACCCTCCTGCAGCCCTCTGCATTCTCCCTCCCTCACACCACCCCCTCTTAGGGAGCAGGTATTCGCACCTCCTCAAGTTATCTGGCCACCTGCCGCTTCTACAAAAACCTGAGCCCCACCCCACATTTAAGACATCCTACCTTTTTTTAACTGACCCCCATCAAGAAAGATACGCACCCTACTCCTCTGCAAGTCGCTGCTTAATTGTAAACCCGCCCCCCCCGCCCCCCTTTTCAATATCTGTTCTACCAAGGCAACCCACAAACTCCCTGGTTGTAGGATCCAAACAGTTCTGGAAGGTTTCCCTGTGAGGGTTTTTTTCGCTGGCGACGCTCCCCCCCCCCCCAATGATTCCGCGAGTCTTCCATTAATGTCCCCCTCCCCCTCCGAGCCTCTGGCGATGGGAAAGACGTGCGTTCTTCTCTGGGAACCGCTCCAAGGGACCGCCCTGAATCTCCCGTCCCGGGGGCAGCCCATCCTGCCAAAGGAACTCCCCGACCAATCGGCTCTTCCGTATCGGCCGCCGCCCTGGAGACGCTGTCCGAAGGGCGGCAGCCCCCGCGGTGCTTCGCCGTCCCTGTGGGGAGAGCTCCCTGCCCCCCCCCCCCCCAGCCTTGGCCGGCAGTGCGGGGAGGCAGCTGTGAGACGGGGGGCACGTTACCCGCTCTGTCGCAGCCGCCGCGGTGGTCAGGGGCTTTGCAGTCCGGTCCAGTCCAGCCCACCCCTTTGTCTCTGTCTCTGGCCCGTCCGGCTCGGATCGGGCGCCGCTCGGCTGGCGTTCAGCACCTTGGACAGGGCTGGGCTGGGCGTCCGCTTTTGTAGTTCCAGCAGGGCCCACGTGGGGGCTCCATTGACGTCAACGTTCATTCATAAAATGCGAGCTCGATTGGAGGGGAGCCCCGCGCCTGCGCAAAGTCGGAAAAGCCTTGGGACCTGCTGCAATGAATGAATGGAGGGGTGGGGTGGGTGAATGAAGAAGAGGCGAGATTCCTGAATGAATGGGAGGCCGGAGATTGGGAAATGGGAAGCGAGACCAGCACGGAACCGTCTACTCCCGGGGTCATTCTGGGGCTTCCCTGCGGTCTCTGCCCAGAGAGGGCATTGGGGGGGGGGGGGGGGGGGGGGCTTTGTTCCATGCTCGTGGATGGGAGGACGCGCTGCTGTGTGAAGCCTGTTCCCGTCTCAGCCCCTGCCCAGCCGGTGTGGGGGGAGTGGTGGCCGCGCCATCCCGGAGGGTGCTCCTGGCGCGACTTTGTGCGGCCTGCCCCTTGCGTCAGTTTTGCCCAAGAGCCCCAAAGCGCAGCGGTTCGGCGTGGCCGGCTGTAGGCGAGTGTCTCGGCGCCGTTTTTCCCTCTGGTGCGTGTCTGCCCTGGCGGGGGGAGCAGGGGGGCGGCATGAATTCGCTCCAGGGGGCCTGGAATGGTGCCGGTGTCCCTTGGCTTTCCGAGCCCCCAACTGCGCGGCCGGCACCGTCGCCTGCGGCTGCAAGGTCTGCCTCTGCCCGGCTCCCCTTCCCACGTCTGCCCAGGCGGCAGCCCTGGCTTTCCGGGTCCCTCTCTCTGCCTTCGCCACCCGCTTCTGGCCCGCTTTTAGCCTTCGACGGGGTCCCTCCTCGACTTCGTCCCATAGAAACCCCCCCCTTTCTCTTCTAGCTGCCAGGGGGGCATTTCTAGGACACTTTCAGGCTGGGAGGGGGAGTGAGGAGGGGGCGATGAGTCACCCGGGCTCTGCAGTCCTTTGCGTGTCTCCTCCCCCCCTCCAGCGGGTTGTGAGATGGTTTCTGCTCCTTCTGCATTTGGCTCGCGCGCGCGCGCACACACACAGCGGGGTGGGGGAGCATTCCACAGGTGTGGAGGGAACGCGTGGAAGCAGGGGGTGCTGCAGCTGCTTGCTCAGCCCCCCCCCCATCCACTCCTTCGACGTCTGTTTGGTGGTCCAAGGGGGAGGGGGCCGTTGTGGCGCAAAGCCCCCCTCCTCTGCAGAGCTGTGGTGAGAGGAGGGGGAAGGGTCTCCACTCCCAGGGAAGGGTCTCTCCTCCTCCGCCGCCGCCGCCATTGTGTGCGAAAGGAAAGGTCTTGGTCACTCCGCTCCACCACCACCACCCCCGGTCCCTCGCTGGTGGCTGGCCTCGGCTGTCGCCATTGGGATCCGCTGGACTGCGCCGCCCTGCCCGTCGCCCTCTCCGAGGCCCGCGATCGAGGTGGGCCGGGGGGCCTCTTGGGGGGCCGGGAGACCAGCCTATCTGTTCGGCCCGAGTCAGAGCCCAAAGGGAGGCCTGCCGAGTCGGCCAACAGGTCTCCTGCAAGTGGAAAGGCAAGGGGGGTCGGGGGGGGGGGGGGGGGTCGGAGACCTGCGTCTCCACGTCCTTGAAACGAGCCCCCAGAGACTGGCAAAGGAGCCGAAGACATCCGCCTGGAACCCAGTGCGAGACATCGGAGATCTGGGGCGGGGGCGGGAAGGCCTTGTTTCTAAGCCGGGGGCCAAACGCGCAAGTCCCCCGGGCTGCGCCTGCGCTGGCCCCTCCACCGGCTGCTGGGCTTTCCGGGCGCAAAAAGGAGACCCGACCCCCCCATCCCGGCCCGTCCGTCCCCCCCCCCCCGCCATCGTCCCCGGGTTACCCCCTGGTCAAGGGCAAGCTCTGCTGCGCGGTCCCCGCGCCCCTCCCGACAGGAAAAACTGCCCCATTCCCGCCCCACCCCCCACCCCCCAATTGTCTCTCCGGCAGGCTCCCGGGAGATCTCCAGGCTGCCCCACTAGGGTGAAGGAAGGCCCCGTTTCCTGGACTGCGAGGCCCCTCGCCCCGTCCAGCCTGACTTTGTGGAAGGCGGCCTCTCCCTCCAGCTTGGGCCCTGGGCGCCCGCCCCGTGGAGGATCTCCTCTTCCCTGGCTGGTCTCTTCCTGGCTGCGCTGAAGACGGTGAGGCCCTGAGAAGGAAGGGCGGGTCAGGAGTACCAGTGTTCCCTCTAAGCTGAGTCAGTGTGAGCCAGCTCACAGGTTTTTAGCCTCCGGCTCACACAGTTTTGTCTCAGCTCAGGAAGGATCTGGCTCCAGAGCAAACTAATTGATGCAGCAACCAAATGGCTCGCTCACAACTTCAATTCCAGTAGCTCACAAAGCAGAATTTTTGCTCACGAGACTCGACAGCTTAGAGGGAGCACTGGACTCAGGGCCTCGCCTGGGGTGAGGGGTGGGGAGCGGCAGAGGAGAAAGCAGCCGCGCGGGGTCGGATTCCTGGAGGCGGGAGGGAGCCGAGGGCGACATCTATCTCCTGGCGGCGGCTGGGGGGGGGGGGCTGGCTGGTGGGCAGAGCGGAGACCTGGGGAGGGGCTGCCGAGGCATGAGGACTAGGACCTTGAGTGGCGCTGGAGCGGCCAGGGAAGTGGCCTGCGGGATCAGGGCCGTCCCGTCCCCCGTCCCCCCCCCCTTTCCCGGCCAGATCACCCGCCGCCCTCCCGGGCTGCTGATGCCGGATTTCCGGGCTGTCAGCGCTCAGATGGATGCCTGGCGGCCAGTGACTCACTCCTGCAGCAGGAGCCGCGGACTGTGTGAATGAATCAAACAGGCCGGATCCCCACGCGGAGCAAGGCCGCCTCCCGCACCCCCAACGCGCCCTCTGCTTGGCGGCCGGGAGGGAGCGACGGGCCCTCGGGAGAGGGGCGCCCGCCTTGGCGGTGGTGGCGCCAGGAAGCCCGGGAGGCGATTTCACGCTCGGTCAGAGGCGGGGGGCGCGGACCGGGGGGGGGGGGGAGCACAGCCGCTTTCTCCCCGGCCCTTGACTGGCTCTCCTCCCCCTCCTGTCCGATCTCTTCCCCGCCCCTTCCCAATACCGTGGCGAGGGGAGTCACCAGAGGCCCTCCAGCCCTTCCACCGGCTCGCCAAAATCAGCCGGGCCCAGCTGACTCGGCGGCGGCGACCTGTCGCGGGGTTCTCAAGGCAAGAGGAGGCCGGAGGAGCTTTGCCCTCGCCTGCCTGGGCTGCCGGGGTGGCCTCCCGCCCCATCCCAGGGCTGAGCTTCCGAGGGCCGGCTTGAGAGCGGGCCGACCTGGACCCTCCCTCGGGGGCCGTCGGGAGTGGCAGCTTTCCGAAGGGAGTCGACCGGTGGCGGTGACAGGGAAGGGTTTGGGCGGCGGCCGGGGGTGGGGCTCAGCAGGCGAGGCATTGTGGAGGGCACCCGTCGGTTTCCCTTCGGGAGGCCCGCGCCAGCCGGGGAGCGGTCCGAGGGTGGCGTCGGGAGCTGCCAGGCCCAGCATTCATTCATTGGATTTATATCCCGCTCTCCCCGCCAAATGGCAGGCCCAAATGGCAGCATTGAAACCCGCCGCTCTGCCGCGGATGCCAGTCTCAGCCCAGCCTGCCTGGTAGGGTTGTTGGGAGGAAAGCCAGAGGAGAGGAGCACGAGGTGGGGGGGAGGGCTCGGGGAGGCCGGTGCTCCGGGCCGCTCTTGCCCGGCGGAGACGACGTCACCACGCGCCGACATACACGCGCACGCACGCACGCACGCCTACCCGGGGTCCAGTGAGGGGAGGGAGCCGGCCAGGCAGGGGTGGAGGCTGCAGGCTGCTCTGTTCTGCAGCCCCCCCCCCCCTTTGGAGGATCAGCGCGGGGGCCAGCTCACCCTCAGGCTGTTGGATTCTCTGGACTAAGTACTGCCAGGGAACCAGGAGAAAAGTAGCAGAGTGCTCAAAGGCTTAAACGCAGCAGAGCTTGGGGGCTTGGTGTGGCAACAGACTTACAAAGGCACAGGGAGTCAGCAGTCTGTCTAAAAACTAATAAGTAACTTTTATTAAAGGAAATACATGCTTGAGAGTGCAGGTAAGAGATAGATATAGATTAAGTACTCTTACCTAGCTGGATGGTGTTGGATGCTGGATGCATGTTCAGCCTCCATGGTGCAAGATGGAGATCAAGCACCTTCTTCTTTCCTGAGAGAGGGGGGGGGGGGAGACGGAAGCAGAGGGAATTGCCCCTAAGAGTGGCATTCTACTTCAAAGGAAAGGATCAGATAGCAGGAAGGAAAGGAGGCTCTGTGTGTCCTGACCTCTCTATCTGTCTAAACTCTCTGGTGCCATCTTCTCAGGTCTGAGACAGGAGACAGCGCCAAGTCCTCCACTTCTAACACCCCCTCTCGATGTCTCATGGCTCATCCAATGAGATTCATCTTCCTTCTTAGAGTCTCAAAGCTTTCTCTAAGGAGGGGCTTGGTAAGAGCGTCTGCAATCATCTCCTTTGTTGGGCAGTAGGTCAGCTCGACAACTTTTTCCTTTTGCAGTTCTCTCACCAGGCGGTGCTTCTTGTCAATGTGCTTGGTGCGCGTGTTCATGCCTTCTTGCTTGGACATCGGAATGCAGCTTTGGTTGTCTTCATACATTACTGTGGGCTTTGGTACATCTGGTCCCAGGTCTGTCAGCAGGCAGTGTAGCCACTTCAGCCCTTGACAACCTTGGGCAAATGACACATATTCAGCTTCAGCTGTAGATGTTGCTACTAAGTCTTGCTTCTTACTCATCCAACTTATGGCTCCTTCTCCAAAGAAAAATATGTTTCCACTGGTGGATTTTCTGTCTGTTAGGTCTCCTCCAAAGTCAGAGTCCACATATGCCACCAACAGAGGACCACAAGCCACACTGAATTGCATGCCGGGCTCTGTCTATGGATACCAGGAGCAGCATGGATGTCTGTGTTGGGAAGAGGGCAGAGGTCCAATGTCCAGCCTTACCAGTGCAAGGAGCACCCCCATAAGCAACAAACCCCTGCGAAGGTTATTTCTGGAGCCAGAAACATTTGCTGCAAAAAAGGAGGCCGCGTAAGTCACTGTTGGAATTCAAGTTGCTTACATTCCAGCATTAGAGTTAAATGTTGTTTTGTTAGCCAAACAGGATGTTACGTTGCTTAATGTATTCAATGGTGAGAAAGTTTGTGGGAGTTGTTTACCCTAATGAAGTGACCTGCAACTTGTGTATTGGTCCACTAGCATCTTGTTTGTAGAAATGCTTTGATCTAGCATTCATATATTCACAAGGTTTATGACTCTTTGTGTGAAACAAACGGAAACCATTCAGTAGTCTGGAGGAGAAACAGGGAGAGAGATAGAAAGATGTAGCATGTATTAGAGTAGTTTGTATGTAACCTTTATTTTCTTTTTATCCAAAGTACCATTCCCATGTTTGATTTACTTTTCTAGTAAATATATTTTTCTTTTACAAAGTGTGGCTCTTGTGTTTCGAATGCATCCATCAACCTCTGAATTAAGAATCCCCAACAGTCACACCCCTCCCTCGGCCCTGCTTGACTCTCTGGTGGCTGCATTTGTACTCCATGAGCCACAAGGAAAGGCGGACTCCTGGGCAAGATCATCTGTGCAGCCCAAAGCAGGGCTCCTCTTGTCTTGGGCACTTAGATGTGTGTCGTGCCCCCTTTCCATTTCTCCCTGGTGGAGGAGAGAAACCCAGTGTGGGGGTCTGCAGCATGCCTCTCCCCTCCTCCGTTTCATCCTGACAAGCAATCTCGAGGGGGCTTCCTGTCTAACGGCCGGGGTGCTGGAGCTGACACCGCCTTTGCCTTGCAAGTGCCACGCCCAGGTGAACAGTTCTGCTGGAGGCGGTCTCCCAAAGAGAATGGCGCGAGGAAATCCTATTGCCAGGGCACAAAAGCAACAGCCAGTCGTTTACGGCAGTGTGGGAACAGATTCCTTGCTTGGGCGGTAAGCAGACCAGCCGCAGAGCTTTCAAAGAGCGTGGCGATGCTCAAGGCCAGCTTTCCTGGCCAGCTGTGCCGAGTTCTCATCCTTACCGCGGCGCTTGGCTGACCTGGCTTTCCCCCAGGCTGGTCCCATGACCCCCAGTTGAGTCTCTAGTGGTCTGCAGGAAGCTCCTCTCCTCTGGTTTCCATCCCTGGGGATTCTGCCCAGCATTTGGGGCTGGTCCCTGAAGAAGACTAAGATGGACCCCAGGTGGGCGGGCATTCCAGAGGAAGGTGTCCCCACTGATAAAGCCCTGCCAGTGGCCACTGTCTACTTCACCACCGCAGAGGAGGTGGGCTGGGGGCTGGGGGAGATGACTTCAGCTGCTGCTGGGCTGGTCCTTCAAGTGCCTCTGTGCCAAGTTCTTTTTTAGGGCCCTAAAGGTGAGAACCAGAACCAGTCTGAATGGAGCCGGAACAGAGCAGCCCCTGGGTGGACCTTTCTGCAGAGGTGGATGAGAGATCCCCCGTTGTGTCCTGGCCACCACCCCAGCAGCAGCCTCAGAGGCAGCCCTGTTGTGTCAAGTGCCGGATGTCATCAGGCCATGGATTGCGCTGGCCAAAGCAGGCTTTCTAGGGCTGGCCTGCCAAAGGGCTGCCTCCTCCCATGCCAGCCAGCCTGCCCTCTGCCTCGTCTCAAGCCCTGCTCCCTCCGCCCCCCACCCCAGCCCTGGAATACCTCACACTTAGCTGTCTTTTAGGCCCCAGGCCCAAATGAAACCTTTCTGCCTCTGTTTTAACTACGGGTTCCATCTTACCAGCTTCTTTGGTGACCTGTTTCTGTTTTCTGGACAGCCTTTCTGCTGTTTCTGTCCAAGGGCTTCTTTTTTAGTGGCTTGTGTTTATATTATTATGTCCTTATAATTGTAAGCTGCCTCAAGCTGCACTCTGAAGAGGTGACCACTGACCAGGAGCATGTGATCCTGAAGAGGTGCCTGGAGGAGATAATGGAATGGGTGAGGGCCAATAAATGTGTCTGGGTTGAGCTTCAGTTTACTGGCACCTCTTCAGGACTTCCAGGGGCCCACCTGACTCAGCAGCTCAGAAGAAGTAGTGCCGAGAGTCATCCACACATTGGTGGCATCTCATTCCAGCCCCCCCCCCCCAATCTATCCAAGAGGTTCCACGTGGAGATGGCCTGGGCAACAAGATGGACTCCTGTGGGGATGCCACAGCCAAAAGGCCACGGGGCCGAGCAGTGTCCCTCAGCACCGTCTTCTGGAGTCAGCCAGTTGAGCCAGAGTGGGTCCACCAAAGGACGGTGCCTCTTCCTCCTCCTCCGCTGGTCCAGAGGTGAGCATGGGTGGTGGCATCTGTAAAGAGAACAGTCCCTTGAAAATGTTGGTCTTTGTAACCACCTTGAGTTCCGTCTGTGGCTGCAGCCTAGTGAGGGATCCCAGAGCCTGTTAGAGACCCTGAGCAAGCTGACCTTGCTGAGCAAGACAAGCTGTAGCTGTGCTGAAAGAGGAGGTCCCTTCCGCCTGTTAATATCCCAAGCAACTGAAGTCTGAGGACTGTGGGGATGAGGCAAGGCCTGATCTGCAGTAATCTCCCCTCTGGTCAAGTCATGCCATATATCATGTGTCCAGCAACAGAGAGTTACATCATCTCTCAGCGGTTTGATTGGCTCAACAGGCCTGGAGCCAAGTCGAGACCCTTGTCCATAAAAACAGTTGGGTTCTTCAGTTAGTTGCTTCTTGCCTTTTGCTTGAGGGTGACTGTGCACCTGGCAGCCATCTTGATTGACTCCTCATGAGGGCCATTTTGATGCTGAGACCTTCAGCCTGGGAAGGATTAACATCTGGTAACTTGGAACCTTGTCTTACTGCAACAGCTAGTAACTTAACTGCTCTGGTTAGACCTCATCTAGAGCATTGTGTTCAGTTTGGGGCACCACAATTTAAGAAGGATATAGACAAGCTGGAAGGTGTCCAGAGGAGGGCAACGAAGATGGTGAGGGGTCTGGAGACCAAGTCCTGTGAGGAAAGGAGCTGGGTATGTTTAGCCTGGAGAGGAGACAACTAAGAGGTGAGATGATAACCATCTTCAAGCACTTGAAGGGCTGTCATATAGAGGATGGGGCAGAGTTGTTTTCTGTTGCCCCAGTAGGTCAGACCAGAACCAATGGGTTGAAATTACATCAGAACAGTTTTCAGCTAAACATTAGGAAGAACGTCCTGACAGTTAGAGCAGTTCCTCAGTGGAACCAGCTTTCTCCAGAGGTGGTGAGCTCTCATTCTTTGGAGGTTTTCAGATGGATGCTAGATGGCCATCTGACAGCAATGCTGATTCTGTGAACTTAGGCAGGTCATAATGAGAGGGAGGGCAGGAAGGGCTGCCTCAGTGCTTGGTTCTTGTGGCCCTTTCTGACACACCCAGGGAAATGCTGATCGCCAGTTTGTGGCCAGGAAGCAATTTTTCTCCCAGCCAATTTGGCCAGGGATCCCAAGGGGCTTGGGGTTGTTTGTTTGGGTTTTTTTGCCATCTTCTGGGTGTGGAACAGGGGTCACTGCGGGTGTGGAGGGGGGAGGTATTTGTGAATTTCCTGCATTGTGCAGGGGGCTGGACTAGATGACCCTGGAGGTCCCTTCCAACTCTATGATTCTATGATTCTGACTTTTAGGTTTCTTATTTTCCTTCACAGTCTGGTTGTCTTTTTAAACTTTTGTTCTAAAAATTATGTTTTACTTGTGGCTTTTGCCTTCATTGACCTCAAATCTAATTCCAGCATCTTGACCCAGTGACCGCCTACCAGGTAACTGCTTAGTGTTTGGAAACCCATCCCTGCAGGGTTGACTTTCTTGCCCATTTCCCCGAAAGACTAGGGGACTTGCCCTTTTGCTCCCCAGCTGCTGGGATAGGCCGGAAAGGGCTGGTGGCAGCCTACCAAGCCTCACATTCAGGCTTTTGGGACGCTGTCTTCTTGCAGTCCTTCCGCCCAGAAGTTCTTAGCCTGGGTTGGGCCAAGGACTCTTGACAGCACGGAAAGCCTGCAGGAGACTCCCCAGAGGCCGCCCCCCCCCCCATCCTGTGTTGTTGGGGGCTTAGGGTTTCCAGAACGACCAGGCTTCTGGTCTCAGGAGTTGCCTGGCTGAACATTGGCCTTCCCCGGAGGCTCTGGGGCCCACTGCTGAACCCCCAGGCCTTTGTGGAAGGGAACGGCTTTGATAGAAGCTCATCTGGCTGCTAGGGGCAGGCCAAAGAGGAGCGCTTCTCTTCCTGGGTTGCGGTTTCGCTGCTGACCTTGGAGTGGGGCCGGTCCACTCCCCTGGCTGACTGGTCAGCCTGAGGTGGCTGGCATGCTGCCAGAAAGGTCAAGCGGGGCAGCCAGGTGCTTTGTGGAGTCAGAAGGCTTGGGGATGACGGGGGTCTTCTCTGGAGCCCTTGTTCTCTGTTGGCCGCCCGACTGGGTTGGGGAGGAACGCACCTTGGCTGGCCTAGGCCTAGGCAACTGCCTTTGGCCTCTGGCTAGGGGAGAAGGAGGAGGAGGAGTGGCCATCCCCCCAGCTGGGGAGAGGCACAGCCAAGTGTTGGCTGCAGCTGGGCCAGAAGGCAGGCAGAGAACCAGCCAGACCCCACAAGGCCCCAGCTCTGGCGCCAGAGACTCACATTTTGCGCTGTGTTCTGGCTGAGGCAGGGAGGGTCACTGGGCTGCACTCGTGTTGCAGAAGCTGTGCAACTGATCCAGGGCCCCAGCCCTCAGCCTCCTTTGGGGGGAGGCTCTGAGTCACCAGCCCCAGCAGCCGCTGTGGAGAGGAGGAGGAGGAGGAGGAGCCATCCTGGCTGGTCAGTGGAGTGTGGCTGAGGACAGCCCTGCGAGAGGCAAGCGGGGGGGGGGGGGGGAGGGCTCAGCCTCGCCTCATCAGAACTGTGGGCAAAGGAGCCACCGAGGAGCCCACAGGAAGAGTGGGGGCAGGGGGCTGTGCTTGTTTGCCCCACAAGGGAAAGAGATGGGGCAAGGGAATGGGCCGCCTCATCCCATGGAGTTGGGTTTGGTGTGGCGGTCGAGTGGGCGGACTCTATCATCTGGGAGGGCCTGGTTCGATTCCCCACTCCTCCACTTGCAGCTGCTGGGTGACCTTGGGTAAGCCATATTTCTGGCACAGCTGTCCTTGAAAAAGAGCCATTTCTCTCAGAGCTCTCTCAGCCCCACCTGCCTCGCAGGGTGTCTGTTGTGGGGAGGGGAAGGGAAAGGAGTTTGTAAGCCACTCTGAGACTCCTTCGGGTAGTGAAGGGCCGGGTATAAATCCAATCTCTTTTCTTCTTCTTCCTCCTCCTCCTCCTCTTCTCTGTGTCCCTCTGGTCAGAGGCCCAGCCTGCGTGGGCTCTTGGCCTTGACCTCTCACTCTGATCCGTGGCCTCTTCAGAGTGAAGTGGGGGCTGAGGAAGCACTCTGTGTGTGCGCGCATGTGTGTGTGTATGTGTGTGTGTGTGTGAGAGAGTTTTGGCTAAACATGTCTTCTGCTCTTGAGCAGCTGCTGCCAGGAGGGATCTTCTGCTGTTCCCACTCCTGGGGTGGGGTGGGGGGTCGCTCTGCAAAGCCAAGGCCTGGCCATGTCCAGAAGGACAAAAAGGGTGCAGGCAGCCCCTCCCTCTGGTGACCTCCCCTCTTCAAGAATGCCGGGTTCCCTCCGCTGCTCCCAGACCTCCAAGGGCATCTCCCACCTCCCACTCCCGGTGCCCAACCACCCTCCTTTTCTGTTCCAAAAGGGAGCAGATAGGCCTCTTTCATTCCCTCAGAGGGGCAGACCTGCCTCTGGCACAGCAGCCAGAAACACCAGTCATGGGGCATCCCACTTGCTTTAAAACAAACAAACGAACGAACCCAAACACCTCCCTGCACAAACTTCTGTGGACCAGAGGCCACCGCCTCTGAGCCGGCCAGAGTGGGCCCTGCTGGCAAGGGCTGGTGCTCAAGGGGGGAAAGGCCTTTCAGGAGCTGGGAGCCAGAGAGCTGCTGGGCTCCCCCCCACCCCCCACCCCCCACCCCGCCCTAGGTCAGTGGTCCAGATTCTGTCCAAACAGACGGGAGGGACAGTTTGCCATCCAGACAGAAACCTGTTCAGATGTGGGGGAGGGGCAGGAGGCAGCAACCCCACCCCCACCCCGCCTGGCCACACAGCACCCACCACCCTACCCGCCCCGGCCCATTCCCTGCTGGTTGGGGGCGCTTCACCCGAGAGCCCCCGTGGCTGCTGGCCCTTCTCCTCTCCAGAGTGCGGCTCTGCCGTTCAGACCTTGGAGAGTTCCTGCCGGGCGGCGAGGGCGCAGCGACCCCTGGGCTTTGCAGGCAGTTGGTCGCCAGTTCGACCCCGGGCCTGTTCAGTTGCAGGAGGACCCAGTGACCGGGGCTGCTCGGGAACCAGAGAGGAGGCGAGGCCGACCCAGAAAGGGGGAGGGGGGGGTGCGCGCGCCCTTCCTGTACTGCGCTTGTCCCTCTCTGCCTAGCGCCACCCCCCCCCCCCGGGCCCGGATATCTTTGCTCCACTGTGGCGGCCAAGGAAGGACCCCTCACTCCGAGCCGGCTCTCGACTCCAGGCTGCCGCTTTCCCGAGCCCCGTGCAGATGCCCGGAGCAGGACCTCGTGGCTCTTTCCTCTCGCCCCCCCCCCCCCCCAGTTTAGTCGGAGGCGAACCTAAACCCAACTGGGGGGGGGAGCAAAGTGGCGCCGTAGGGGTGCCCTGGGAGGAAGGAGCTGCGGGGGTGGTGGGGGTGGTGGCTGGACTTCCCCTCCCCCTCCCTCCTCCTTCCCCGGCGCGTGAGCGCCTTCCTCCACACGCGCCTCTCCTTTCTGGGGCTCTGGATTCGGGGCTTACAGAAGCCATGCTGATGATTCACGCGGGGCAATGAGCCACTGACGGCTCCAAGCTGTTATCGGCTGCCGCCGATTCGCCGGGGGTGGGGGCAGGGGCATCGAGTTTTAAAATCCCCGGGGGGAAGCGGGGGCTCGTGCGCGCGCACACACCGGGACCATGTCCCCGCCGCCGCTGCCTCCCCCCACCCCTCCTGACCACTCCTGCTTCCTTCCCTCCCTCCATCCATCCAGGGGCCAGCTGGGCATTTGCTTAGCTGGCCCCTGGACGGAGGGAGGGACGGAGGCAGCCAGGCCGGGGGGGGGGGGGGGCGGGGGGAGAGAGAGGGACGGCGGCAGGGGATGGCTCGAGCCCCCCGTAGTTGACGCCTATGGGTGGGGACACAGGAGAAGTGGATGCCGTCGCAGGGGTGGGGGCAGCGCGCAGAGATTCCTGCCGCAGGGTATTGAAATCCCCCCCCATGCTCCCAACTCACAGCGCGTCTGGCGGGGGGGGGGGTGAGTGAGTCATTCTTCGGGCAAGTGTGTGCGGGATGAGCTGGTGGGTGCCAGTGTCGCCCGGACCCTTGGGGTGGCGGGGGGGGGGGAATGTGTGGGGGGCGGGCAGCCTGGCTGGCTCCTAGAGGGGGTTCAAGCTCAGGAACCAACCCCCGCCCCCCCCGGGCGCACTGGAAGCTCTGAATGGCCGGCCAAGGCTTCTCCGTAGCCCCCCTCCGGTTTGGTTTCTCTTTCTCCGGCAAAGTGATCCGCGCGGAGGACCTGGAACGGTTCCCCACCAAAGGCGTCCGTCCGGGGGATCCGAAACCAAAGGCTGGGGCGTACCCCTCACCCCACCCCACCCCCGCGTCTCCCAGCTGGGCTACTCCGCCAAGGCCCCCGGCCCTCTTTCTCCTGTCCCGGGCGCTGCCTTCCTGGCCTGCAGCGCCGGGCACCCGCTGGATCGGCCAATGGGGAGGCTGCTTCCCGGCAGGCAGGGGACGGCAGAGAGTAGCGGGGAAGGGGAAAGGCGACGGGGGGTGGGGAAGGGACTCGCGGGCTCTGCGGGGGGCGCCCTCCCTGGCCCGGCTGCCGCCCCCCCCCCTTCCCTCCCGGCTCGGTGACGCAGGAAGCGGCTGCAGAGAATGAGTCACGCCGCTCGGAGAGCTCCGCGAAGCCCGGGGGCTGCTAATTATAGCGCGGGGGGCGGGAGGGCTGTTGAAAACCCTCCCTCCCGGGGGAGGACCATCCCGTCTGAGGAGGAGGAGGAGGGGAGCCGCGGGGGCGGGGGGGCAGTTCCGTCCCAGGACCTGGAGGGAGGGCTGAATCCCCCCCCCCCCCCCGCACATGCTGATTTTGAAAGTGTTGGTTATTCTTGGTCAGAATATTTTTAAGCAGAGTGAAATTGTTAAGCATCAGCAGAGTACCGATTGAGAGAGTGAGTCCACCTGTGTATTTAAAAGGCAAAAGTTTACTATAAACCTAACATGGGAAAAGGTAAAACGGACAGAAGTAACAACAGAGCTAGATTCCTACATCCTTAGGGCTAGCGAGATAAAACGGGAAGTGATGGCGTCTCCTCCTCTAAGCAAGAACAAAGGCAGAGAGGAGAAACCATAAAATGCTAAATAGCTGAGACATGTTTTTTCCAGTCAGAGAGCGAAGGATCTAACAGAGTTCCCCGGCTAACTATTGTGTAGACAGATTGGTTACAAACAAACATGTGACTTCCTGTTGACTAATACAAACAACACTAACCCTGTAAATACACTGAAGTGTTTTAAACTTGTTATACCAAACAGAAAGACTCTCCCGGAAAGGGGGGGGGGCAGCTCTGAGCACCTGCCGCAGACACTTCCCTGTGCAAAGGAGGGGCTGATTCCCCCCCCCCCCCGCCTGGCTCCGAACGGAGCGGAGGGGGGCTCTTGGGAATCGGTGCCCTTCGCTGCTGTAGGCCCTGCCTGCCCCAGTGACCTGCCTCCCCCAGCCACCACGCGGGCCCTTGCTCTGTCTCCTCTCCCCCCCCCCAAGTCCGCCTCTGATGCGGCCAGAGGGCTGGCAATGGGCCCTTGGCAGCCACCCTGGCCGAGCAGGTGTTGGAGTCCAGCGGGGCCCCATGGAGGGGAGGAGAGGCTGAGCGGGGGCACTGCCTCTACCATCGGGGGGGGGGGGTTTGGCAGCGAACAGGTCCCCTTGTCCTCCTGGGCAGGATTCTGGGAGATGGCACCCAGATTTGGGGGGGGGGGAGGCTTGAATGGGCGGGGCATTTCGTGGACCCAGCTGGTAGAGGGAAAGCCAAGGGCCAGGATCCCTCTGCGGGGGCTACATCGTGGGCTCCTGGACTCTTCTCTGCCCCTTCTCCTGGGGCAAAGCAAGGAGGTCAGGATTGGGGTTAACGGGTGTGGTTAGTCCAGTCACCACTAGTTAGTAGAGTGCTTAAATAAGGCTACAAACACAGGAGCCTCACTTTACCAGGTTACTCCGCTTACAAAGCTACACAGAGCCATGTTGCAAGTTTAGAAGAGAAATACTCCTCTCTTTATTTGGGAAGTACACTTTGGATAGGAGAGAGTACGGGTAGGACAGTGTACTAACTTGCTAGCTAAAGGATGGAAGCAGATGGGGAGAGGCCCATTTGCCTCATGGTGCTGCGGGAGGATCGCATGTCCCTCCCTTGGTGTGGTGCAGGGAGAGAGTTCCTCCTCAAATGAGTGAGAGAACGGAAGGAAGGGGAAATGGTCCCTGAGAACATAATCTGCCTTTCAGAGGGGCAATGGCAGAAGAATAAAGACTGGAAGAAAGGTCAGTGTGCCCGTCTAGCCTCTCTTGCCACGAAATCTGGAGGTCAGAGACAGGGGAGGTTGCATCTGGAACTTCTGACAACCCATCTCAATGGACGGTGGCTCAGTTGGACCAACTTCATTCCATTTCTCGGGGCTTCAAATTGTTCTCTGGGTAGAGGTTTAGTGAGAGCGTCTGCAGCCGTCTCTGGGCAGTGGATCAGCTTGACAACTCCCTCTGGCTGCAGATGTCTCACCAGCAGTGGGCTTGGCACGCTGGCTCACGTCTTCTCTCTCAGAAACGTGGATGCCTCCCCCAGCTGGCCTGCCAAGTCTGGTGGGGCGGGAGGGGGAGCGAAGCGAGAAGGGCCCCATAGAATACAGTGGAAAGATCATGCTGCCGCGCGACTCTAAACAGAAGAGGTTTAAACTTTAAACCCCTTCTGGCTTCCTTTCCTCCACAGGTCCACTGGGAGCTGGGGGAGGGGCTTGCCGCCACCGCCATTTGTGCCCACTAGGGGTGTGCAAATAATTTTTTGTTTGGCCCTGATTCAGATCGGGCCAAATCAGGCCCTATCTGTTCCACCTGCCGAATGACCCCCACATGTCAGTTTCGGCAATGCAAAGGGATTGGCCTAATGTCAGTTTCAGCCCCATTATATCCTATGGGCCATTGAAGTCAATGGCAGAAACTCATAGGGTATATGAGGGGCTGGAGGAGAGAGGGGTTTGAGGGAGAGGCTCCAAACTTGCAGGGTAGCTGCTGGGGCCTCTCTCTGAAATATCCACCAAGTTTCAAGAAGATTGGACCACGGGGTCTAATTCTACGAGCCCCCAAACAGGTTGCCCCATCCCCTCCATTGTTCTCTATGGTGGGAAAAAAGTTACTTTTTTACTTTGTAAATCTTGAGACAATGCTTTTCTATGGGAACACTCTAAAGAAACTTCAGTTACAGCCTGGTCAAAGCCTAAGTCTCTACCACTATGGAGCCACCTCTGAGAAGACCCTGGTCCTGGTAGCAGCGAGCTTGGCATCCTTGGGGCCCGGGAGAGTCAGTCAATTTTGAGACCCTGACCTTAGTGCTCTCTGGGGTATATATGGGGAAAGGCAATCCCTCAGGTATGTTGGACCCTAGCCATATAGGGCTTTAAAGGTAAGTACCAGCACCTTGAAGCAAATTCGGTATGCTATTGGCAGCCAGTGCAGTGTCTTCAGCGCAAGCTGGAAGTGCTCCCATCTAGGAAGACCGATCAGAAGAATTAAATAGCTGCTTACCAGCAAAATTAACCTTAGGGTTTTTAGGTGTCCTTTCACCTAAGTGTGGGTATGACAGCGTCATCCTGCAAGGAGAGCTTCATCCTTCTGTCCAGGACGGACATGAACATCACCTCCTAGAAGTAGCAAGGCTCTGGGCTACCATCCAATAACCATATCTAAAAAGGACCGTAGCTTGTTCCAGTGTGCCAAGATTTCACTGTGAGATGTGAATGGGGGAGGATTGATTGTAAGAACTTAACAGCTACGTGAGCGCAAACTGTGAGGCGACAATTAATGTGATACGGGAGCAATTAAATGCTGTCAAAACTAAATCCTGACTTTGGACAGCCCTTAGTAGAACTAGGGTGGGCGTGCACTACATAAGCAATGAAACCTGGTGCCCCAAACTGACCACAGTACTCTAGGTAAGGTCTAACCAGAGCAGAGTAAAGTGATACCATCACTTCACATGATCTGGACACTATACTTCTGTTAATACAGCCCACAATTGCATTTGCCTTTTTAGCTACCGCATCACACTGCCAACTCATGTTCAGTGTATGTTCTACTAAGACTCCTAGATTCTTTTTGTACATACTACTGCCAAGACAAGTCTCCCCCATCCCATAATTATGCATTTGACTTTTCCTACCTAAATGCAGGACTTTACATTTATCCTCATTGAAATTTTATTTGTTTTAGCCCAGTCTTCCAGAGAGATTGTAACAACAAAGAAGGAAATTGATGGAAACCTCAAAAGCACTGTGAGTGCAAAATGTGAGGAAGCAATTAATGTGATACAGGAGCAATGAAGTGCTGATGAAACTAAGCAAGCTTGTCCTGACTTTGGATGGCCCTTAGAAGAACAAGGTGGATGTGTACTACTTGTTGGATATTCCTGTTAAGGAATATGTTCCAGCAGAGTAAAATAGTAAAGCATCAGCTTAGTAGAGATTAAGAGTCTGAGTCCATGTGTATTAAAAGTTTATTATACACCTAACATGGGAAAAGGTAAACGGGATACAAAATAACAGCAGAGCTAGATTCTACATCCTTACAGCTAGAGATCCAAACAGCAAGAGAGATGGCATCTTCCCTTTGAACAAAAACAAAGACAGAGGAAAGAAACCATAAAATGCAAATACTTCGTACATGGTTTCCAATCAGGGAGGTAGGGTCCTAACAAAGTTTTCCCGGGCAAACTGTTGTGTACACAGATTGGTTACAAACAAACATGTGACTTACTATGACCAATACAGAACAACAGCAACCCAGTAGATACACTGAAGTGTTTTAACTTGCTATACCCAACACTACTTAAGCCATGAAACCTGGTAGATTAATAGCTTCCCTAGCCCAAGTTTCTTGGATCACAAGGATCTGGGAATCTAATAGAGAAGATCTATCTCCAGGGTCCCTCAGCCTATCATTACAACCTAGAATGTGCCAGGATAAAAAGAAAAGTAAAAAGATCAGGAAGCTTGGCTCTTCCTTTGTGCACTACAAGGCCTTTTGCAGGTTTGGGAGGAAAAATCCTCAGGCCAATGCCTGGCACAGCTGCTTCAGCTATTTATATATTCAGTTCTCAAGGCTTCACAAGGAAAGCAAGGCTTCCAAATGAAAATATCCATGCAAGTAAAATACATGTTTGCCTCTACCCCTCAGCAAAACACTTTTAAAATTCTGTACTGAATCACTCAAGATAAAATGTGGAGGTTTTATATTAAATGAATAAAAGTATGGAACTCTAAGAGCGTGCTTCCAAAAGGCAGCTGCCATCTTCCCTGGTGACAGTGCTCTTGAGGTCGGAACCAACTGCAAACTGCAGTCCCCACTGGGCAAGGGTCTTGCTCAATTTCCTGAAGCAGAGGCTGGGTGCCAGTATGGGAAATGGTGCTCAGAAGAGCCATTGGTGCCATGTCAGACAGCTACATTAAGGCTTCTAATTCCCTGCCTTGCAGAACAATTCTGTTTTTATTTTAAAGCAACATTGGAAGGGCACAAAGTCCTAAAGGTCCAAGGTCATGTGGTCAATCTACACAGAGGCTGAGAAGCCGTCTTCCAGTCAGAATCATATAGAAGTGCTGTGAAAGGCATTAAAATTCTAACAGGAAAGAAATGTGCTTCAGGGGGCAATTTAGGCAAAATCTAATACAGTCAGAGTATTTTAAGAGTGTGAGGGAAAAGGCTGACAGAAACCTGAGTAAAAAGGGAAAGATTTTGCTGAGCAACTTAACAAAACATCTTGTAACCAATATGCTTATTTTCCCAATAAAGTTTTATCTTGTTTATTGTTAACCCAGAGTCTTATTCGCAGAACCTCATTGTCCAACAAAGGAGCCTTAGCGCTTGGGCACAATACTGTGGGAAAGGTTAATTAAAGACTGGAATTAAATTCTTGGTGGCAATGATAGATACTTTGAGCGAAAGAAACAACAAGAAATTTAAAACTACATCACCCCTAACCACACAAAATAAGAGAGAGGAACCGTCACACCCCCAAACCCAAAGAACACCGCAGGATGTAATTAATTAGGTTTATTAAAAGAAATGTGCAGAAATATACTCGTTCCAAGGGTGCAAAACAGGAAGAAGGTGGCCCTATCATGAAACTATATAAAAGCTGTGCCTATGTTTTGGCCTGAAATAATTTAAGAGCCACTGGAATATAATGACTGCCTTTAGTGCATAAAAATTTGATTATATTATGGGCAGATTTTTGTCCAGCATCAGCGGCATATTTGCAATGTGCCTTCCTTGAGCCAGAGGCTTGTAGTACCACCCCTAGATACTTCTAACTGGCCACCTGTTCTATCTTATGGCCATTTATACTCCATACCCTAGTTTTGGATCTCTTCCCAAATGCCATAATTTTGGGGTTTTGGTAGTTTTACTGCTAAATGATCTCTAGTACAATATTGAGTAAGCACCCTCAGTTCTCTTTTCAGTCTTACTGGAGTCCTCGATAAATTACTACATCATCCACATATAACAGCACCAAAATTCAATGGTCCAGTAACTTAGAAAGATGGAAATCTAGATTACTTAAATGACTAACCATGTCATTGACATAAAACATAAAGAGTGATGGAGCCAGAATACAGCCTTCTTTAACTCCCTTTGAAGTACTAATCGAGTTCGTAAGATGCCCATTCCTATTACACCTAACTTTTTAAGGGTGTTATTGGAATATAATGCATGTATTAGATAAAGAAGCTCGCAGGCTATTGATGTCTCTTCTAATTTTTCCCATAGTTCGGTTCCAGAGATGGAATCGAAAGCTGCTTTCAAGTCTATGAAGGCAGCATAAAGAGAGGTTAAACTATTTGATGAGTATTTTTCTATTAGGGGTTGCAAAATCAAACTATGATCTATAGTAGCTCTCCCGCCACCCCAAACTGGCTTGCTCTTTTGCTATTTGACCTTCCTGCTCTTGCCAACTTTTAAGTTTATCTGAAAGATCACTAGCATAAGGTTTGCTGATAATATTAAGCAAACTAATTGCCCTGTATTTCGCAGGATCCTCCCTCTGTCCCCTCTTAAAAAATGGGACTCTGACTGCTAGGCTCCAATCTGTACGAATATGACCAGAAGAGTCAGTATAAGTAAAGAGTGATTCCAAAGGTGGAGCCCAATGTTCTACATTATTCTTTAAGAGCTCAGGAGTGGAGGTTGTACAAATCTACAACAGGAGCTTTTCCTCTTCTAAGCTGATTTATAGGTGATTTAACTTCTATAGATACCAGGGGCCATTTTGGTAGATACCATTTTAATAAAGATTGATTGATACAAATATAAGAGGGGTGAACAGCAAGGAGAGAATAATGAAATCTAACTAGCTAACCTAAGACCCTTATACAAGGGTTCTCTAATCCTGAGGTTACCTGATCAGACTGAGACATGGAGTCCAGGCAGTGTTTCAGAGGCCAAGAGCAGATGTTCCAGCCACCCAAGGCCCCACCTGACTCAAAGGTGTCCAGAATCAAGGGACAAAACTAGAACAAATGAGTTCCCTTGATGCCAAAGTGCCAGCAGTCGGCCTGAGTCTAGTTGGCAAAACCCCCTCCTAGTTCCTTGTCCTTGAAGCTTCCAGACCCCAGTGGTCTCTCTTGCACCTGGGGCCAAGCTCCCAGGGTGAGGCCTTCTGGCCTAAACCAACGTTTCTGAAAAGCCAGTGAACTGCTGGATGGAGCCAGCTTCTTCACATATGGCAGCAGCTGCAGTCGCTGCAGCCTTCTCCCTACCACTTAGGCTTGACACACACCAAATGTCCTGGTGAAACAGAGGGAGGGAGAGTCACTGGGGAGGGGAGTCCCCTCAAGGTCAGGTACTTGAGACCGACACACATGCAAGACCAGCAACTGGGCAGCTGGATCTGGAGCCCAAGACCTGCGTTCGGTACCAGCCCCTGAAGAAGGGAGGACATTTGCAAAGAGGGTTTCCTTCACCCCTGAAGAGCTTTGAGTTGCCAGAACACCTCCAGGACAGGGCAGGGCCCTCTGAGCCCTTCGGTTTGGGGCATGAAGGGAGGCTGCCAAGAGGGAGGGAAAGAGGGAGGCTATGCGTGCCATCCCTGCCTGTTGGTCTTCTGAGAATGAGTCCTTTGGAAAAACACAATTCGGGGGGGATTTGTAGGGGTCCGGAAAGGTCATTAAATGATAAGTAGATTCTTCCTGCCGGGGAGGCGTGTGAGTCCGGTGGGGAGCACAGCAGCCTCACGCAAGCCTGCTGGCCCTCAGGGCAGTATTTTGGAGCAGAGTTTGGGAGAAGCTGGGAACTAGTCTGGACTTCCCATTATGCTTGGACCCGTTCCCCCCCCCCCCCAGCAATACAACCTCCATTTTACAAATTGGATAAGTATCTCTATAAGAGAACTGGGGGGGACACTCCCAACCTTCTACAATTTCCCTCACTTGCTTGCCTTGAAGCAAGTAAGCCCAGCAGGGAAGAGAGAAGGCTGATGCCACACGGTGGATTTCTGCTCAGTACCGACAAGGAATTTTTGTCAGTTTAACTCCGAAGCCAAGAGCACACAGGATCCCAGGAAACCTGCAGGACGGCTTCGTTTTACTTTGCAGGTTGTGCAGGGAGCTTCAGAGGGCTTGAACCAGGCCCACCTGAGCCCCACAGTCGCTCTGCAGGGAGGCTAAGGGAGGGACGCTCTCAGGTGCGACCCATTATGTTTCCCTTCCCTACAGCGCTAGAGCTGTGACCCATCCATCTCCCTCTGGAGGCCTCTCCTGCAAGTCGAAAACAAGCTGTTCAGTGCGCCTGCTGCTCTTGAGAGCGTTCCAACCAGCCCCGACCGGGCAGAAATGATTTCCTGGCAGTGGGAAGATGCCTGCCCTTACGAGGGGCTATCTAGAATGACACTTCTGCAGGACACATCCTCCATTCCAGGGATTCACTGTTGGGATATTGACAAGTTGCTTACACTTGCAGTCATTATAGAGTTAACAGTTGTTGTTAGTAAACAGGATACTGCATAGCCTAACTTGTAACCAACCAGAAGAAGACATGAGTCAGCCTGGGAAAATCTGTAGGGAGTGTTAGTAAAATTAAGAGGTCTGTAACCTTTCTACTGGTAGATCAGTATGTTGCTGGAAGAAATGCTTTGATGTTCGGTGCAGTCATCTGGATCTTTTGCAGCCCTCTGCTCGTGAGCGAGAAGCAGCAGCCACTCAGCAGCTTGTCTTTCAACTGCAAAGACGTCGTCCGCTTCAGGTTAAGTTAGATAGAAATGTAATTTTCTTTTCTCCAAAGTTCCCTTCCCCAATGACCACAATCCTTTTCTGTTACCAATGCTTAAACTCTGGAGATCCAAACGCAAACAACTTATTCCTAAATTCTCCAAATTTGCTGACTTTACTTACCAGGCATGGTTCAGACAAATGACTAGTGATTCCTCTAGACTGAAATGGAAAAAGGCCAAACTCTCGCGGATTTCAGACATTGCAAACAAGAAAAGATTATTAAGCAAAGCTGAGATGGAAAGGAAACTACAGGCTCCAGTTCCCTGGTTTCTTTATTTAGCTATACAGCATTTCAGTACCCAAATCTGTTTGTCATCAATATTATCTCAAAAACTTACAGATTTTGAACTCATATTACAACTATATGAAAACCATAATAAGGGTTTGATTTCTGCCTCATACAGTTTATTAATAGACTTGCAAAACAACTCCCCTCTGCCTTACCAGGCAGCCTTGAAAAAAGACTGCCCAACTGTCTTGGATGATAATTTGTGGTTGAACATTTGGATAGCAAAAGTAGGTTCCCCGGTCCCGAGTTCTCTGGAATTTCAAAAATACAAAATCCTCACTAGGTGGTACCTTACTCCTCAGAAAATATCTTATGGTAATGCCTCTTATTCACCCAAGTGCTGGAAAGGTTGTCACCAAATTGACACATTTGCGCACTGCTGGTGGCAATGTGACAAAAATTATGCTTTTTGGGAACAAATCAAGGCCATAGTTAAGGAAATAACACTTATTGATATAGAGATTTGCCCTGAAACCCTATTTTTAGATGTATGGCTACAACCAATTCAATCTCATAAGTTAAGACGAACTCTAGAGGTTATGATATTTGCTGCTCGTACAGCAATAGCTTCCTACTGGAAAAATCCCAAACCTCCTTCTATACAGCTCTGGTATGAGAAGCTATGGGATCAATACTTAATGGAGAACATTACACATAAACTAAATGAATCATCTTTGACTCCAATTAAGTCCAGATTTACAGAAAAATGGAAACCAATCCTAGATTTTCTTTCTCGTGAGAAAGCTATTCCAAAAAGCTGGGCAGACCTTCAAGGATGGATGTGAGTGCTCGTCTTCTCTTCATAGTATTTCCTAAGGCAACATTGAATTCTGATTGTTATCTTCTCGACACTCATCTGGCTTCCCCTTTTTCATTGTTTTGATGTTACAAACGACAATTTATGGGCGACGTTTGGAAGTCTTATTAGAACTTTGGTGACTGTTTATTCAACTGATTTCAAGTATTCTCTTTTCCGTCAAAGTGCAGAAACTGTACAAAAGTTCTTTCTGTATTGGAAGTAATCATTTCTTGTTGACAAATATTGCAAGAAAATTTGTAGGTTCCTGTAAAGTTCCTTTGTTTGCACTACTATCCATAATTTGATTGGATTATTTCATTATGTATTTGTTCTGTTCTTGCATATATGTTCACTTTGTGAAAAATAAAATAAAATAATTAATTTAAAAAAAAAGTTCCCTTCCCTAAATTAGATAAAGTTACTTTTACTTTTTAAACTCACACATGGTTTCTGGCCCTTGTTTATTTATTCTGCACTTAAGAATCAAAACCAACATTAGCCCTGGAACCTAAGAAGAAAGAGCAAGGAAAGCTCTTCAGACCATGTGCAGAGTGCTGCTGTGCCATCTCCCCCCCCCCCCCCCCATATCTAGCACTCTGGGGTAGAATGTGCAGGATCCGACCAAGTTGGGACCCGCATCCTCATTTGAGGGGCAGCCAGTCAGATGCACCACAAAGCCCCCTCTGAGGAGACAGACCCAAAGCCTCTCCCCCGAACCACCATCCTACTAAATCCGGCGCTCACCTGAATGGCCAGTCGCCTCCTTACCAGCTTGGGGGGGAGAGGGAGGGGGCGAGAGAGACCCTCAAATAGCAGTGGCGCCCCCTGGTGGGTGTTTCCAGACAAGAGACGGTCAGAGGTGGCTGGCCTCCCCTGCCTGGGAAAGGCAATCTGGGGCTTGCTTGAGGGCCTCCCCTCCAAGGGGGAATCAGGGCCACCCCTGCTGAGCTTCCAAGGTCTGGCGAGAGTGGGCCACTGGGCTGGGCCACCCAGGTCAGGGCAGCTCCGAGGGAGGGTTTTGCCTTTTCCTTAGTCTCTCTCCCCCCCCCCCCACCCCCGCATATCCTCAGCGAAGACCCCAGCAGCAGGTCCTGCTGTTCAGGTCTGGGTCCCCCGGGGGTCCTGGAACCTGACACTCTGACCCCTACTGCACCACCACACTGGGAAGGGGTGTGTGTGTGTCCTCTTGGCCTTCCCCCCTCCGCTTGGTGCCTGTGCAGCTGGGGAGGGCCTTCCTGGTGCAGCTTCCAAGGGCAACCGCCTTGGTTTGCAGGAGAGGAGCCGGATCCGAGTCCCAGTGGAGACCAGCAAGCAGTTTCCCGGGCACCAGTTCTTCCGGCTGCCTTTGTCGTGTCCCGCCTCTTCCCGTATCCGACCCGGGGGGGGGGGGGGGGCTTTGGCTCTGCAAGGCTGACATCCCGCCCCTCCCCGCCCCGCCCATCGGGTTGGCCTCGCGGGCCCTGCTGCTGCCGCTGGCTGCTGGACTCTGGTCTCGCTGCTCCGCCCGCCACGGGAGGGACTGGCTACGGTGACCGGCGTGGGCTCCTCTCCTCTCCTCTCCTTCCGCCAGGGGGCTCCCCCCCACCGACACCTCGGCGCCTCCAGCCCGGTTCCCGCTCCATCCCGATTCAGGCAGCCACCCTTCTGGCAAGCCTCCCCCTCGCTGACCGAGAGGGCTTGCCCTGTCTTCCCCGGCCGAGGGGCAGGCAGCGATCCTGCGGCTGGAGCGAGCTACGGCTTCGGGAAGAGGGGTCCTTCAGCCCCAGGCAGCGCCTTTCCGCGCTAACACGGGAGGCCCCGGCTTCTGAAGCCGCGGGGGAGGGGGAGGGAAGGACGCGCGCGGCGCCGGCGTCCAGAAGCGCTCCCCCCGGAACCGCCTGGGTGGAGAACCGCCTTGCGGAGCGGGAGCTGGGCTTCCCGCTTCCACGACGCAGCCCGGCTCGCCAGGACACCCGATCCCAGCTGCAGCCCCCCAAAGGCACGTCCCGTCCCCCCACCCCCTGGACAGGGGCTGAGAGAGCGCGGAGGCTGCGGGTCCACACGCTGGGATGGATATGGGGGGGGGGGGGAAGCCCCGCCGGGCCTCCTCCTACCTCCGCGTCCGTCTCCCCTCTCAGCCGCCCGACAACCCGGACGGTTCCCGGCTCCATTCAGAAACGCCTCCTCCTCCTCGGGAGGGAGGGAGGCAGGGGCGGCGGCCCCTCCCTGCTCCTCCGGCGTCGAAGCGACACCTAGCGGGCCATGTAGGCACTCCACAGAGCTGGAGTCGAGTCCGGGAGCCCCCGAAAGGCCAACAAGATTTGCGGTGCGGGGGCTGTAGGTGAGGTGGGTGGGGAGAAGCTCCCCCTAAGTGTGTGTGTGGGGCGGTGGAGCTCAGCCGTAGGATTTCTTTCTGTTTTGTAAAAAAAATCGTGCCCCCCTCCCAGCGCTGGGCAGAGGGACATGGGCCCTAAACAGGCAGCTCTTCCTCCGAACGAGTTCGCACCAGTGGGTATTGCAGGAGGGGTAGAGGCCCAGTTAGCCCAGTGGGTGAAAAGGAAGGGCGTGTCCCATCCGCCCCCCCCCCCCAGGAGAAAGTGGGATCTGGCTGGCGGAAGCCTCCCCCTCCCCCAGCCACTCCTTAGGATGCCCCAAGGTGACCTTTTGGCTGACCTGAATCAAAGGGCTGATACTTCCCAGCTCTGCAGGAAGGGGTCACCTCCGGCTGCCTTTTGGGCAGCCCCAGGAGAAGGCAGCCTCAGGGCCTCAAGCAGGTGGCCCCTTGTCCTCCCCTCTTCAGGAATTTGTGTCCCACTCGGCTGGCAGGTTCCCCTCCCACAGATCCAGGTCCACAGCTCTAGAGGGGATGTGGGGTTTGTTTCAAGCGTGCTGGGGCCCTCCCCCCCAACAACTAGGTGGCCCCCGCAGACAGGGAAGCCCCCCTTCTCCGCTCCACCTGCTGGTGACTCAGCCTGCGGGGGGGGGGGGGGCTCACTGGACCCTCCTCACCCACACAGGACAGAAGAGGGTCATGCCTCCATTCCTCTTATAAGCATGGGATGATTCAGTAAGGATGGGGGTGCTCTGCACATGAGCAGGAGCACTCTTGTCTAGATTTTCTTTCAAGAGTCCGAGGTGGGATCTAACTCCTATTGGCAAGCATGGACTTATGCTTCACACAGAATTCTTCTATGTGTGGGTGTGATGTCAGTCAGAGTATCACAGAGCAGAGTACTGGCTGGCCGGCTGGCCCTGGGCACTCATCCTTAGCCACACCCCATCCCAAGAAAGTGGAGGCACACCCAAGAGCTAATGCACCACCCATTAGCCTGCCATCTCTGGCTGAGGCCATGTGGGGCTGGCGATGGACCTGATGTCGGCCATGGCGGCACTAGGACTCACCCAACTTGTAACAGTGCCCACACACCAGGCCGGGCATACGCTCAACTTGATTTTTGCAGCGGGGGTTGGGGTGGATCTGATTACTGCTCTGCCAGTACCATGGTCAGACCACCATGCTCTGAAGGCCCATCTGAATGTCCCACTCAGACACCGTGTTGGCGGCGAGCGTATTTTGACTCGCCCGCAGAGCCAAATGGACCCTCAGCAGTTCCTGATGGCTCTGTGGGATCCCATGCCCCCTGGCGGCTCGTTGGATGAGCTGGTCGAGGACTGGCATGCCCGGCTTTCAGCGGCCATCAACAAGATCGCCCCCAGGCGCCCTCTTCGCCCTCATTCTAAGCGGGCTCCCTGGTGTACCAGGGAACTGCGGCAGATGAAACGAGAGCTTAGACGACTAGAGAGACGGTGGCGACGTGCCTGCGATGAAGCATCAAGAGCATCTTATAGGACGTTTATGAGATCCTATGAGGTGGCAGTCAAGGCCACGAAGAGACAGTTCTGTGCGGCTTTGATCGCATCTGCAGGCTCACGCCCGGCACAATTATTTAGAACCATTTGGTCTTTAACAGAACTGCCACAGGGCGGATTAAACAATAGGGAATTGGATATTGGGTGCGAGGCTTTTGCGATTTTTTGCAGATAAAATCTTGCTGCTCCGCCGTGACTTCCCTGCCACAGTTGAGACAGTGAGTGAATTTGAGGCTCCATGCATGTCTTCTAGTTCTATTCTGGATTGTTTCAGTCCACTCAGCCTTGAGGAAGTTGACAGTCTACTCTCTACTGAACGCCCAACCTCATGTAGCCTTGACCTGTGACCTTCATGGCTTATAAAATCTGGCCATGAGGGGCTACGAAGTGTCCTCAGGGAGACCGTCAACAAGTCCTTCCAGGAGGGACTGTTCCCGGGGGCACTCAAGGAAGCGATGGTCCTCCCTCTCCTGAAAAAGCCATAACTGGACCTGGCCGAATTGGCCAACTATCGGCCAGTCTACAACTTGCCCTTCTTGGGCAAAATCTTGGAGAGGGCGCCAGCGATTCAGTTGCAGGGTTTTCTGGATGACACTTCCACGCTAGACCCGTTTCAGTCCGGCTTCCGGCCAGGTCATGGGACGGAGACGGCACTGGTCGCCCTCACGGATGACCTCCGACGGCATCTGGATTGGGGTGGAACGGCGGTGCTGGTGTTGTTAGATTTGTCGGCTGCGTTCGACATGGTCGACCACCAGTTACTGATCCACCGCCTCGCCAACACGGGGGTTCAGGGGCTTGCCTTGCAGTGGCTTGTCTCCTTCCTCCAAGGTCAGGGACAGAGAGTGGCGCTGGGGGAGCAGATGTCCCAGAGGCACCCGCTGGTATGTGGTGTGCCACAAAGGGCAGTGCTATCTCCAGTGTTGTTCAACATCTATATGTGCCCTCTTGCCCAGAGGCACAGGCTGGGTTGTCACCAGTATGCTGATGACACCCAGTTGTATCTGTTGTTGGGCGGCCCGTCCGGAGCCACCCCAGAGGACCTGGAGTGGGTGCTTCAGGACATGGCGGGCTGGCTTAGGCTGAGCCGACTGAAATTGAATCCAACGAAGACGGAGTTCTTGTGCCTGAGTCGGAGTGGACCGGGGGTAGGGATCCCACTACTGGCCTTCAGGGGGCGCCATTGGTGCCAGCGCCGAGGATCCGGAGTCTGGGAGTGCTCCTGGAAGCCTCCTTAACTATGGAAGCCGCCAGGTAGCGGCCACTGCCAAGGCAGCCTTTTACCACCTGCGGCTGATCAGGCAGCTGGTTCCCTTCCTCGAACGCAATGGCCGGGCGACAGTGATCCATGCAATGGTCACCTTGAGGTTAGACTACTGTGATGCTCTCTACATGGGGCTGCCCTTGACTCAGCTCCGGAGGCTGCAGCTAGTGCAGAATGCCGCAGCCAGGCTGCTGATGGGCCTCTCAGTGAGGGACCACATTCAACCTGTGCTGAGGGCGCTGCACTGGCTGCCTATAGCGTACCGGATCCAGTTCAAGGTGCTGGTTTTAACCTTTAAAACCCTATATGGCCTGGGGCCTGCCTACCTAAGGGACTGCCTTTCCCCGTATAGACCCCAGAGAGCACTGCAATCAGGCACTCAACATCGCCTGACCCTCCCTGGTCCAAGGGAGGCCAGGTTGGCAACCACCAGGAACAGGGCCTTCTCGGTGGCGGCCCCCCACTGGTGGCATGAGCTCCCAGAGAACATCAGGGCTCTGCGGGACCTTTTGCAGTTCCGCAGGGCCTGCAAAGCGGAGCTCTTCCACCAGGCTTTTGGAGCCGCCACTGGGGGGAATGGCCCCTAGCAGGCGGCTGGTGAGCCGCTTGTTCTGATATACCTGTGGTGGAAGCCCCCCTGGCCAGAAAGATGTAGGATGCTGTTCCTGGTGTTGGTTTTGTATTGCTGCCATCTGTTATGGTTTTACTGTTTAGCTGTATATTTTGATGTGATTTTAACCCTTGTATGTTCTTGATTTTATGTTGTTAGCCACCTAGAGCTGGCCTGTGCTGGCTAGGCGGGATACAAGTCTAAATAAATAAATAAATAAATCTGGAAGTGGGTTTTTAAAATGTGCATCTGCTGCACTGACTCTTGCCATCCCTGATTCTCACTCAGTTCTTAAATCCACTTTGGAGGGATGAGCTTTGTGTATGAGAAGAGCTGCAAGGATTCAGTGTGTTAAACACTCCCCCCTCCACCCCCCCACACTCTCAAGAGGAATGCTGGAACTGACAGAAGACGGAGAAGTATTTGCCTCTCCCCCCCCACCCCCGCCGCCCCAGACGGTGCTTTTGCCTCACTTCCACGCACAGCCTCAGGAGAGCCCCGCACAGAAAGGAAAGGCAGACGCTGCCCCAGAGTGTTGGTGAAGACATGGCCAAGCTTTATTGCGAGGTGCGGAGACTCCTGCCTCCCGGGAAGGAGCAGGAAGACAAGAGAACCACAGAGACACGGAGACTGCCCTGGAGGCAGGGGGCATTTTAAGGGGGGGGTTGCGGGGGGGGGGGTTGTGGTGGGTGGTTCACGGGCCCCTCCCACCATGTGAGCAGAGTTCCCGGGAGCTTGGGCCACGGGCCCATACAGCACCCCCACCCCACCCTGACGCCTCCTTCGCAATGCACCCTACTCACAAGGGGAGGAGGGGAGGAGGGGAGGGGGTGGTGCCATGTGCTCATCTGTCTACAGAAGCCAGCTCTGGAGGGTGCGGAATGGAGCTCGACACGCGGAGGAGGAGGAGGCTCAAAATACTGCTTGCAGGCCAACTACTTATATAAACATATCTCCATTTACAAGATTCTAATATTGCACGTTAGTCACGAGAGGATGAGGGAAAGTGCCCGTATAGAGCTGGGCTGGACTGGGGAGGGGGAGGAGCACGCTGGGGGGGGGGGGTGGCTGTGCCCCAAAGCAGCAGCAGCAGCGTCCCTTCTGCAGGCGGCAGAGGTTGCCATGACCTTGGGGCCAGTCCATCAGTCATCACATCCCTCCGTTCTATCACCATGTCAACCGTTGCTAGGTTCCGCCCAGTGCGTCAGCCTGGTTGCTAAGCTCCCTGGTCTGCTGCCATGTCTGGCGCTGGACTGGGGGGGGGGGGCTCTCTCACAGTGTCAGCTCTTGTGAAGCCCCTGGCTGAAGGCAGTATTTGCCCCCCTCCTGCCCCCCACACCACCTTCTCCAAGACCTTTGGGAGGAATCTCCCCCTAAGCAGTGTATCACACACACACCCCAGGCCTTTTCCAAAGCCATGCGCTTGGTGACCCACAATGCAGAGCACCTGTTCCAGAGCTCAGCCTCCGGAGAAGCCCATCTTCCCTCCGGAGCTAAACCAGTCCCCGGCCCCAGGGCTCTGGGCAAGCGCTTGGAAGCCAGCAAACCAAAACAGCGGGGGCTCTCTCAGGCGGGGGTGGAGGGGGGTTAATGAGAAGAAGTGGAATCACTCATCAAAAAGAGACTCGTTCTGTGATCCTAGCTGCATTACACCCTTCTGAGCCCATTGACTTCCAAGGACAAAGAAGGGTGGAAGTCTGCTAGCATTCCACAGTGGGCAATGCCAGATCACCCAGCCTGGGCAAGGGGTGCTTCGGGGATGCCCCTCACATGCAGGTCACCAAAAACTGTGGAGCCTGTGGTCCAGCAGTGAACCAACTGCACACAGGCTGGGAGAGGCCCCGCCTTGGCCTCTGGTCACCCACAATCTCTGCTGCCTTGTGGAGGAGGAGGAGGAGGAGGAGGAGGAGGAGGAGTGCATTCTCTCGAGACTGGCCCCCAGGCCTCCCCAGCCACTTGGCCACCTCCCCCCTCTGGCTGAGCCCCAGCCCACTCAGGGACGGCAGGGTGGGAAGAGGATGGGAGCAGGAAGCTATTTTCTCTCCAAGGTAGAAAGAGACGGGCGGGGGAGGGGAGCCAAGTATTTCCAGGATAACATGTTAAAAGGCTCACAAAGTGCTTGAATGCAGGGGGGGGGGAAGCCTTCCCACCTGGCCCCTCTCCCTCCTCCTGCCCTGAGCTAGATGTCAGACTCCAGGAGGAACTGCTCCGTGTAGTCCTTGGCCAACTCGAGACCCAGGGCCACCTGGCAGAATTCAGCCATGTCCAGCCACAGTGCTGGCTCGAGGAAGAGCTGGCACATCACATTGCCCTGGAGGCCGGGCGTCTGCAGGCGGAGGTGGTGGATCAGCTGGCTCTTGACGTGGGCCAGGGAGTGGCCAAAGACATCGATGTTGAGATAGAACCAGTCCTTGCCCAGCGGGATGGGGAAGGGGCGGGTGCTGAGAGTGGCCACGGTGGGGCGGGACTTCTTGTCCACCACCCAGTAGAGCTCTTTCTTCTGCAGGAGGCTCAGGTTGCTGGCCATGGCCTTGAAGGGTTGCCAATCTTGGATGATGGTCTGGTTGGGGAGGACTTCGCTACGGAAAGACTCATGCAAGATCGTCTCGGCCACTTCGCCCGCCACAAGCAGCTCAGACGGCTCTGGGCAGAAGCCGCCCTCCTCCAGGGCCAACACCGTGAGGTCCAGGCGAGACAGGAGGTCTTGGGCATTGAAGCGCACCAGCAGGATCCCCTAGGTGGGCGGGAGAGACGGGGGTTGTCGCAGGCCACCAATGGGCCACCCAGCCAAGGGCTCTCGGGCTCCTGCCCTCACCGAGAGGAGCATCGGTACAGGTGCCGCATGAGGAGTACCACCTCCCCCCAGGAAAAACACACAACATCCACGTGGAGGCTGCCAGTGTGACAGGGTGGGCAGCCTCAGATTAAGTCTGAGTGCAAATCCCAGTCCATCCATGGAAGCTCCCAGTCTCTCTCTCTCTCTCTCTCAGCCTCACCTGCCTCAGAGAGCTGTTGAGATCATAAGAATGGAGAGGGGAGAGCCACGTAGGCTGTCTTGAGCCCCTTGACTGAAGCTTCCAGGTCACAGAATCATAGAATTATAGAGTTGGAAGGGACCTCCACGGTCATCTAGTCCAGCCCCCTGCACAATGCAGAAAGTTCACAGCTTCCTCCCCCTCCACACCCCCAGTGATGACAGAAAACCCTCCAGGATCTCCACCCAAAGTGACGACCAGCACTTCCCTGGGCGTGTAAGGAGGGCCACAAGAACTAAGCACTGAGGCAACCCTCCCTGCCCTCCCTCTCGCGATCTGCCTAAATTCACAGAATCCGCATTGCTGTCAGGTGGACATCCAGCCTCTGTTTGAAAACCTCCAAAGAAGGAGAGCTCACCCCCTCCCGAGGAAGCCTGTCCCACTGAGGAACCGCTCTAACTGTCAGGAGGTTCTTCCTAATGTTTAGCTGAAAACTATTCTGATTTAATTTCAGCCCATTGGTTCTGGTCCGACCTTCTGGGGCAACAGAAAACAACTCTATAACACCGTACGACAGCCCTTCACCGTATGACAGAAAACAACTCTATAACACCGTCTGTACGACAGCCCTTCAAGTACTCAAAGAGGGTGATCATATCACTTCTCAGTCGTCTCCTCTCCAGGCTAAACACACCCGGCTTCTTCAACCTTTCCTCATAGGACTTGGTCTCGAGACCCCTCACTATCTTCATTGCCCTCCTCTGGACACGTTCCAGCTTGTCTGTATCCTTCTTAAATTGTGGTACCCAAAACTGAACATAATCCTCTAGGTGAGGTCTAACCAGTGCAGAGTAAAGCGATACCATCACTTCGCGTGATTTGGACACTACACTTCTGTTCAGGGGTCATTCCATAGAAAAAGAGGTGCAGGAGCTCATTAGCACAACTCATTTGCATATGCCACACCCCTCTCATTTAAAGATGCCTGCCCCATCTTGCTTTGCTTTCCCAGCTGGCCTGCCAAGGTGGGCCAGCTGGGAAAGCAAAAAAAAAAAAAAAAGATGGGGAGGTATCTTTAAATACTTCTCTTTTGTTTCCCCAGCCAGCCTGATAGTATGTTCTGTTAATACCCATAGATCCTTTTCACACATACTTCTGCCAAGACATGTCTCCCCAATCCTATGCTTATGCATTTGCTTTTTCCTACCTAAATGCAGAACTTTACATTTATCCCCACTGAAATTCATTTTATTTGTTTTCCAGCCTGTCAAGATCATCCTGTATCCCGACTCTGTCTTCTACCATATGTGCTACCCCTCCCAATTTAGTATAATCTGCAAATTTAATAAACATTCCCTCTATTCCTTTATCCAAATCACTGATAAAGACGTTGAACAAAACAGCTCCCAGGCCAGATCCTTGAGGCATTCCACTTGTCACTCCTCTCCAAGAGGATGAGGAGCCATTCACAAGCCCTCTTTGGGTATGATCTGTCAACCAGTTACAGATCCACGTCACAGCCATAGGATCCAAACCACATTTTACCAATTTGTCAACAAGAATACTATGTGGAACCTTATCAAAAGCCTTACTGAAATCAAGATAAACTATATCTACAGTATTCCCCTGATCCAGCAAGGTAGTAACTTTCTAAAAAAGAGAGAGATAAGGTTAGTCTGACATGACTTGTTCTTGAGAAACCCATGCTGGCTCTTAGTAATCACAACTGTCCTTTCTAAATGCTCAGGGTCATTCCACTGCTGACCACAGAGGAGCGTGAAGGGGAGATTGCAATGCAAGCCTGCTGAATTTGAGTTCATTCACCAGTTTAGAACAATGGACCCCTTCCCCGGGCTGAATAGGAGCATAAGATTCTTAGCTCACTACAGTATATATTTTTCTGCACCTAAACATTTCCCCCTTCTGCTCTAATCAAGCTGATTATGATATGCATTGTACTTCTGCACCTTGAGCTCCTTCTGCACAACACCCCACCCACCTTCTGCCTGGATTGCAAGGACTCAGAGGTTTCCATTCCAACTCATATCTGACCAAGGGAGCTCTGACTCTCGAAAGCTCCTGCCACAAAGATCTGGTTGGTCTCTCAGGTGCTCCTGGACTCGAATCCAGATCCTCTGCTGCAGACCAACACATAAGCCCTTTGGAAAGACATTATGTCTGCTCCCTGCTGTCCCCAGGGGCTGGGGTTATCCACCCGAAGGAGGGACGCCCCCCCCCCCCGGCTTTAGCCTTTGTGCTGTTCCTCCCTCATCCAAGAAGCGTGAGAACCCTGGGACAGTAATGTGGGTGGTGGGTGTGCCGTCTGTCTCACATCAGAGCCCAAAGGTTCCAGCCCCGCCCTGCTCCCCCCCCCCCAAGCAGAGCTTGCAAGGAGTTTTGCCTTTAGATGAGAGAGTCTTCAAAACCACGATTGCCACCGGCTGCCTGGGTCAGGAGGGCGACACACACACACACACACACACACACAGACACACACCCCAGAGCAAGCTCAGCTTCTTCTACAAGGAACAAGTTCCCGGGAGAGAGGGGCCGCCTGAGGGGCAGAGTGTATCTGGTCCCAGCTCTACCCTGATTAACTCTCCCCATCACAGGCCTCTGGGGACTGGCCCCGGCTGCAGTCCCCAGAGAGGCCACTCATGGGATGGTGCTGCGACCCCCATGCAGTTCCGTGTTGGGGACCCCAGTGCCTCCGCCGCCCCCTCCTCCTCCTTGGGGCTCTGCTTTTTCTGGGTGTGCATCCTGGAAGGCCCTGCACTCCCTCTGGCTCCTGGGGCGAACCGGTGGCCAAGACAATTCCTGACTACGGACCGCTCTGGAGCTCAGCTTGCCCCCAGCTCTCTCAGTCCTCTGCCCACAATCCTCAAGGGCCTAACTGTGGCTCCTCCTCTTCCCATCAGCTAATCTCTTCTCACAGGCTTGCTGCTCAGGGAGGGTTCAGGGGGCTCCGCTGGGAGATCTCGGGGGCCAGTCCCTCTCTCAGCCAGGCCTGCCTCACAGGGTTGTTTTGAGGATCAAACGGGGAAGGGAGAAGCTGTTACTCCCTGCTCCTTGGAGGCCGGATGTTGCCCTCATGCCCTGAGACAGAGAAAGGCCCAGGAGAGAGCGCCACAGCTACGCCTGCCCAAGTGTGAATCCAGCCCTCCACCGGAGAGGCAGGTTCACACGCACACAGAGAGAAAAAGGGAGGGAGTCTGGGCACTGAGTTTTTCTTGAGTTTCCATCACTGGCGCCCATCTCTGGATCCTATCCAAAAGTTACTGGAAATGCCAAGGCTCAACTCTGCCCCCTGCTGAGCGGTGGCCCCTTCTCTCAGACAGCTCGCCCAACACACCGGAGCTTCCAGGCACCCTCAAGCAGTCCCGTGCTGTCTCGTGAGCACGTCGTTTGTTTCAGCTGCAGTGTCGTCCCGCCACACACCCACCCACCCACCAGCCACTTACCTGCTTAGCAATGACTCGGTACTTTTTGAAGTCCTTGGGGCCCAGCTTGTCATCCCTTGTCAGGCGCGACACCTTGACCCCAGGGTGCTTCTCCTTCACCATCTCCAGGCAGAAGCGCTGTAAGATGCCGGCCACGCCCTTGCCACGCTCCCAGGGGGCCACGCGCAGCCCCTCCACCAGAACCGTCTCGCCAGCATCTACGACGTAGATAGACTGGAGCCCAATCTGGTTGTGGATTTGGGGGAGGGGGGAGGGGAGAGAGCAGACAATGGACTGTTAGTGTGCCCAGCGGGAGCCATTTGCTGTCTTGAACAAGTCTGTAATTGGGGGGAAAAAATGGTGGCGTTAATTAAACAAAGCAGGTGAGGAACAGGGAGGGGGGGGGCCGAGGAGGGAGGCAAAGAGGACGGAGCCCAAAGCGCCGTTCCCAGGCAAGTCTGAGCACATGGTTAAAACGGTGACAAACAAGAGCACAACGTCAGCGAGAGAGCAAGAGCACAGAGTAAGCGTCATACTAGTACCATTGTGTGGGGCCCCTTATGCTACGGGCGTCTCAAGGGCAGAGAGACACACAAAGAGGGAGACATATATTTTGGTAACTTGTGTCCCGAGGCCGAACTGTAAGGATTTAGGATCCGCGCTCCGGCAGCCCCGTCACGGTCCTCCGCGGGAGCCCCGCCACCTTCCTTGACGGGGACCTGATCCCCCACACACCTACGTGAATAAAATCCAGCGAAAATCATTTGGTTTTAATCCATTGCTTTCTTTCAAAAAGAAAAAAAAAGGAGAGACAGAAAGAAAGGCACAGAAGAAAAAGAGAGAGAGAGAGAGAGAGAGAGAGCCCAGAGTGAAGCTGGAAACACAGAATTTCAGGAAAAATCATCCCCTCCCTGGCACAACTGGAGCTGGGCGCACGGGGGGGGGAGGGGAGAGGGGGGGAACATGCCGCACGGGGGGTGGGGGCAGCACCCCAAGGGAGCCAGTGGCCAATGGGAGCCTTCCCACCTGTTCCATCCCCAGGGTAGCCAAGGCAGCGGGAGGGGAGGGGAAGGCCTGGTCCAAGACCCCTGAGCCACAACTGCCAACCAAAGGGCTCAGCCCCCTCCCCTGCCCTGAAAGGCCACTGGACCAGCCAAGCCCCGGTGCTCTGCACACCTGGCTCTCGGGGGGGGGGGGGGACAGGCGTTCCCTCTGCTGGACAGCCCCAGGTTCAGCCTCCCCCCACGGGCCTCCTCTTCCACAACAACTATGTTGTTCCTTAACAAGAGAGAGAGGTTTGGTCTTGTGCTGGGGGGCCCCCAGACCAGCAAACCGGTGGCTGCTTTCCCTTTGGCCACGGAATGGCGCGGAGGCCTCTGACTTGATCCAATTCTGGTGAGCTTGGCTTGGACTGGGACCCCCTCTAAAGCGCCTGCCTGTCTCCCAAGAGGGGCCAGCCAGTGGGGAGGCCAAGAGTCATGCCCAGCTCCAGTGCCAAGGTTACACACACGTGTGCGTGACAGACTTACCCAGATGCTTCCGACTCCCACCACCCACCCCCACCCTGGCAAGGACCGTCTGCCAGCCCCCCCCCCCAAAGGCACTGGACGAGGGGACAGCAACTGACCCAGGATACTGCTGTGGAGCAACACAGCCTGCCCTGCTGGGCTTGGCATTCCTCTGCCACGAGGAATGGCTCACTCGCATGAGGTGCCTGGAGCTCCTTGGTCCGCAGACCCTCTGGGTTCTCGGCTGGCGCAGCACCATTTGCCCGTGGAGGGACAGCGGCGCCCCCTGCCTGCAGACACAGGGCCAGCCTGGGAACCTTCCCCTCCTGACTTGCCAAGCGGTGCCCCAGGGAAACCCGCGAGAAAGGCCTGTGTGGGATGCCCGCCCCCTCCCGCCAAGTGGGCAGCCAGCCTGAAAGACGGACAAATGCCTCGTGACAAAAGCTGGCCCCCTCAGCTGTGCGGCTTCCTCTGCCTGCTCACAGGCAGAACTCTCTCCCTCTGTGCGTGTGTGTGCGTGCGTGTGTGTGCGTACCAGGGGATGAGAAGTAAAAGAAGAGCTGGCCATTGGCGGCAGGGGGAGCGGGGCGTGATTACAAAGGCCAGTCATTCCACTACAACCCAAAGTGCCCAGGGCACAGGAACCAAGCCTAGTGTGTGTGGATCCCTTCGAACAGCGGGCAGGAGGGTGTGTGTGGGGGGGGCACATCAGGAGGCACGTCCGGCACTGGGACACCTGGGCACGCTAGAGCTGGTAGGGCACCGTATGAGCAGAATTCTGATGGACCTGGGGGGCCTTGGGTCTGATCCAGCAGGGTTCTTGGGCTTCTCTCAAGCTTGTGCTCAGCAGAGACAAGGAGTGGCCAGTTGGCAACAGAAGGAAACTGCCCGTCTGCCTTACAGAGACTCTTTTTCTTTCCTTGCCAGTTTCACATCAGTGAGGGGTCAGCCATAACCGCGTGGATGGAGGTCTCCGCTCTTCGGACTGGGCTTTCTTCCCATCTGCATGCCGCCATGTGACGCAACCGGGCATGGCCAAGCGGCCAGAGCGCCAGAGTCGGTGCTGGGAAAGCCCGCTCCCCACTAGGCCACCGAGGCTCACAGGGTGACTGCCAGCCAGCCAATCCCACGCTCCCAAGCAGACTGGCCTCACAGGCCTGGTGGGAGGGGAGGGACCCACGCCAGGAGGGGCCTCATCAGGGGTCTTCACCGGGAAGGAGTTCAGGACTCACCCAGGCTAGTCCCACAACGGCCACATCAGCCGTTCAGACGTGGCAAGGTGGTCTTAGCTGTTTTCTCCGCATGCTGCTATTGCTGATGTTGTTGTTTTGGCGGGGCCGGCTACGAGCCCCCAGAAGGGCCGCCTGTCTGGATTTTCACCAGACCCTGAAACATTAAGTCCTTGGTGCCTGTAACACCCCCCCCCACACACACACACACACAGCCTGCTCGTAGCACGGGGCTTGCTTCAGGCAGAAGCGGAGTTCAAACTGCTGCTGGCACTAACATTTACATTTTCAAATTCCAGCAAGACTTCAGTGTCATTTTTAACATTCGAAATAATCAATCCAAACCAATATCTTTCCAAATGCATTTTCAGGCAATAATTTCAGGAATGTCTATACCTCCCATCCACCCCAATCTGGATTCTAGACTGGAGATGTGATTCTATGAAACCTGTGTTATCATCCTGTTCTACACCCCGAAATTCACCTGTTTCTCTTGGAAACCGAAGCCGGGGGCTCCAGAGGAGGTGAGGCCTCACCAGCCCTTCCAAGGTTGGGAGGCAGGACTCGCAGGGCCGGGCAGGCCCTGAACCTCTTGGCTGGCCCTGCCTGGCACACTCAGGGGTCCCCCCTCCCCCCCCCCCCCGCCATGTACTACTGATGTGCTCCATAACAGTCGGATGTGTTGCACTTCTGAGCATGCCGCCAAAGCCTCCCGAGTAGGCAGGCCTGGGTCCACCCCCACCCCCACCCCTCCCCTCCCTCTGGCATGGCTCCACAGCAGTATCCAGATGGGGGGGGCCTCTTCCGCCTCCTGCAGGCCAGACATTCCTCTCTCTCCAAAGCCTCCCCCCCCCCCCGCCGCCAGAAGAGGGCTTTGGTCCAAAGACTGGACTGGCGGAGGGAAGGAAGGAGAGGGCGTGAGGCCCAGCAGCTCTCCCGGATTCTCACCACTGCTCCATCCTTCTTGGCCAGCACCACAGTGCGGTTGGGCTCACGGATCCAGGAGTGGTAGCGGCTCGGGAGGTAGTCGAGACCCCCGTAGATGCCCTTGGACATGGCCAGGATCTCCTCGAACTCTTTCTCGGTGGCGACCGCAAACTCCAGCGGCGGCTCTGGGCGGGCGTTTTCCAGCTTCATAGCTACACGGGACACAGAGGGGGCTGCAGGGAGACAAACTGCCATGAAAACCTTCGGGGAGGGAGGGAGGGGGGTGATGGGAAAGGGAGCCACTCTGGGGGATTCCCCCCTCCAAGCCTTTAAAAGTCAGCAGGCCAGACAGAAGCCGCCACCTCTCTTCTCCCTCTGCAGATTCTGTGGGGGGGGGAGGATGGGCCCTCAGTAGGGTTGCCAGCTCTGGACTGGGAGATTCCTGGAGATTTGGGGGGGGGGAGTCTGGAGAAGGCAGAGTTTGGGTAGGAGAGGGAACTGAGTCGGGGACACAGTGCCATAGAGTTAGGGTTGCCAGCCTCCAGGTGGGGCCTGGGGATCTCCCGCTTTTACAACTGATCCCCAGCTGACAGAGATCAGCTCCCCTGGAGAAAATGGCTGCTTTGAAGGGTAGACTCTATGGCATTATACTATGCTGAGGCCCCTCCCCTCCCCAAACCCTGCCCTCTCCTGGCTCCACCCCCAAAGTCTCCAGGTATTTTCCAACCCAGACTTGGCAACCCTACATAGAGTCCACCGTCCAAAGCCGCCATTTTCTCCAGGGGAACTGAGCTCTGTTGCCAGGAGAGCAGTTGTAATTCTGGGAGATCTCCAGGCCGCACCTGGAGGTTAGCAACAATAGCTCCCAGCAGGGAGACAGTGATGGCCTGGCTCCAGCCCAGACCCAAGATACTCCTGCTGCCTCCTTTGGACAGAGTGGTGTGCCCTGAAGGCAGGGGTCTGTCCAGATTTCCTGTGATCCCTGCAAAACTCTGAAGCAAGGGCAAGAATGTGCTTTGAGGAGGCCTTGTGCAGAGAAGCTGCTTGACAGGAAGAGGTCCTAGAGGCTGTCTTGTTTGCCATTCCGGTTTTGAAAAATGCCACTTCTGTGTAGGCAGCAGAGAGATGGTGAGACCTCAGCGCCTCGGTTCCTGGCTTAGTAGTTAACAATGCCACGCAGGCGCTGTTATTAGGGGTTGAAGGTTTTCCTGGGGTCCCCCCAAGCCCTCCCTGTGCACAGCCTGTAGCATGCCTGGGGGTGCTCCAGGACTCCCACCCTGAGGGTGATGGCTCACTCTGTGGCTGCTACACCCCTGCCCCCTAACTGAGTGGGGCTCCCACCGGCCGCTTTGCCCTTGGGGGGATGACACCACAGGTAGCTCCGATGGAAGCCAGGTGCCAGGGGGGGGGGGTGGAGGGATGGGATGTGTGGCACACGGACCTTCTCTGGACGCTCCCTGAATGGCTTTGCTGCTGCTCTTGGAAATGGGCTGGCTGCTCAGTGGGATCTCAGGAAGAGAACGGCAGCGGCGGCAGCAGGAGTCGGCCAGCTGGGCAGCTTCGGGGACTCGCCCTGGTTCTACTATGGGAGTTGTGGGGACTGGGGCTGGGGATGCCCCTCTCACCCTCCGCAAGGGTCAGCACCTCAAGAAGCCGTGAAGTCAGAGTCACAGAAAAGAATAAAATCTGTGTCCAGCTTTCAAGGTGCCCAACTGGACTCAGGCTTTGTTCTGCTGCTTGGATCCGGATTCTCACAAAGGCACACTGCGGGTCTCCAGGGTGCTTTTTCTCCTCCACAGAAAAAAAGGCAGAGCTCTCCCAGACGCTGGCCTGGAGAGGCAGCTGGGACTGAAGAGAGCTGACAGGACTTCCTTTTTTGCAATGCCATGGGCACTGCGACACATGGAAACGATTGCGTACAGGCAGCAAATGCACCCAAACAGTGTGCCACCTGGCTGTCAAGTGGCTGGCACCGGCAAAATGGCCACCCCTGAAGAGTGCGGTGCGAGAAATGGCTTAGCTGCAGTGCTGCCTACAGGCAAGCAGCAGGACCACCCTACACAGGCCTGACCCCACGCTCTGGACCCAAAAGAGGGAGGGGGCTACTAAAGCACCAAGAAGAGGGGGGTCCCACATTTACACAGGAGAAAGGGCTTCCTTGCATTGTTGGACAGCAGGGCAGCCACCCTCCGCCCACAAAGAAAGGCATGGAGACTCCATCCCATCTGCACAGCAGCCAACTGGTTCCCTCTGCCTGAACGTACCCTCTTTGTGAACTCAATGCCCCCCTTCCCCATGGACCTAGGCTTTCCTAGCCCTCCCCGCATAAGAGAAGGGGGCAGCATGCACCCCCGACTTCTTCTGATGTCCTTAGTCACAAAGGAAAACGAGTGACCAAGGAGTGGATGCTCAGCTCAAACCCCCCCCCCCAACAGAAGCTGGTTTCCCAAAATTTGCAATCCTGAAACTGCGGGGGGGGGGCCATCCTGGTGGGGGGCCTCTGTACTGCTGAGCTGCTCCTCCCACAGGCCCCCTCCCTCAGAATTCGCTTCCAGTGTGGTGCCACTCCCCAACCCTGCCACCTCAGACCAGCCGTCCCCCGGGGGCTACAGGCAGGTACAAGCAATTCAAACCCCACCCCCCAGCAGGGAACAAACTTTGGCTCCAGGCAATGCCGTCCTTGACTCGCAGGGTGGAGGTCACAATCGAGGCCTCTGCAGGGTGCTTCTGGCTGCCTCTTGCCTCACCCTGGGTCCTGCCCCAGACACGCTGGAGACAAAATGAGGACAATTAGGGGAATTTGAATGTAGTCCACCTCAGGGAGAGGGAGGGGGAAGAGAACTGGGGAAGCAAGAAGGTCTCTCTGAAGCCTACTTGGGGACGGAAAGGAACTGTGGCCGCTGATTCCAGGGTGCCCTCATCTGGCCTGGCCTGGCCTGTCCCTGCCCCCACCTCCCTCCAGGGAAGGTCCCGCCTCAAGATCTGGCCTCGCCCCTTGCCAGACTGCCTTCTTGGCCTCCCCAGGGCCAGTTCTCCCGCCTTCCAGCTCTGCTCCTGAGCCGGGGACAGGGTCTCAGGAGGAAAGACTCTGAGCAGCCAGCAATAAAGCCTCTGCTTCTTTCTTCTTTGTGTGCTGGGATGGGAGGGGCCCAGGCAGAGACAAAGGTGTGTCCCCCACCACAAATGAAAGCAGGGCAGCCTCCTGCAGGAAGAGGTCTGGGAAGTGTACTGGAAATTAAAGTGCCCCCCCCACATACACACTGCTGGAGTCTTAATTCCTGGCCCCCCTTACCTGATAAAACTGACACCGAAGCTACAGGCATCGGATTCCCCCAGTAATGGGCCATTAATATTCTATTGACTGGATCATGGATCACGGAACCTGACACCAAAGACCGGGGAAGACTTGAGATGTTCCATGTGCAGTGCAGGGGGGGGGGGGGGGGGAGGTCCCAGGAAGAGAAGGTGATACGAGGCTGGTCTGAGCCAGCCCCCAGGGTGCAGGGGCCAATCAGGGGCACTGAGAAAGCTGGCAGAATGGGCCCGGCCAACCTGCCTCCGGCGGACAAACACTTAGTGAGGGATGCTCTCGGCTGATCCTGCATTGGAGGGGGACTAGATGGCCTGCCTGCATGGCCCCTTCCATCTCCGTGGTTCTATGACTCTATGGAGGCAAGGGGTTAAGGGCTGTGGGTCAAAGGGGCTGCATCTAGGTATCCATCAGCCCCAGAACCTCTCTGTTTGGCAACTGAGCACTCAGGGGAAGAACACTCTACCAGCCAAAGGCTAGGGGGAGAGGGTGTGGGGCCCTGGGGAGACTGTGCGTGATGGCATTCAGGCCAGATGTACTGGTCTTCCACCCCAAAGGCACCGCGAGCTGCTGCCGCCCTCCCGAGGTCTTCCCCTCTTTGCAGTCTCTATTTGTGGCTTCAGCCGTGGTCAGAAGCTGGCCTGATTCTAGTGGAATTCACCCACTCCTTCCCTGTGTGGGGTGCTCCCTCCAAAGGGAGTGCACTGGCCCAGAGACGAGTGCTCGGCAGCCTCTCAGGCATTCCTTACCAAACTCAAAGCAGACCTGTGTGTGCCATGGAGAAAGGGGGCTCCAGCCATACCCCCACACACCCATTCTGCCACAGTAATGGCGTCACTTTGCAAGATCCCACAGGAACCTTCTTCTCCTGTTCTTGGGAGAGCTGGGCCGGCGAACCTGTGCAAGCAAGATGGCCAACAGCGGGGGGGGGGGGGGAGGCCCACAGGGGCACCTGCTGCTGCCCAGCTCCGGCTTTGCCCCGGCCCAGAGAGGCACTTTGGCGGAAGAGTCACCGGCATGCTGGGGGGGGGGGCACAAAGGGACCAGAGCTTCCTGGTCGCTGCCCAAGGCCGGTGCAGAGAGAAAGAGAGAGACAGCAAGAGATAGAGAGGGCGTGATCAAGGAAGCGGAGGGACAACAGGCCTCGAAAGGGGAACAGAGAAGAGGGCACCTGTCCCCGGTCGACTCATAAGGCTTTCATGAGCCATTTTGCTCAGCAAGCTGGAAGACCCAACCGCGTGTGGGTGTGTGCGTGTGCATCCACAGGTGTTTGATTGCTGAGCCAGCCCCTCGTGTGGGGAGAGGGCAGACTTCTGGACAATGAAGGAAGGAAGGATATTAATTGTCCCATCCAGAAAGCAGAGGAGAGGCATTCCCAGGCCTCCTCTGCTGAACAGGGACCTCTTTTATGGGTGGGAAGTGTGTGTGTGTGTGTGTGTGCGGGGGGGGGGGGGGTAACGCCCTTCCTGGCCTCCAGGGGGCAGAACCAACTGGAGCGATCTGTGCGGGGGGGGGGGGGGGGGGAGACGACTCCTGTGCATTTTCCTAACTGTTCTGCTGGTGGCGGCGCACAGCTGGAGTCTGGGCTCTTGTGGATTGTGTGTGTGTGTGTGTACGGGGGTGGGGGGGTGCCTTTTGAGAGTTCCCAACCTAAGGGCTGATGGGTGCCATCTTGCTGAATGTGTAAGTGGTCATAGAGAGAGGGTGCTGTTGGAGCCCTTCCCAGTGAAAGGGATGGTGTGAGGGGTGTTTTCAGGATTTTGCTTCCGGTCCAGTATGGCTGCAGACAACTTCGGTGTGTCTCCCCCCGGGGGGCTACCTCCCCCCTTGCTTCTGTGACTGCCACCAGGGCCTCCCCCCCACAGAGAGGTGGACAGTGCGGTGGCTTCCCAGGCCACACCTCCCCCTCCCCTCCCTTCCCCTCCCCTCCCCTCCCCAGCCTCATGGCCCAGCAGCCCGGCAGCCACGTGAGCCGAATGCAGGCCAGGACATGCCCAGGAAGGAAACGGAGGGCGCCAGAGTGTGCCCAGACACCCACCCCCTTCCCGGATGCTGCAACCACAACCGTTGGGGGGGGGGTGCAGGACAGGTGTCCACGGGTCGGGGAGCCCTTCCTGACTCTCCCCAGTCCTCCTCCTTCTTGGGTCAGGCCACAGGCAGGAAGGGCGCTTCCGTGGACACCCGCCAAAGGGCCAGGCCAGGCGGCATGTCGGCAGAGACCCGCTTGACCCTCGGGCGCCCTCGGGGACAGGGAGCCTCTTCTGGACGGAAGACTGGGACCCTCCAAGAAGTCAGAGAGCAGCCAAAATGGCGGGGGGGGGGGCAGGAGAAGCCAGCCCCGGACGGCCGAATCCACACCCCCCCCCGATAAAGGGCACAAGGGCAAACCTTTGCTCGGCCGCCCCTTCTGCCGTGAAGGCACCTGCCGCACCTGCGGATGGGACGGCCGGGCCGGGGGCTCTTGCCCCTCCCCGCCCGCTGGAGGAGCCCCCCTTGGGCAGGAGGAGGGCAGGAGCGGACCAGCGGAGGCAGAGGGGATCGCTCTCCCTCCCTCTCCGAGGCCTGCCCTCCCCCTCCCCTCCCTTCCCTATCCTCAGTCCCCCTCCCTCCCTCTGCTGGTTTCGCCGGGGGTGTCCCGCAGGAACGGGAGAGGGGCTTCTTCGGAGCCTGTCAGTGAGAGCCGGGCAGTCAAACCGGGGCAGAGGCAATGCCCGAGGGAGGGAGCGCCCAACGTCACCTCCCTCACCTTCTCCCCCCACCCTACGGGAAACTTCCAGCCGCGCTCCTCGGCCTCACCCCACCCCCGGCTGAGTACTACCGATCCTCCGGGTTTTGTTTTGTTTTTTTAAAAAAACAATCTCCCCACCCCCACAAGAAGGGGAAGGGCGACACGACACCCCCTCCCTCGCTGACCCCCTTCCATATGAAGCAGGTGGCGCGGCTTCCCCCCACCGCCGGTCCCCGCAGACGGGAGGGTGCTGAGGATGCGCGCCTCCGTCATCCTCGCTCCCCCCCACCCCCCGTCACATGCCCAGGCCCAGGAATAGAAGCCGGGCGCAGAAAGCAGCAGAGAGCTGCTTTCCCCCGGCCCCCTTTCCCCCGCCCCCCCCCCCCGGCGCAGCCGCCCTCCCAGAATTAATGCGGATTACCCCTGCCCCCCAACACCCCCCCCCCGACCAAGCATCCCGGGCCAAAAGGGCCCCCGCATTCTGGCTTGAAACCCCCTCTCCTCAAGCTACCGCGAGGCGCGGGGGGGGGGGCGATCTGAGCCTCGAGGGAAAGGGAGGTGTTTTAGGGGAGAGCCTGGATATTTCCCTGCCCCCCCCCCGAGGATTGAGGAGGAGGGGAAGCAATCGACAGCGGAAGAAAGGCGGGGAAGGGGACAGGTGGGGGGCGCCCCCCCTTGTGGAGCAAGGAGCGGGAGCCAGACCCGCCGCTCGCCTCCTCACTCCGGGGAGGGAAGCAGATCTCTTTGCCTCGCTGGAAATTGCAGCCCTCCCCGGTCCGAAATGAAGATCTGGGGGGGGGGGGGGTCACGAGAGGTGGTCCTGGCTACACCCCCCCCCCTCCGCGCGCTCCGGAGCCACTCGGCGTTTTCCCCCACCCCCCAGACCCGGGCCAAGGTGCTGGGAGGGAGCGGCGGCAGCCCTCTGAGCAGCTCCCCTCGGTGGGGCGACGTGTGGGTCTGCCGGCCGCTTTCTGTACCAGGCAAAGAAGGGCGGGGGGGGGTTCCCGGAGTGCTCGCCTGCAAGTACCTACTGCGCCGGAGGAAGGGAGGGAGTCAGGGAGGCCCTCCGTCAGTCCGGCTAGGTGGCTGCTGGGGCCCGGAGCCCTCCGCTGGCTCTTCTCCTGCGGTTCTGTCCGGCCAGACGCGCGCCCGGAGACCTCCCCCTCCCCCGGTATAAAGATGCGCAGAAGCCCCGCCCACGTCTCAGTAGGCCACACCCTCCCCCAGCCTGCGGGGGGGGGGCTCCCTCTCCCACGCACGTCAGTGGTGGGAGAGGCGAGGCGAGGGCGCTCGGGGACAAGCCTCATCCCCCGCACACACACTGGAAGTGGCCCCAGAGCCGCCGTATCGCCGCCTGCCTTCGCGACTGGCCGCCCCTTACATAACCCGAGGCCCAGCGCACACGCACACCCCCGGCACCAGGCACTGGCACCGCCGGTTCGCCCGCCCGCCCGCCCGCATGGCCCCAGTCCTGCCCCGAGGCTCCCGCGGCCCCTCCCCGTGCACAGCAGCTGAGCCCTGGCGGCAGACCCAGAGCGCCGAGGCCCGGGCCTTCCGCCAGCCAGGCAAGTGGTCCGACTCGCCTGCTAGACCACGACCCGGGCCCGGAAAGACCCTCCCGCCACCCCACCCCCGACAGCCAGCCGGGGCGCCCGGATCTCCCCGAGGGGCTGGGGGGTGGGGGTGGGGGTGGCCCTTTTTAGCCTCCTGCCCCGAGGACGGAACTTGGCAGGCGGGCCCCCGGGGGCAGCAGAGGCCTGGTGAGGAGACCTGACCAGCCCACCCGCCCCTCAGATCAAGGCCGAATGGAGGGTGGCACCGTCCCCGCCCCCCCCCCCCGCCTGCCTTCTGCAGGCCTTCCATACCACAGGGAGGGAGAACGCCCTCCTCACCCACTCTGGGAAGCCAGGCGGACAGTCCTGGGCAAGGGCACCTCTGGCAAGGACACCTGGGCAAAAGGCCGCCCGGGGGAAGTGGCGGGGTGGGCAGGCAAGCAGGCAGAGGCCAGGCCAGGAGGCTCAGTAAGGAGGGTGGACTCCAGACAACAGGGCCCATCCCAGGAACCTGGGCAGAAGTCCCTCTGGCGCTCCCTCCCTTCTGCTAGGCCTGTGTGTGTGCGCGCGGGCGCACGCTTGGGGGGGGGGGTGACCCCAGAAGCGAAGAATGCTTGTTGCAGTTTTCCCAGAGTGGCTCACCCTCCTCCTGCCATGCCTCAGGGCCTGTGTGTGAGACAGATTAACACACACACACACACACCCTGCAGTTCTAGCTCGCCTCCTCCTGTTGCACCCAGAATAATGCTAAAGAGCCAGAACTTCTGGCTGCCAGACACTTGTAGGATCTCCTGGCCACACTACACACATAGAAACCATCACACGCCCACCCCCTTCCAGCCACTCTTCCTCTTGTGCCTTAAGAGTCCAGTGTGAGGGACAGTGTTCTCTTCCAGAGGAATCCTGTGCAAACTGAAGCCAGGGGCAGGGGGGGAGTAGCTCCTCCGCAGAAGCCCCCCCCCCCATTCCCCACAGTCAGACCCACAAGGGGCCCTGGATCCTGCCCCCCCCACAGCTCCTGAGGGGAGGGGCCAATTATCCCGGGGCCACTCTGGATCCTCAGGAGAGGCTCCTCTGGGCTTGGGAGGGCCCTGAAATTCCTGGCAGGCATCCCTGCAGGGCTACTCCCAGAGAGAGGGACCAACCACATCCTGAAGAATCGCCCCCCCCCACAATATGCACGCCCACCCCCCACCCTGCTTTCAAGGTAAGGCCTCTGCCATTGGGGAGCTGCAGCCCCTCCCTTTCCATTGCAGTCCCCCAGACATGCCAACAACAGAGTCCGCACACCCCACCCCACCCCCTCCCCCGGCTCTGCTGGTCAGGTGGGATATAAATCGAAATAAATAAATAAACAACACATTCCTGCCCTCTCCCCTCCCCCTCTGCCACAGAACTGCACACCTGGGATGGCTCCCTGTGAAGTCACAACGTGGTTTCAGCCCAGAATCCCTACCAAGTTTCTATCCACTGGGGTCTGTATTCATCTCAGGGCAAGGGAGAGGAACCCATATCCTCTTGCGGTTTGAAACAGCATTGGTTATTCTTGGTAAGAATATATTTAAGCAGAGTGAAATTGTTAAGCATCAGCAGGGTACAGATTGAGAGAGTGAGTCCATGTGTGTTTAAAGGGTAAAAGTTTACTATAAACCTAACATGGGAAAAGGTAAACGGGATAGAAATAACAACAGAACTAGATTCCTACATCTTTACAGCTAGAGAGATAAAACTTTCAATTTGTATTCCAAGGTAGTACTTTATGGTTCCTAATTGTTTCACTTCAACTTCTTTGTTCAGTTCGTCTGCTATTTCTTGTACATCTCCTTGATCTTAACAACAAATAATCAAGTCATCAACGTAAATAACTATGTATTGATAATGTCCATTTTAAAGTCTTTAGAACAAGCAAGGTTCTGCTATTCCTTGTTGAAAGTTCTGTTTTTGTAACAGCTTAGTCAGTTTGTCATTCCATGCTTTTGCTGCTTGTTTTAATCCATAAACACTGCTAGGGTAGAAGATAGGGCCAGGGTTAGGGTTAGCGTTAGGGTCAGGGCTTTTGCTGCTTGTTTTGATCCATAAACACTTTTGTTGAGTCTGCACACTAGGCCTTCTTATCCTTCTGCTGAAAATCCTTCTGCTGATCCATGTAGATCTCTTCAGTCAGGTCTCCATTGAGAAATGCAGTTTTGATGTCCAAATGTTCAAGATGCATGCCCCTTGAGGCAGCTGTACTTAGAAGTGTCCTGAAGGTTGTGTAGGTTTGATTGACATCCTTCCAGTCAGATGATTCCTCTTCTGGTTGTACAGTTGCGCAAATTCCAAGTCTTGGTGCTGGTATTCCTTTGTTGCTTCTTGCTGATTGTCTCACAGTGGTTGTCTCCCCTTCTCTTGGTGTAGGCTCTCCTGGTTCCCCTTCTGAGCGAAAACTATCTTGTGGAGATGGACCTGCCTGTACACAGGTGGTCCCTGCAGATTGCCAAGTGAACAAGTCATTGAGGGAGACTTCTGTAGATTCCTGAGTAGGTTGCACTGTGGACTCAGCTTGGTTAGAAGCTTGTAGGATGTTGCTTTCATCAACATGTACCACATTGTATTCCTTGACTGTACAAGTTTTACTGTCTAGGACTCTGTACCCTTTTCCTCCTAGAGCGTACCCCACTAGGATATCAGGTTCTGCTCTTGGATCTAGTTTGCCCCTTTTCTCCTTTGGTATGTGGGCATAGGCTTTAGATCTGTTGGGATTCACTGGACTAAACACTGCCAGGGAACCACGAGAAATATAGCAGAGTGCACAAAGGCTTAAACGCAGCAGAGCTTAAGGTTTGGTGTGGCAACAGGCTTACAAAGTCAGATGGAGTCAGCAGTCAGACTAAAAACTAATAAGTATTTATTAAAGGAAATACATACTTGAGAGTGCAGGTAAGAGATAGATATAGATTACCTATTCTAGCTAGCTGGATGGTGTTGGATGCTGGATGCATATCCAGCCTCCATCTTCATGCATGCAGGGGGGGGGGGAGACGGAAGCAGAGGAAATTGCCCCTAAGAGTAGCATTCTACTTCAAAGGAAAGGATCAGATAGCAGGAAGGAAAGGATGCTCTGTGTGTCCTGACCTCTCTATCTGTCTAAACTCTTTGGTGCCATCTTCTCCAGTCTGAGGCAGGAGACAGTGCCACGTCCTCCATTTCTAACAAGATCCAAAGGCTTTTATGTGTTTAAGTCCAGGCACTTTATTATACCATAATTCGAAAGGTCTTTTGTTTGTAACTTTTGATGGAATTCTATTATGAAGGTAGACGGCTGTATTTACTGCTTCAGCCCATAGAGTTTCTGAAATTCCAGACTGCATTAGCATAGAACGCGCCATTTCTTGAATGGTTCTGTTTAAGCATTCTGCATTTGCATTTTGTTGTAGTGAATAAGGAATTGTAGTCTTTTCAGTTCCTTCTTGTTGCAAAAATCTTTGGAACTCCTCGCTGCAGTACTCTGTGCCATTATCTGTAAATACTACCTCTGGCGCCTTGCCAAACTTATTTTTAATAGCTGCAACATAGCATTTAAAATTGTCAATCAGTTGATTTTTGCTTTTAAGCAGGTATGTATAGACATATCTGGATTTTGCTTCCATAAAACTGAAAAAATATTTGCTGCCTCCACCAGATTCTTTTATTGGCCCAACAAGGTCTGAGTACACAATCTCTAGAAATTTTGTATTTTGTTTAGGAGATTGGCCCTTGCAGCTAGGAGCTGTGCCTTTCGCTTTCAAGCATGTTTCACAACCATTTTTCATCACATCACATTCAACAGCATTGATATCACAGTCCTTCAACAGCTTCTGCACACTTTGCACATGAGCAAATTTTACATGCCATGCATAAAGACAGTCCTTGTGATCACATGCAGGTGATCTTGTATGGCACACTGGTCCATTAGTGTCCATGTTATCATCATTAGCAACAGCAATGTCTCTCAGGTAATGAAAACCATCATATTCCTCAACCATTAGATTAATTCCATCTTCATGCCAAATTTTGCCTTGGCCCTTTTCAAGATTAACTTTAAAAACAGTTTGTATAATTATCTTAGTAGATATGAGGCTTGTAGTGGCCTCAGGAACAAAGATGCAATCTCTGAGCATAACTTCCTCTATTTCACCATATGTATTCAAAATTTTTAGCACAACAGTTCCAGTCCCTTCCACAGTCAATGCTTGACCATTAACTTGTTGTAAACTGGGCTGTTTCTGTCTATCTAGATCAATAAAACAGTCCACTGAGTTTGCTATATGTGAGCAACTTCCAGAGTCAATGAGCCACAAATCTTTAGCATCATATTCTCTGCCATACACAGAATTCACTGTATACACATTTCCACCCTGCTTTGTTTCAGTAAGGCAGAATATAGGCCTGCTTGCTAACAGCATCTAGCCTTCCTCTCCCACACCCCCTAAAGGGTCTTGTTTCAGCAGGAGTCTGCATGGTGTGGTCCCTCTCATGTTGCTCGGATTTAAATGTGCATTGTTTTGCAAGGTGACCAGGTTTTGCACGTATGAAACATTTAACATCTTTCTTTACATATCCCCTTTGATATCCAGGCTTTACATTAAGTACAGACATGTTTTCACTCAGTTGAGACATTTCTCTTCTATTTCCTTCTTCTTCCAAATGAGAAATGACATAATCAAGAGTTAAGTCCGTAGTTCCCTTTAAAACAGCAACCTCATGTGCATATTCTTTTGTTAATGAGCCCAGGATCACAGGAATAACAGTACTCTCAGTGGGTGGGCTTCCTGTTGTTTTTAGTTCAGCAAAAGTATCCATGATTCTATTCAAATGCACAGTTAGTGAATCTCCCTCTCTCATCTTTGTGTTAACAAGCATTGGTGGAGAAACACCTCATTTGCCTTGCTTTTCGCATTGTATTTCACATTTAGCATTTGAATCATTTCTTTTGCAGTGGTGTACGCTAAAAGCTTTAAATTATCACTTGCAATCACACTCCCCAGGATCAGGGATTTTGCTAAACTGTCCTTTTCTTTAAATTTATCTCTCAGAACCCCTTCTGTGGGTGCGTCCTCTGTAAGGAAATGTAGGGCTGAGTTGGCTTACAAAGCACATTCAATTGATCCTTTCCACCATGAATAATTCGTTTTAGATAAGGGTAGAATATTTAAGAAAGAAAGATTCCTCAAAGAAGCCATATTCAGTTTTGTGTACGTTACCAATCCGTCGGCAGATTAAGCAGCAACAGGTGATGTGGTCAGCAGAGTTGAAAGAGGAGCCTTCCTTTTGTTCTCCCTCCGGCAGCACACGATTCAGCATCTTTGATGTCCTTGTGGTAGGGAAAAAACAGCGAGCGTTCCCTCTCCTCTCTGTTCTGCAAGCAAGCCAGCTATTGCAGACTCTAGAGATTGAAAAAGGAAAAAACTTCTCTCTGCTTCCACTAATGCAGCGCGAGGTGAAAGTTTAAAAAAAAAAGTTGCCTGTGCTATTCTTAAAACTTCTGAGTAAACTCAGCACATACACACATGGTCAGCTTCAATACTGATGTGCAGCGAGGAACGGATCTGGCGCCCATAACCTTTTTGTTGGTTATTCTTGGTAAAAATATATTTAAGCAGAGTAAAATTGTTAAGCATCAGCATGGTACCGATTGAGAGACTGAGTCCATGTGTATTTAAAAAGTAAAAGTTTACTATAAACCTAACATGGGAAAAGGTAAACGGGATGCAAAATAACAACAGGACTAGATTCCTACATCCTTACAGCTAGAGAGATAAAACTGGAATGGCGTCTCCTTCTCTAAGCAAGAACAAACGGCATGAAGGAGAAACCATAAAATGCTAAATAGCTGATACATGTTTTTCCAATCAGAGAGCGAAGGATCTAACAAAGTTCCCGGGCTAACTATTGTGTAGACAGATTGGTTACAAACAAACATGTGACTTCCTGTTGACTAATACAAACAACACTAACCCTGTAAATACTGAAGTGTTTTAAACTTGTTATACCCAACAAACAGGTACGCAGAGAAAATGCCAGTGTGTGTGCGTGTGTGTGTGCGCGTGCGCACTCATGCAGCAGAGGGAGTGAGTCACACCCAGGCACCAGAGCAGGCCAGGGCTCCCCAAGTTCTGAGGTCGAATGCCTGCAGAGGTCCTCCTGAGCACAGCCCAAATGCTGCTTCCCTGCCGTGCCTCTCTGGGGCTCCCACCACAAACTGGGGCTTGAAGAACAGTGGTAGTGATGGGGACCTGTACAAAAGAACACCAGAGAAGTCATGGTAAAGTCCAGGGATTCAGCAGGGCTCCAGGGGGAGAACCTGTGGGTTTCCTGACTTTGATGGAGTTAGGAAAACAGCGGCATGGGCAGGCGCGGGGGGTGGGGAGGCTTGCTGGAGAGGTCAGAAAAGGCGATTTGCGCCCAGGCAGAGCAGGCATAAGGGCTGGCAGGGTGGAGGCTGCCCCCCCTGTGCCGAAGGCAGGCTGGTAGAGGCTCAGACACACTCGGGCAAGGTCAGCGTAAGTAACCCAGGCCATTGTCCTTAGATTGTGTACTCAGATAGACTTGCATTTGCTGATGGAATTACCTTGATAGACCTGGGTGGCTTTGCAAGCTTGCCCCCCCTCCCCCGGGGCAGTGGGTAGGCGTGCTGGCCTGTCCCATCACGGCTGCCACTCCCACACCTGGCCACTCCGTAGCATCGCCTGTCAAGCCGCTGGGCCTCGCCTTCTCCAACACAAGGCATTGCTGGCTCCAGAGGCGGCTGCCGAGTTCAGCTTAGCCAAGGGGGAGCCAGAGAAGACTGTGCGCAGCTGGAAGGGGTCAGCGGGGGGGGGGGGGGAGGAATCATCAGCATGGTTTAGTGGAGTGTCCGGTTTAGGATGTGGGAGACCCAGGTTTTTGAACCCTTCCCTACGCATGCTGTGGAAACTGGCCGGGGGGGCTTGGGCCAGTGACATGCCCTCAGCCTCGCCTACCTGACCATGTCGTTGTGTGGATAAAAAAGAGGAAAGGAGAGAGGTGGAAGGGTCCCCATGGGGGAGAAAAGCCAGCTAAAACAAACCAATCGCTCTGTGGTCAGCACACTCCCAACTCCCCCCAGGTTAAAGGGCACCGGGACGTCCGGGCCTTGGCTGGGGCTCCAAATCTCTCACCAACTGAATTTCCCACCTATTCTCCTTGCCTTAAATCCCCCCCTGCACTTAAATCCAGTGGTCTTGTTTCCCATCCTTCAGGCTGTAACTTCAGACTGCAACTTGACGTCTTGTCATTGTGAGAATCCATTCCCCAGCCTCCTTCGGCCCACTCTCTTGCATGCCTTTCCCCTCTTTCATTCGGTCCTGGCTTCTCCTCCTGGCCTCGTCCAAGCATCACCTTGGAATTGCTTTCAGCATCTCTCCAGTCCATTGTGAGATGCCCCCCCCCCGCGTATTTCTCCTCTTCTGTTATGTATTTGGAAAACTTACATTCAGCCTCATGAGAGACCGGCTCAAAAGTGGCACACAAAGTAAACATGACGACATCCTAACAACTGCATAAAAAGCACTCAAACCAGCAGGTCTCTCTCCAAAGACCCAGCACCAGCCACGTCATTGCCTCACATGATTCCAACAAATAATCCGCAGGATAGAAGCTAGAAATGCAAGGGGAAAGTTCAAAAACCTTTCATTGTAGAACTGTTTGGGCCTCGAGTCTAATGCTAAGGAGTGGGCAAGCTCTGAGCAGAGGGCATTCCAGTGGCAATGGGCCACTCCTAAAAAGGCCTCAGCACCAATCTCACCTCTGCCAGCGAGGGCACACAGAGCAGGACTTGGTAGGCAGGGAGGGCAGGGGGCGAGGTGTGGTGGTTCTTCAGGTCTGCCGGTTGCAAGGCCTTACAAGTAAGAAGCTGCACTCTGAACTGTCCTTTCTGCCAAGGAGCAGTAGATCCCTGTATGCCTGCAAGTGCCACACAGAAGGTTGTGTAGTCGGGTTCACAGCCTTCCTTTCTCACCCCACATTCCTCCTCCTCCTCCTTGCCCCTGCCCTCTGTCTCTCTGTGGGCTGGCATGCTGGCTGGCTAGCCAGGTGGCTGGCTGCAGCCCAAAGAGTGATTCCCTGCCTTTGTGGGCACCTCTTTCCTTCCGGTGGGATCTGCAGCAGCTCTCAGCACTGCACAGACAGACTTCTCTTCTGCCCCTTCCGGGCCACTGTTCTGATATTTTCTGATATCTTTGTTTTTTACTGTAGTGGCCTGCTGGATAAGGGCAGCAGAGTTAGATACGAACTCAATGTCATTTCCTTCAAGAATCAGCTCATCCTTCTGTGCTTGAGATACTGCACAATTGACACCTGGCCTCATGCGCACCCGACAGATATATTTCTCCCCAAGAAAGTTACGGATTTCCACAAGTGAGCCATTCTCCTGGATAACCACATTGATGGGGAAATGAGCATACACAGACCTCATCTTGTAACGCAAGCCCAGTGTGACACCTTTGATCATGTTTTGCACATGACTCGGGGCCTAAATTCATAGTACAATCCTCACAAAAGCCCCCTGGGTGAAAGCCATCATTGAGGAGGACGGCCTTCCAGTCCCTCTGCCTGCCTGGGATTTAGGGCAGCCAGAGAAAGGGACTCCGACTCCGTGCAGCTCGTGCTGGAATAAGGGCTGCGTGTTGTTCTTGGTGTGGCCAGGCACCTGTTTCGTTTTCTGAAAAAGCGGGCTTGTTTAGTGTGGTTTTAAAAATTCTAAAAGCCCAATAACATTTTAAGACTAGCAGCAGTCTTGTTGATGTGAGCTCCCTCCTAAAGAACAAAATCTCTCTTTTTTTGATTAACATTTTTATTGGTTTTTGAGCAAAGAACTATATACACAATACATATGAAGCTGAATGATTACAAACAGTATAATACAAAGCATTAGCAATACTATGCTGAAACAGAATTAGATTCATTTAAAGTTTTATATATCTTTCCTTATTATATAAAGCCGTTTTCAAGTGGCAAGATTCCATGGGGTGCCAAAATCAGTTGGCTGGAAGGACTGCCACTCAAAGGGGGTCCCTGGCCACTGGCTGCATTCTCTCGCTGCTTTGCCTCAGTCCTCAGTCTGGAGGGAGCCAGCGAAAGGGAAGGACTGGGTGCTGGGTCCACTCTTCTCCTCCACTCACCGCCAGGTGGGTTTAAGTGTCCCCCTCAGTGGCCTGCTTTTGTCAGTGAAAAGACAATGGACTTTCAGCATAATCCCCCTCCCCCGCCTGACTTTCCTGTTAGAATAAACTGAATATTCCTGTCAGAGTAAAGGCTCTCTCTCCTGCTAAGCTCCGCCATGGCTGGCTGGCTAATGAGGTGGGCCAGCAACCATCAAACCATTCCCTTCAACCCCCTGCTGTGCAGCTGACTTTTCCCCTATGGTTGCCAATCTCCAGGTGGGACCTGGAGATCTCCTGCTGTTACAATTGACCTCCAAATGGCAGAGATCAGTTCCCCTGGAGAAAATGGCTGCTTTAGAGGGTAGACCCTATTGTCATGGGCTGGGTGCCAGTAGGTCAGAAGCCAAGCTGAAGTTTGAGCCAGTCCAAGGTCAAGCCAAATCAGAAACGAATTACCAAATCCAAAACACAGGCCAAATGCAGAGTCAGTCCAAGCCAAGGTCAGAGAGGGAAATTCACAAGCAAACCAGTCCAAGGAGTCAACCAAAAGCCGAAGTCAGACAGAGCCAAAGTCACAAGCCAGAGGGTCCAGAATCAGGTTTAGCTGATGCGAGCCAAGAGGGTGCAGAGCTTAGCCAGAATGACTTGTTGCTAGCACAAGTAGGTAGTCTCTGTGCTGTGCCTAAATACCCAGCCACTTCCTGTGCTCGTTAGCAGCTGGCAGCGAGGTCCCGGCTCCTCCTAAAACTCAGGGCTGAGTGATCTGCGACCACACATGCATGCCTCTTTTCTTCTAGCAGCTAAGTCTTGCCTGAGGAGGTGAATCAGGTGGGCTTGAGCTTGGCTGTGGCTCAGCTGCTGCTGGTGCTGGGGTAATGCCCTGAGAGGTGCTTGCTTGAGCCTCGTCAGCTTCAGGTGGAGGCACCTCTGGAGCTGGGGACTGATCCTTCACCGCACTTAGGTCCACAGGAGGCAGGAGAGGCACTCCTGACACCTATGGCATTATACCCTGTGGAGTCCTTCCACCCCCCCCCCCAAATGCTGCCCTCCACAGGATCCACCCCCCCAAATCTCCAGATATTTCCCTAATCAGAGCAAGCTAGGTTGCCAAGCTGGCAGTGGGCGGGGGAGGGGGTTATGCTGAAAGTCCATCGTCTTTTTACTGACAGAAGCAGGCCACTGAGGGGACAGTTAGACCCACCTGGCAGTGGGTGGAGGAGAAGAGTTGCCAATCTCCAGGCGAAGGCTGGAGATCACTCAGAATTACAAATGCTCTCCAGATGGCAGAGATCAGTTCCCCTGGAGAAAATGGCTGCTTTGGAGGGTAGACACTACGGCATTATACCTTGCTGAGTCCTTCCATTCCCCCCCCCAAATGCTGCCCTCCATAGGATCCACCCCCCCAAATCTCCAGGTATTTAGGGGCTGGCAACTTTCCCCTCAGTGCCTGTTGCTAGGCAACCAAGCTTGCTTCTCTGAAAGCCCCTTTCCACAACTATGTTGGCCTCTGGGAGAAAACTCATGGGGGCAGCTGAATAGAATGCCACAGAGGCCACCCTCCAAAGCAGTCATTTTCTCGGGGGGGGGGGGGGGGGCGGGGGAGATCTGTTGTCTGGAGTTCAATTGTGATACCTGGTGATCTTCAGGCTCCACCTGGAGGTTGGGTACCCTACGCATAGCAGGCAGCGCTTCAGAGCAGGATCTGCTAGACCCAGGTTCTTGCTGAGTGGGTGATTTTGGGCCAGTCACAGACTTTAAGCCTAACCTACCTCCTAGGGTTGTTGTGCAAGTCAAAAGGGGGAGAGGAGAATGATGTCAGCTGCTTTGGTCCCCATTGCAGAGAAAGACTACTTTTCCTGCAGGGGAACTATGGTTGCCAATCTCCATGTGAGGGCTGGAGATCACTCAGAATTACAAGTGCTCCCCAGATGGCAGAGATCAGTCCCCTGGAGAAAATGGTAGACTCTGTGTCCTTATACCGGGCTGAGATGGAGCCACTATGACAGCCAATGTGACATAGCAGTCAGGGCTTCAGAGCATGGTGGAGGCTGGGGGTGTGGGGGGGAGATGGAAAGTTGAAGAGTGAGGTTGATGATTGGCTGGGAAGGAGATAGGGTTGCCAACTCCAGGTGGAAAATTCCTGGAGATTTGAGGGATGGAGCCTGGAGACAGTGAGGTTGGAGGAGGAGGGGGTGGGACCTCAGACAGGTACAATGCCATAGACTTCACCTTCCAAGCCAACCAGTCCCTCACAGAGAACCATTGTTGCCAATCTCCAGGTGGGGGCTGGAGATCACTCAGAATTACAATTGCTCTCTAGGGGGGAGGGGGAGGAGATGAGAAGTTGAAGCCAGGGGGCAGAGAATGATACATTGACGGTTGGCTGGGAGGGAGATAGGGTTGCCAACTCCAGGTTGGGAAATTCCTGGAGATTTGAGGGTGGACCCAGGAGAGGGTGAGGTTTCAGCAGGGGTGGGACCTCAGACAGGTACAATGCCATAGAGTCCACCCTCCAAACCACCTGTTTCCTCATGGGGAACAATTGCTGCCAATCTCCAGGGGAGGGATGGAGATCACGCCAAAATATAACTGCTCTTCAGATGGCAGATATGTTCCCCTGGAGAAAATGGTGGACTCTGTGTCATTATACCCTGCTGAGGTCGCCAAAGCAAAATGACCCTGAGTGCCCAAGGCTAGGGCACTCTCCCAGAGCCTCTTTCTAGAGCCCATTGTATTTATTTCCACAACAGGCCTTATTCCTAGTCAAATATAAGCCAGAACCTGTATACCACATCACTTCAAAGAAACAAATTTGGTGCTCTGACAAAATGGTCACACCCGCACCCGTGTCCCCCTCTTTCCTCAGGCGACCTGTCCATTCAGTGCAGGCAGATGGGGGCTAGAGCTAGGGTTGCCAGCCTCCAGGTGGGGCCTGGGGATCTCTCGCTTTTACAACTGATCTCCAGCTGACAGAGATCAACTCCCCTGGAGAAAATGGCTGCTTTGAAGGGTGGACGCTATGGCACTGTACCAGGCTGTGGCCCCTCCCCTCCCCAAACCCCACCTTCTCCTGGCTCCACCCCCAAAGTCCCCAGGTATTTTCCAACCTGGACCTGGCAACCCTAGCTGGAGCCCCCCCCCCCCCGGCAGGTGCCTCCACAGGCAGTTCAGGGGGGTGTCTCGGGGGGGCAAAGGTCATCCGTCGAGAAGAGCTTTGGAATAACCGGCTCCCGCTCATGTGGTTCTCCCCACTCCCGCGGCCCCCTGCCTGCGACGGAGCCAACCCGAGCCCCTCCGCTGTCGACGGCCGGGCGCCAGGGCTGAGGCCAGACCCCGGAAAGGACAGGAGGCCTGGAGAGCAGGGGAAGGGGAGGCTGCGCTGCACGGCGTCCGGAGGAGGACAAGGAGGCCACGGAGCTGCAGAAGCAAATTCACCAGCCGGCAGGCACAGAAGATTTACGGTTGACCTCGTGGCGCAACGGTAGCGCGTCTGACTCCAGATCAGAAGGCTGCGTGTTCGAATCACGTCGGGGTCAAACAGCCATTCTTTTGCGCCCCCCCCTCGCTCCACCCCCGTGCCCGGCGGGCTTTGCTCTCTGCACAGGTGCGGAGGCCTCCCTCCCGGGAGCCTCCAGCCACTCCCAGGCGGGCGAAGGCGCTGGCGGCGGGCCCGGCTCCTGGCCTCGGCGATGCGGGTGGCCCCTTAGCGCGCTTGGCAGCTGCCCCGCTCATTAGCCGCGCTCGGCCCGGCCCCGACAAGCGCCCCATTGAGAGCGGCGGCAGGCCAGCGGCCGGGGGGCTGCACCCGGGGCCTGCAGGCTCAGCGGGGCAGAGGTCGACCGCTCCGCCCTCCCCTCGGAGCCGAGGCATCTGGCCGGGGGCTTGCCAGGAGCCCGCCGCAGAGAAGAGCGGCGGCGGCTGGGCCAGGAGCCGGCAGGCGGCGCCGTGGCTTAGTTGGTTAAAGCGCCTGTCTAGTAAACAGGAGATCCTGGGTTCGAATCCCAGCGGTGCCTGTCCTTTTTTTTCGTGACCATCTCGAGCCCCCCCCCCCCCCCGCACGATCGGAGGTTGTGCCAGGGCGGTCTTAGAGCACGTACAGAGCGCGGCCCTTTCATCTCCCCACCGGCAGACAGTGACGTCACGGGGGCACGTGATACACAGCCCCCGCCCGAGAACCCTCCCCCTGTGGCCCCGCCAGAAATTCTCCCCCCCAACACAGGCGGCGCGCAGAGAGGCGTCCCCACGTGGTGGTCCAGACGCCGGCAGCTTTATTGGGGGGGGGGGAGTGAGGGAGGGGGCTGGCTAGGCGATAACGAGCTCCGCCGAGGGGGGCAGGCCGCAGCGTTCCTTGTGGGCCTCGAAGAGTGCGCGCAGGGCAGTCACGTAGAGCGCGTGGTAGTGGGCGATTTCCTCCTCGGCGGGCGACGGCCGGCGCGGCACAGGGATGGGCTGCCCCACTGGGGGGGGGGGGAAGGGAGAGGGAGAGAGAGAGAGAGAGAGAGAGAGAGAGGACGAGGTGGGCGGGCTGCGAAGCGGAGCCGAATCCCGCCCGCCCGCCCGCCCGCCCGCGTCCCTTACCCACGACGGTGATGGGGGCGGCGAAGGGCAGGAGCCCCCACGAGGAGGAGGCGCCGCCGAAGAGGCTCCGCCCGAAGAAGAGGCAGGGCGCGAAGCCGGCGCGCTCCTTGAAGGCCCGCTGGAAGCGGCGCGCCAGACTGCCCTCGGCGAACCGCACCTGCCGGAAGATGTCGGTCTCGCCGAAGGAGAACGTCGGCACCAGGTCGGCCCTGCGGGGGGGGGGGCCGGGATGAGAGGAAGGCAGAGAGGAGGGGGCGCCCCAGCCTCGGGCGGAGGTGCCCCCCCCCCACACCCCCGCCGGACCCCTTACCCGTGCTGGAGCGCCAGGCGCACGAAGCCGCGCCTCCCCTGGAGCAGGACTCGGTGCTCCCCCGGCAGGCAGTCCAGCGACTCGGCCGCGCCGCCCACCACAATGACCACGGCGTTGCCCGGGCCCCCCTTCAGCAGGAACTCCAACGAGCGCCTGCTGACCGCCACCATCCCTGGAGACACAGGAGGGGGCGGGGGGCGGCGGTTAGGAGGAAGAAGCCCCCCCCCCGCGCCGCTTTCCCTCTGGGTCAGTTAAAGGGATACGGAGAGGTCAGTTAAAGGGATACGGGCGTCCGGCTCCTTGGCCCCCACCTCCTGCTCCCTGGGGGCTGCCAGCGCTGTCCTGCCGGTATTAGAGGCAGAGGTGGCCCCACACCCTCAGCGCCAGGCCAGCCCCAATGGGGTGAGGCAGAGGGGAGGGGGAGCTCATCCGGAGCCTGGGAGTTGGAGGGGGCCTGGGAAGGGCAGAGGCAAGTGAGGCTCCCCCCCCCCCCAGGCTGGCCAGATGTTCTGAAGCGGGGTGCAAGTAACCCCCCCCCCACAGAAGCAGGAGGAGGAGCATTCCCACCACTCCTTTAAGGGGGGGAGGGAAGAAGGAGAAGAAGAAGTGGATTTATGCCCTGCTGTTCACTTGGGAGTCTCAGAGTGGCTTAGGAACTCCTTTTCCCTTCCCCTCCCCACAACAGACACCCTGTGAGGCAGGTGGGGCTGAGAGAGCTCTTTCCCAAGCTGTACTTGAATAAACAGCTGTGCCAGAACTATGGCTTGCCCAAGGTCATCCAGCAGGTGCAAGTGAAAGAGTGGGGAATTAAACTCGGTTCTCCCAGATTAGAGTCCGCGCACTTAACCACTACACCAAACTGGAGCATTCCCTTGGAAGGTGACCGAGCCACAGCGGGGGGCAAGGTGGAAGTGCCTTTTCCCAGCTTAGCCTTGCTGGCTGTGGGAGGCTCCCGCTTGAGAGCCTCCCGCTTGCACGCAGGCCTTGGTGACCTTACCTTGGGCGACTGCCAGGCATTCTGCATGGGGCTGCCCTTGAAGCAGTTCAGAACCTTCAGCCCCTGCATCTGCACCCTCCCCGGTGTGTGTGTGTGTGTGTCTGCATTCTCCCCAGCTTGGAACCCCTCCAAACAGGGCGACAGGAGGGCAGACAGCAGCTTCCAGAGCCAGCCCACCACCCAAGACCCTCTGCAGGCAGCATTGCCTGGAAGGTAACTGGCAAAGCACGCAGTAGAGAGCCTCTCCCCTGTTGCTCTTGGGGTGCAACTGGGCCTCCCAGGTCTAAGGGGAGGGGGTGTGCACCTACTGCTGAGGGGTCCTTCAGTTTCTGGTTGTTGCTGCTTGCCTGGTTTGGCTGAAGCTAATTTTGTTAGAGTTACGATTAATTGCTGTACTGCTTTATTCTTGAGCTGTCCTCTTGTGATAAGCTCCAATTACCCTAGAGGAGGGCTGGACGCCCCAGATTCTGTTCTGCAGAAGCCAGGTTGGGGGGAGGGGCTTGCTGATCTTGGCAGCGACTGGCCGGCCCCTCCTTCACCACCGTGGGGGGTCCAGCCCTCCTCCCCCAGCTTCTGCCCTCCTCGGGTCTCTTCTGCAGAGATTCAAAGCACTGGTCTGCCCCAGTGGGCACCACTGGCTGGCTCAGACAAGGCAGCAGCTCTCCCTCCAGCAGGAACTCTGCCCCAGAGCCACGTGAGGCAGCCTACCTGAGCTCATCATGTACTCGCGGTAGACGGGCAGGTGGAAGAGCCCACTGAGGAGACAGAGGTGGGACTTGAGGCCCGGGAAGGTCTGAGAGAAGCCGGTCGCCTCTGTGCAGAACGCGGAGAAGGCCCCAGCACAGATGATGCCGTGGGGGTGGGAGCCCAGCACGTAGTTCCGGGTGGGGGGCAGCTCAGCCGTCCTCACCAGCTGCAAGTCAGAGAATGGGATGGGGCCTGGCTTACTGGCCCACGCTGAGCCCCGGCTGCGCCAGGACCCCTGCACCCACAACGGCCTCCCCCCCTTGTGAGAGAAGCCACAGCAGAGGGGAAGGTGCCCCCAAGCCCTTGCCTGCCCTCCTGCTGGCTGGCTGGCAGCCCCTTGGGCTCTCCCGTCCCCGAACCCCCTTGCCCTTTTCTGCCAGTCCAGGAACCTTCCCTACAGAAGCCTTGTCCATCAGGCGTGTTGGCTGCCAGACAGACCCCAGAGGGGCCACATCAGCACCGGTCCTCCTCCTCCTACCTTGATGGGGAAATAGTCCCGGTGGAGCTGCCAGAGCCGCCACCTCCTCATCCAGTCGCTACGGCGGCCACCTGCAGGGCAAGGGATGGGGGCAGGTTACTGCCTGTGGTGTCCTCCTTTCCCTTGGAGGCTGGCCTGAGGAGGTACCCCAGCAAGGCCTGCCTTCTGGACCCCCCCCCCCCTTTGCCATTTTTAAGAACGTTCTGTGCCCTATCCTTTGAGCACAAGCTTGCCTCAGCTTGCGTCAGCTGAAATGGCAGGCACATTTCACTGCAAATTAAAGCACTGATGATTACTACTGCTGTTGCTTGTCGTTTTCTTCTTTAGCCCGGGAGTGGCGCACATCTGCCAGTGTCTCCCTAGCCTTGTCTCCCATCTACAACAAGGTATCTGGGCAGATGCCTCTGAGCAAACAGCTGGACCCGAAGCCTGCCGTGGGCTGACGGGTTTGGGCAACACTCTGAAGCACAACAGGGAGATGGCTGAGAAAGTGTCTGTAGGCGACACTGCTGCAGGAGATGATCTGGGGACAGACACTGCTGGGCTCAAAACAGCTTCTTGGAGCTGAAGGTGTCGGAAGAACTGTGTCAGAGGTGGTGAAGGAGGAAGTTTTCGCTCACCTTGACAACAGAACGTGCCTGAGGACTGTTAAGGGACAGGGTCAAACTGATGGTCCCCTAACAATGCAACAGTGTTCAAACCAGCCCCTCTGATGGGATGCTGATCATGGGCGGGGGGGGGGGGGGGAGTCAGAAAACGGCCGGTTAGGAAGGAGACGGACAATGAAGAGGGAGAGAAGGCAGCCCACCCAGGAAGGTTTGTCCCCCCGGCGGCCCCTGGGAAGGGCAGGCACCTGCGTGTCCAATTTATATGGGTCCCTTTCAGCTTGCAGCACCCAAAGGCAAGGATGGGATCCTTGGAGAGGGGAGGACTATCGCCACTGTCCTCGACCTTTGCTGCCCTTCCTGGCTGATAAAATCTGCCAGAGGGGATGGGCTAAGGAGGGTGGTAAATGCTTCCTTGAGGGTGGGTACTGTTCCACCCGTACTCATGGAGGAAGGGATTAGACCTGTTTTGAAAAAAACCCTCTCTGAACCCCCCTGGCGTGATCCAGCAGGGCTCTTCTCAGCAGGGTTCCTAAGTGGTGCTTTCCTTGAAGACAGATCCAGGTGGGCGGCTGTGCTGGTCTGAATTAACAGAACAAAGTCCGAGTCTGGGGGCACCTCTAAGACCAACAGAGTGGAATTAATTACACTTGACTGGGCTTAAAGGTGCCATCGGACTCAGACTTTGCTCCACAGAGGACAAAGTGAGCAGAAATGTCTCCCGTAGAGCTGCACTCGGACAGTGGACAGGCATTGTCTGGCACTGAGGAGGAGTGGCCAGGCTTGTGTGGGAGGCTGAACTATTCAGGATGGTGAAAACCAAAGCACAGTGTGAGGAGCTCCACCAGGCTGTCTCCAAAGTGGGGGACAGTGAGGCACAGGAGCGTCAGCCCTATGGAACATCGACACCCAGCCACCGGTGCGCAGGTGTGTGTGTGTGTATGTGTGCACGCTTCAGCTGCTTCCTGCGTGTCCACGACACAGTGGAGTCCGGAGAGAGAGTGGAGGCACCGCGCAAGGGGGTTTGGGGGCTGGAGGAGGGCGGCAGAGTGACACGCAATGCTCGAGCGCTGTTGGTCAGTGGTGAAACCCATCCAGGCGGGGGTGGGATCGAGACCACTCTGGTCAGGGGTACAGGAGCAGGGCTCTGTGCATGGAGACATTGCTAGACCTGCCTCTTCTGTGGGGAGGTCCGGGGCACAGTGGGGCTTCCGTGAGCGGTGTTGGGCCCATCAGCTGCGTCATCCGGCCACCCCTCTGCTAGGCTGGGTTACTGCAGTGCACCCTTATTATGCCGGGACCACCTTTGGAGAGGGCGTCTTTCTGACTAGGGTTTACGCTACCTCCAGCCCAGTGGCTACCTCCAGCCCAGTGGCTACCTCCAGCCCAGGTTGAGGTACCAGGTTCTTCCCGCTAAAGCCTTGAATGGGCCAGTGCCCTGCTAGTCTGCTGCAGGCAAAGAGGCAGCGTTCCGTGGCACCTTAGAGACTCAACAAATACAGAAGAGCTTTTTGTGAGCCAGAAGCCACTTCGCTGGATGGGTGCAGTCTTGAGCCTGGAGGTGTACACAGAAGAAGGGCAGGGGGAGGAGAAGGTGGTGACGGAGAGACGCCCAAAGGTCCAGTGACCCAAGACTTTGCAGAGGCCAGAGGCAAACCAGGTCCAGTCCCAAGGGGGATGTGGGCTCCTCTGACTGGACAGCACCAAGGACTAACACCTTTCCTGGAAAAGGGTCCTACTGGCATGTGGTGGGGATTCACCAACAGTAACAGGCTGCCCAGTGGAGATGCAGCCCCCGAGATTGCCCCTACAGCAGCAAACTTGAGGGTCAACAATCGGGTGGCACAGTCCCATCACCAGCTACCCCCGCCCCCCAAGGGGTTCCTTCAGCCGCACCTTCTGGGAGATATCCCCAGCAGGGCCCTTCTGCCTCTGGCTGCCAGCGAGGCGGAACTCTCTCCAAGCCAAGAGAATCCACAGGGAGGGAAGGGCAGGAGTGGACTGTGTCAGTGACAGACTCCAGAATCACCCCCCCCCTCAGTCTCAAAGGCTTGGGGGGGGACATCAGCAAGGAGCTGCTGGGTTGTCATTCACACGCAGCTTTGACACTTAGAGGGATGGAGGTGGCTGACTCTGGAGAGATCAGGGTCACCTCGCCCACTTGTCCAGGTTTGCATAAACTCTTCCTCTGACTGCAGCTGGGTGTGTCCTTCCCCCCTCCACCAGGCTCTCCCTCCCTCCCGCCCGGCTGTTGCTTTTGCTGGGACTCTGCCCCGTCATCACATGCCTATCTCTTGACTGACCTTCTTTCGTAACAACCCGCCCTCCTGTGGATTGTGCCCTCGCCTGCGACATGTCTGGCACCTGACTAGATCTACCTCGTGTGCCAAGGTGGCTCATCCCACAATTAACGGGATGCCCTCCCCCCCTCAGTGTTGGGGTCACCATCTGGCAGCCACTGTTCCCTGGGGGGAATTGTTGCACTTCTTGGTCTGGAATCCCAGCGAGTATCTTTGAGTAACTGTTTGGAGACCAAGCTTCTTGCCCACCAGTGTGTGTGTGAGAAAGGGGGGGGGGAGACTCACCTCGCTCCGGGGTCTCCCAGTCAAAAATCCACCAAACACAGTAAAGGACTGTGAGAGACCAGTAGGAGGTGAAAAGCAGGCCGATTAGGAGACTTGTGAAGAAGATACCTGTGGAGAGCAGTAGACCAGAGGTGTGGTGAGGGGCAGGGGAGACAGGACTCCTGCTGAGAGGGCATCTCCCTGGGCTGGGAGCCCTGGCTTCCCTTTGGGTACTACTTCACCAATAGTCAGCCTCTCTCCTGGAGACTCAAGGCAGGCCACAAAGGTGGATAACCACGCAAAGAAGGCTGATACAAATGGCTGTCTTTTGGGTGCACCTTCTCATCATCCTTTGATTCATACCATAAGTGGCCTTGAGTTCCTCAAGGCAGAAAGGTGGCTAATAAAGGTTTCAAATAAGACAGGACCATTAAAAGCTAATAAACATTTGCAATAAAAAGCAAGACACACAATAAAAAGGCAATAAAACTGGCCAGCAGCCCCGCCATTAGAGTACCAGGCACTGCAGCAGGAGGAGGATCAGCCTTTGGCCCGGGCCTCCTGGGCCCATCGCATCAGCCCGCAGAGGGGAAAGCAGAAGCAGGATCAGCCCTGGTGAGTCGGGATCAGCCCCCCAAGGGAGTCCCGGGTCAGGAGATGGGAAGAAAGCACAGCCCCTCTGCTCCTCTCTTGCCTGGAACACCCTGTGAGGCTTCCCACCCATAAGGGGGCTGCCACCGGCCGGCGCTCCCCCCCCCCCCCCCCGCAGCAAAAACTTCCCAAACAGAACTGCGCAGCACTTTTCAGGCCGCCCCACCGCATCCCAGGGGCCCGCCCGGCGCTTCGAGCAGCCTATGGGCACCACAGGCCAGGGCCCAGATTCCAGAAGCAGAGCCGAGCCTGCCGCTGGAAGGGAGCGCCCGGCCCACCCACCGGGGGCTTGGAGGGCTCACCCACCCCGGGCCCACCCCACCCGCCGGGGTCTGGCACTTACCGAAGAAGAGGAAGGTGAGCACCCACTGGAAGACGCTCAGCGCCCTCAGGTGCGGGTGGGCCGGGACCATGGCGTTGCTGCTGCTGCTGCTGCTGCTGCCGCCGGCGGCGGAGTTCCGGGCGGGAAGGCGATCCTGGGAAAGAGAGGGCGCCGCGGCACCCCGTTCACGCCTCGCAGCCCCGGGCCCAGGCGGGGTCCCGCCACGAGCCCCTTGCCCGCCCTGCCGCCGCCCGCCCTGGGCCCACCTGCTGCCCTCCGGGCCGGCGAGGAGCTCCGAGCTCGTCCGTCAGTCTGGGGTCAGCCTGCCCGTCTCTGCTGCTGAACTTTGGCCCGGCTGCGCGGGAGAGCGGCAGAAGCTGATAAGGAGGCGCGGGGGTGGGTGCCGGCGGGGCAGGCGCGGGCCGGGCCCCAGAGGAGTGGGTAGGAAGGGAGGCAATGGGCGGGCAGCCGGCTGGGGCCCGGAGCAACCGCTCGGAAGAGGGATGCGCTGCCCGCGGAGCAGGGGATTCCCCGGGGGGGGGGGCGGCGCCGGGGCGCCTACCTCCGGGAGCGCGGAGCCTCGTGGGCCGGAGCATGCCCACCTCCCAGCAGGAGCGGCCAAGAGCGCGTGCAGAGCCTCTCCTCGCCCCGCCCCGGCTCAGGTGAGCCCGGAACGAATCCCGGCAGGCGGGGCCCGAGGAGCCGCCCTCGCCAGGGGCTGCCCACCCCGCCGTGTGCGGGAAAACACGTAGAGAGACAGCGGGCGGCGGGGTGGGGTACGCTTCCGTCCGGCAGGTCTTGGTCGCCTTCCCCCCCCCCCCAAAGGTTTGCACCCGCCGCTCGCCCCGCCCTCGGTATCCCAGCGAGCCTGCGCAATCGGCGGGAGGCGGCGAGGCGGGCCCCCAACCTGTGGGCCGCCAGCAACCGCCGGTTCTCCCGCCACTCCGTGGCAGGGTGGCTGGGTTGGCATCAGCCGGACCCCGGGCCTCTTCCGGCTCTCGGAGGACTTCCGGAGGCGCTGCAAGGCCGACCTCGTGGCCTGGGCTTTTGGGAGGGGTGGATTGATTGATTGGATTTTTACCCCTCCCGGCCAAGGCCGGCTCAGGAACGGCAGACATCTTTCCGGGGGCTGGTCAGCCACCGGGAAGGAACCACGAGGAAATGCCGGATATAGATGCTTGGATACACAAATGAACCCCGGCCAGCTTCAGTTGGGAGAATTGAAAGCCCCCCCCCCCCTCGCTTTAAACGTACCAGGAACATCAAAGACATGGTGACTAGTTAGATGCTGTTTTGTGTTATAAGTCACTAATGAATCTTTGTAATGATATATGGATGTTTATTACCAATATATGAACTAATGAATTCACACAGTGAAATTATTTTTGTTATACTCTTTATTGTACATTTAAGTTATGAGTTATAGCACTTATTGCATCAGTTCTCCACCCTGACTTCTCTTTTATATTGGGGGAGCAGAACGCGTGGATCGTGAGCAGGCAAGCTCAAAGGACCACTGGACTCTCACATCCCTTTGCCAACACTTGCATGTGTAGGTAAATTTGCTGCCCTTCATAGGTCTAACTGCTTTAATCCAGCCCCAGGTATACAAACCATCACCCAGTTACTTATACCTCTTGACTCTGACTAGCTCTTCCTGGAAGCTAACCCACCCACACCTACACGCAAAATTTGAGGGAAACTGTTTTAATGTATCTGAAGAAGTGTGTGTCCCCCACGAAAGCGTCTACCCAGAATTAAACTTGGTCTCCAAGGTGCCTGCCTGGACTCAAAACCACCCAAGTCCACGTTTGAAGCACTTCTTTCTTTCCCCAAGCAAGGTTTAGAATGTGTTGTGGGAATTAAGTCGCTCAGGCCTACGGAGAGCGGAACTGCTGTCTGGGGAGCTGAGTGAGTGGTGCGAAAGTGAGCGCGAGCGAGCGAGCCAGGAGGGCTTGGGCTGAGCAAGAGTCCTGTGCTGGAAACAGCCACAAGGTGGCGTGGGAGAGCCAGGCGTTTTAAAAAAGGGGGGAGTTTTAACTGAGGGTCATTTTACACCTCCCCTCTAAAGTAGTTTGACTGCTGTCTTTTCCTGTGCTGAATTCACAGTGGTGTGAAATTTCACTCCAGGGGGTCTAGGTGCCCTAATAACAGCCATTGTTTAAAGCAGAATCAAGCTGGTTGAATACTAGCTTGACCACAGGAGGGCAATTAGTAGATGTGGACATTTCAGTAGCAGCACAGTTTCACACCGCACAGAAGTGTGGGCAGGTTTTTTTGGAACTAGAATGATTCCAGCAGGAAAGTCAGATGTAAAAACAGCCTCAGAAGGAAAGACAAGTCCAAATCTCACGGAAGAGGAGGCATTCACCTATCCTTAAGTCTGCTGAGCATGGTATAGAGTCCATCGTTCATCTGGATGATCCGGAAGTCGAGGGCAGGGGACTTCATAAAGGCAGTTTCCGCCGGTCCTGGGGAAAACAACAGAAGGGCTAGGCGGGAGAGGGGCATTCCTTTGTGGCGCGGAAACATCCCGGAGAGAGGAGTGGGCAGCCTGTGCATAAGCGCAAAGGAAGCGGCCCCCACCACCCCGCGGCTTGCGGAGCAGCGGTCGTCACCCAGGAGCCGGCAGGCAGGCAGGATCTCAAAGAACTGATGGCCAAATGCCGGCCTCCTGCCCGGTGAGTCCGGGACAAGCCCTGTGGGGAGAAGGCTTTGCAAGAGGGCAGCAAAGGATGACCGCACCCAGGCAGGGGAATATCCTCCGCGGACAAGAGGGTGGTAGCCAGGCGCCGCGTGCCTGCGCTGTGGGAATGCAAGTTTTGCCTCACAGGGTCCCACTTGAGCAGCAGTTGTGGGCAGCAGTTGCCACAAGAAGCTGCCATGCGTGGGAGCAGACCAAGGCCCTGTGGCACACCTGGCTGCCTGCTCTCCAGGGAAAGGAGATCTGCCTCTGATCGCACTACTAGCCCTTTGCTGAGGCCGTTAACATGCCCACTTTTCTTCACTCAAGAAACGGCACAGTGCAGGAGGGAGAGGGGAAGACTCCACATGTCTTGGGGAAGCTGGGGGTGGGGCCAGGGAAGATGTCTAAATTCCACCTGGCTGCTAATCACTCCCTCCAACCTACTATTTATCATCAAATACCAGACAGGGAGATCCGTAGAATGGGGAAAGCTCTCTGCACATGTCAAGGGTTGTGCAACGGTGGAATTAGCTGCCTAGGACGGTGGTGAGCCCCTCCCCCTCCCTGGCAGTCTTCATGCAGCGGCTGGTCAAACACTTGTCAGGGATGCTCTAGGCTGACCCGGCACTGAGCGGCGGGGGGGCGGGGGTTGGACTAGGTGGCCTCAATGGACCCCTTCCAATTCTGTGTGATTCTAGGGTTCTGCATGCCGAATACCTGCAGCCTTGGCATTCAGAGTCGGGATTATTCTTGGCTCAGCTCTATTGGGCCCCAGTCTAGGAACCACACACCCCTCCCCCTACAGGAAAAGACACTGCCGCAGCGCCAGTCCATGGAGTGCAGAGCTGCGTTTCCCCACCAGGGAGCAGCACCTCGGGCCCCAGCTACGTTGTGCATGGGAGGCACCGCTACATGGAGGCAGCTTCTACCTCAAGGGAAGTAACAAAAGAGCTCTTGCTGCCTTTCCCACACCATTCCTAAGCCAAACGAATCGCTCGCAGGCAGGCAGGGCTGTGGGAGAGGCAGGCAATCCCCAGCCGCAGCCAAAAGCCACAGCAGCAAAAGCTGGGAACGGTTTGACCATCTGCGAGCGCAGCCCACCCCAGGGCCTCTTTGGTGTCTCTCCAACGCCTTCTTCCTCGAGCAGACATGATCTATTTTCAGCTGTCTCTGGCCCTGCAGCCACCCCTGGGACCAGCTGTGCCACAGCTGGCTGCTAGTGGGCGGAGAGATCATGCCATACACTCAGCCCTGGGCCAGTGGAGGGTGAGCGGAGCCCCCAAACCCCTCTCAGCCATGCAGCACAGCTGCACAGGAGGGACAGGAGCCTGGCACACACAGGTAGAGACAGAGAAAATGTGGGCACAGAAAGCTGGCCTGCAAAGAGAGGTCCACAGCCAGCCATCTTGGAAGGTTTTCCACTTTATTGCACTGAAAAGGTCGGCAAGAGAGCAGGGAAGGGGGGGAGGCGCTCTGCATCTGAAAGTCCTACACCGATGCAGCAGTGACTGCACCTTCCGACCCACCCCAGGAGGCAGAGGGGCTATGAGCCCAACCCCACAGCCCAACCTCCCCCCTCCCCACAGAGTACATGCAAGATACCTGGCTCCCAGTTCGGGAGGGGAGGGGAGGGGAGGGGAGGGTGGGGCAGGATGGACTGTGCCCTGCCCCCACTGCAGAGCAGACCCTGCTGTTGCTGCTGGTGCTGGGAAGGCCTTGTTCACCCAGTGACAGTGGCAGAGAGACAAGGATTCTTCCTGCGCCCCCCCCGCCCCCCCAAAACCCATCAGGTTCTTCGTTCAATTGGGGAAGCTGCTGCTGCTGCCGCCGCGGCTGTCCCTCTCTCCTTTCCAGAGTCCTCCTCTAGGTCAGGTTGAGATGCTTGTTTTCAGGCACACCAAACTGGACTTTGTGACCCTCAAACAGCTGGATGAGCCTCTCCAGGTAGGTCTTGTGCAACTGCTCAATGGCTTCCAGAGACGGATTGGGGGTCTTCGGCACAAGGATAGGGGCCCCCACTGCGGGAGAGAAGCAGAGTGGGCGCCATGATGAGGCCCCTCTCCAACCACCACCAACACTTCCAGCCACTGCTCTTTCCTCCAGGGCCACTTCAGAGGCCAATTTGGGGGTCACCCCAAGAAGGTGATGGATGGTCGGGGCTGAGTTTGGGCCATATGAAGCCCCTCACAGTGAACCAGGCTGCTGGTCTGACAGGGTCAGTGTTGACTCCTCAGGCCGCCAGCAGCGTTCCACAGTCTCCGGCAGAAGAGATCTTCCGCCTCTCCTGCTGACTGCTCCTATTCGCTGGAGACGCCGCCAGGGATTGAACCTGGGACCTCTTGCATGCCAGGCAGAGGCTCCATCACTGAGCCACGGTCCTGTCTCTGGGATACCTGTACACACACCCATGCTATGTCCCTCCGCTGTGCCAGGATTCTGGGAGACACCTTCTAGGAGCCCAGGATGCCACACAGTAGGACATGAGCCCCCCCCCCCCCATTTGCCTCACTGTGCTGGTCTTCACCTGGGCAGGAAAGGCAAGCTGCCACCTTTAGGGGCCGTGGCTCAGTGGCAGAGCCTCTGCCTGGCATGCGGAAGGTCCCAGGTTCAATCCCCAGTGGCATCTCCAGGTGAAAGAACCAGGTGTGATGTGACGATGACCGGCCTTTCGCTGCTGCCCGCCTGAGTAGGCAATACCCCTTTGACAGACTGCGTTGTCTGACAGAGCAGACCATTCCCTGTGTGTTCCATCACGCACTTGAGAGCAGCTGAGCCTCACTGTGCAAGGAAAACCCCTTTTTGCTCTTTTTAGCCCCTACTCTGCCCCCCACCCAGCCCCACAGTGCAAAAGACTAGCATTCCCACTTTCACCCAAAGGTCAAGGGTTGAGAAGCTGCACTGTGTGTGTGGCAAACTGAGCCAGACTGAGGCCTCCCCCCGCCCCAAGACCCAAAGTCCACAGCCACTTCTGTCCTACCACAGGCAATTGCAAAATTCGGACAGAGAATTGCAGCTCAGTCGTCCCTGGGCCTGAAGCCAGACACCAGGTTGAGTGCCGGCAGCACCCCCCCCCCCTCCCCAGGAGACGAGGCAGCCCATGCAGACACGCACCCCCCCCCCCCAGCAGAGGCAGGAGGAGCTGGCGCTCAGGCCCCTCACCCACGGTATGGATGGGCCTCCGGAAAGGCAGAAGGCCAAAGCTGTACTGGAAAACTCCCCGTGCGTGGAAGAGGGGCAGCGCTAGCCCCATGGCCTTCTGCAGTCGCTCCTGCACTGTGCGGAGGAAGGAGCCCTCTGGGTTCGGAACCTGATTGAAGAGCTCGTTTTCTCCAAAGGAGAAGACAGGAACCAGAGCAGCTCTGAGAAAGAGAGGCAAAGGGGGGGGGCAGGCCCTTGAGCCAAGGAGGGGGCCCCTTGCCCCTTCCTCTTTTCTCCCCCCAAACAAAGGGGGCGTGGGAACCACTTCAAACAACCTTGGCATTGTGGCACAGAAGCGCAGGGCCCCCTCTGGGGATGCCAAGCAGCTCCGCCTGTGGCCAGTGGCTAGAAGACCCCCGCCTGCAGGGCCCCGTCCCCCGTCCTGCCCCCTCACCCGTGCTGCAGCGCCATCTTGATGAAGCCCTTGCGGCTCAGGATCTGCAGGGTGAAGGCCCCGGGGCGGGCTTCCAGGGACTCCAGAGGGCCCCCGACTGCCACCACCGCCACCTGCCCCCCCCCCTTCTCGGCTCAGAAGGTAGGAGGCACTGGCCTTCTCGGAGGACACCAACCCTGGAGGGAGACAAGAGCAGTCAGCGAAGACCCCCCCCCCATGGGACAAAGCCCCAGACAGGGAAGCGCCCGGCAGGACCCCCCCCCCCCCCCGCTGGTCAGGTGCTCACCGGCACTCATGATGTAGTCCCGGAAGAAGGGCACTTTGAACCAGAAGGGGAGCATCAGCAGATGGGGGGTGAGGCCCGGAAAGAGCTGGCGGAAGCCGGTGGCCTCTGTGCAGAAGTTCCCGAAGGCCCCGGCCACCAGCACCCCGTGGGGGTGGAAACCAAAGAGGTAGTTGCGCCTGGGGTCCAAGTCCGCCACCTTCACCAGCTGCAGGAGGGCAGGGACGAGACAGGCCGTTGGGGGGGGGGGTGCCTTCCCGGAGCCTGAGCACTGCAAGGAAAGGGGGGCGGGACTGGCGGAGGGCTGGTCCCGGATGCCAGTCAGCGTCCCCCCGCTGCCCCCTCCGCACGGGAGATCGGGCCGCCTTCCGACGAAGTAGAGGGGCTCCTAAACGCGGGAACTCGCCGGGGTGTGTGTGTGTGTCAGACTAGCAGAAGGTCAGGCCAGGCTCCTCGTAGACGCAAGCAGCGCGCGGCAAGAGGAGAGGACCTCGGGTGCCTGGACGGCTGAGCCTCTCTCGCCCAGGCGAGAGGCCCGCGGTTCTCCCCTGCCGGGGGCAAGGAAATCCTCCTCGAGGGGGAGTCCCGCCGCCGCGCTGCCCACCCCCCCCCCCCCCAGCGGGCGGGCGGGCGGGGCGGGGGGCTCACCGTGATGGGGAAGTAGTCGCGGAAGTAGCGCCAGACGGCCCAGCCGCGCACCCAGGCCGAGCGGCGTCCCCCGCGGGCCGGCGTGTCCCAGTCCAGGTAGAGCCAGGCGGCGTAGAGGGCTGCCAGCGCCCAGCCCTTGCCCAGCAGCAGCAGCGCGAAGAGACCCAGGCAGCACTGAGCTGGGGGGGGGGGGGGCGAGAAAGAAGGGGGGCCTGAGTAGCCTCGCCCCCCCCGCATGGGCCCTCGCTCTCTGCCCATGCCCAGAGGTACTCTCTCCCCAGGAGGAGAGTAGCGCAGGCCCGCCGGCACTACACCCTCCCGGTCAATGGGGGCAGGCCCGCGGTCGCCCCCCTCCCCGACCCCTACCTCCGGGGGGAGGGGAGAGTGTCCCGGCCGAGCAGGCCAGCCCGGCGCCGCCTTACCCAGCGCCAAGAAGGAGAAGACCCACTGCAGGACCGCGGCCGTTTGCAGGCGCCGGCGGAAGGGCAGGCGCAAGGGGGCGAAGCGGACGCACATGGCCGGAGGGGAGAGGCGCGGTGGAGGAACCCCCCACCCCGGGCGTAGCCTTTATCGCCGCCAGGCCCCGCCCCCGCCCCCCCGCCCTCTCTGAGGAATGGCGGCCCCCGGCGGCTCGGCTCGGCTCGGCCCCGCCCGCAGGCAGTTGGCCCGTCTCTCTTTCTCTGTTGCCTCTCGCCTTCAGCGGCTGGAAACCTGCCCCCCCCCCCCCCCCCATTTTCTCACGACGACGACCTTGAAAGGTGGGTTAGGCAGAGAGTTTGCGAGAGGGCGGCCCAGGGGCACCCACCCAGCGTCGCTTCCGCGCTTCTGAAGCCGGCCACTGCGGAGGGAAAGGCGGGAAGTAGAAGAGGGGGCTCCCTCCAGGGTGGGGAAGGAGAAGGGCTTTGCACGGGCTCAGAGGCACGCTCCTCCTTTGCAGTCCCAGTCCCAGCTTAGCCCGGGAGGTTTCCTTCTCGAGGGTGCTGCTGCTGCTCCCCTCTCCCCACCTACGGAAGCGTCTCGGGGACCGGCCAGGTCCTCTCTGGAGTGTCAGGGCTGGGCCGCCCCCCCCCCCCTTGGGTGTTTTCAGGGTATTTCTGTGCCGCCTCCAGGCAGACGGGTGGGTTTCCCCAGGCAGGGCCTGTAAACAGTTCAAAGGAATCAGAAACCAACCAACCGTTCTGATGTATTTATTTTTAAAATTATTTCCGCAGCACCCCCCCCCCCCGGTTATTCCCTTCCCCCCTCCTGCCTTTCATACTCCTGCAGGGTTTCCCTCAAGGGTCTTTGCCATTTGCACAACGGCCCTGTGAGGTGGGCCGGCACGAGCAGGGTCCTCTTGCCCATAAGGCAGTGGCTCCAGGGCTGGAAGCTTGCGGGGGAGGGGGTCTGGAAAAGGCCGAGGAGTCCACCCTGCAACCACTTTCTCAGGGCCAGACGGCTGCATAGGTGGTCTCTTCATCTGCTCTGCCATCCCTTTCCAACGCCCTCTTCTTGTTTGGAGCATCAAACAGCTGCAAGCTGGCATAGACCAGGCCTGGCTCCCCCTGAGCCCCGGGGTCGATGGGGGTGGGTGGGGAAAGAGGCTTCTCCCGAGGGGGGGCTCTGGCTCCTGGAATGGAAAATACACAGGTGAGGAAGGGGAAGGAGCACCAGCTGCCCTTCCTCAGGTGGGCTGTGGCAGCCGGACCCCCCCCCCCCCCCGCCACACCTCACCTCTGCAGTGGAGCTCCTGGTCTTCGGCCTCTTTCTCTTCCTGCCCTCTGCCGGCAGCTCTCCTGCAAAAGAAACTTGGAGCGTTGCCCCCCCCCCCCAAGCCGTAGCCTTTCCTGTCATCATTCAGAGAGGCCAGGCTGTGGGACGAGTTCCCAGTAAGACACTGAGCAGATGCATGCACTTGAAGGCACCAGACCGCAGAGCTGTGGGGGGGGGGGGGGGGGAGCCAGGGCACCCCTCCCTCTTCAAGCTGACTGCGACGGGTTTTGTGCCAAATGCAGCCTACCCCCCCTGCTCTGACCCATGGTGTCAGGTGAAGCCCCATGGAGACAAGGACGGGCCATCCCACCCGCCTCACCTGGTCTGGGTTCTCTTCCGGCAGTGACCTGGGGGGGGGGGGGGAGAGAAGAACATGACGTCAGAAGACCACTGGAACAGACCAGGGGTTAGTCTAGTCCACCATCCTGTCTCTCACCAGGGGGGGGGGGTGACTTGCCCCGGAGGTCCACATAGCCAGGAGAATGTCAAGAAATTATACCTTTAGTCAACTTCTTGTTCTTTCATTAAATATAGGATTAAACATAGGCAGGCCTTACATTAAAGATCTAAGCCTGCAAATGGGCTGAAGAGATCAAAAGGGGAAACCCATCTGGTTGCTGTCAGGGGAGAGCTGGCAAGTTCCTTTGTGCCTTTGAACGACAGCAGAGGGGAGATGGAGCCCCACTTGGTCATCTGGTCACTGAACACACCCACCTCCCTCTTTCTGCCCATGCTCGGAAACATCCTGTCATAAGCTGTTCCTCTTCTGAGCCGTTTGTTGTCACGGTTTCATGTCAGAAAACTTCAAGGGTCTGAATTTTGTACTGGCTCAAGGACCGCAGCCCATGCAAACCTTAGACTTTAAGAACTTTAGCTTTCCTGTTGTTAGTTGGAGCAACCTGTTCCAGCTACCCGGAGGCAATGGGCTGAACTTGCTATGGATGCCTGCCTGGCACACCCACCCACCCAGGATCCTCTTTGGACAGAGACTTGGAAAGATGCCTAACTTCAGCCATGAAGGAAAGCAACTGGTAAACATGAGTTAAGACTGTACTGTGTAGTTAGAAACTTACTATGTAGCTTTCTTGTTTTTCTGCTCATTGCTTGGTCTGTTGGAAATATTCTCACACTCTTTAATCAATAAAAACATACTTTGACTATACCTGGTTGTTCTGTACTTCAGAAGCTTCAATCTAATTCCAGCTTAGACTGGGAGCATCCTTCTACTGGTTAAGTATTCATAGAAACTCATTCTGCAAGTGGCCAACCCTGGATTATTCACAGAAAGATTGGATGTTTGCCCTTTGGCTTCTAATCGCTGGGACAGTCAAAAAGGCTGGTGGCAGGATCCCCTGAATTAGGAGTTCTTGACAGAGAAGTTTTTTTTTTCTCTGTTCTGAACTTATTTCCCAAGAACTTCAATGGGTGCCCCCGAAATCCTGTTATGAGACAGGGAGGAGAATCTCCACTTATCCACTTTCTCCACTCCAGGCATAATGTTATAATGTCTCCCCGTAGCCATTTTTATCCACATGGACTCTTCAGCCTTTCCTCCATGGGGAAGGCATTCCACCCCCCCCCCGCCCCGCACATTTTGGTAGTCCTTCTTTGTACTTTCTCCAGCTCTGCAAGATCCTTTGGGAGATACCGTGACCAGAACTCCACACAACATTTCAAATGAGGCTGCACCATAGATCTGTACAGGGGCATTGCAATATTGGAAGTTTTATTTCCAGTCCTCATGATATTTTCAAATGGCCAAATTCTTCTCCAAAATGGCTTTGGTGGCCATGGATGGGACCCGTGTCCACCGTTAACTTCTAGTTTGGCTCTGAGTTGGCGTTTTCGTCAGGCTTCTCGCTGCAACCCCAAGATCACTTCCATTCTCTGCCACTTCAAATTCCATCAATGTATATTTAAAGTGTGGGGGCTGTTCAGAAGAGACCACCTTACACTGGAGAACCAATTTGGTGTAGCGGTTAAGTGCACGGACTCTAATTTGGGATAACTGGGTTTGATTCCCCACTCCTCCACTTGCACCTGCTAGATGACCTTGGGCAAGCCATAGTTCTGTCAGAGCTGTTCTTGAAAAAGAGCCGTTTCTGTCAGAGCTCTCTCAGCCCCACCCACCTCCCAGGGTGTCTGTTGTGGGGAGGGGAAGGGAAAGGAGTTTGTAAGCCACTCTGAGACTCCTTCGGGTAGTGAAGGGCGGGGTATAAATCCAATCTGATAAATCCAATCTCCTCCTCCTCTTCTTCCTGACTTCATTTGCCACGTTGTTGCCCTATTTATTTGTTTGTTTGTTTAATTTGTATCCCGCCCTCCCTGCCAGACAGGCTCAGGGCGGCTTACAGAGTATATATAAATATATTAAAACAGCGAGATACGTTAAAACAATCATAAAATTAAAACCACAACATATACAAACAGTGCTAGCAAACACTAGTACTAATAAAGGATGGCAGCGTTCTCTCAGCATCGGGATGTTCAAACGACCGCCACAGTCTGAGTTCTTGCCAGGCTATTAGATATTAAGTTGGTGCTGATGCTGGGGGGGAGCAGGGCTTCAATATTAAAAAGGCGGCCCCTAGTCAAAGGCCTGGTGGAAGAGCTCCGTTCTACAAGCCCTGCGGAACTGTAAAGGGTCCCACAGGGCCCTGATGTCATCTGGGAGCTCGTTCCACCAGTAAGGGGCTGCCACAGAAAAGGCCCTTGCCCTCGTCACGGCCAGCCTGGCTTCTTTAGGACCTGGGAGGAGCAGATGATTTTGGGACCCCAATCTTAGTGCTCTCTGGGGAACATATGGGGAAAGGCGGTCCCTTAGATAGGTAGGTCCCTGACCATATAGGGCTTTAAAGGTAAGAACCAGCACCTTGAACCAAATCCAGTATGCTATAGGCAGCCAGTGCAGTGCTTTTGGGGCAGGCTGGATGTGTTCCCACACAGGAAGACACAACAACAGCCTCGCTGCTGCATTCTGCACCAGCTGCAGCTTCCAGATTTGAGACAAGGGCAGCCCCATGTAGAGGGCATTACAGTCTCAAGGTGACCATTGCGTGGGTCACTGTTGCCAGGTCATTGTGTTCAAGGAAGGGAACCAACTGCTTCATCAGTTGTAGATGGTAAAAGGCTGACTTGGCAGGGGCTTCTGCCTGGGCCTCCATCGTTAAGGAGGCATCCAGGAGCACACCCAAACTCCTGACCCCTGGCGCTGGCACCAATGACGCCCCATTGAAGGTCAGGAGAGGGACCTTGGACTGCTCTGGTGCAAGCATAGGACCTCCGTCTTCATCAGATTCAATTTCAGTCGACTCAGTCTAAGCCAACCAGCCACAGCTTTCAACGCCAGGTCCAGATATCCCAGACTAGAGTCCGACTGGCTGTCCAACAATAGATAGAGCTGGGTGTCATCCGCATATTGGTGACAGCCCAGTCCATGCCTCCGGGCAATCTGGGCAGGGAGCGCAAATAGATGTTAAACAGCACAGGGGAAAGCACTGCTCCTTGGGGCACTCTGCAAACTAGCGGGTGCCTTCCGAATAGCTGCTCCCCCACTGCCACCCTTTGTCCCCGACCCTGGAGGAACAAGGAGAGCCATTGCAAGGCAAACCCCTGAATCCCGGCGTCAGTGAGGGGGTGGATCAGTAGTTGATGGTCAACCATGTTGAATGCCGCTGACAGGTCCGGCAGCAACAACACTGCCATGCCGCCTTGATCCAGATGCCTCCGGAGATCGTCTGTGAGGGCGACCAGAGCTGTCTCTGTGCCGTGGCCTGGCCCAAAGCTGGACTGGAAGGGGCCTAATACGGAGGTGTCATCCAAAAAACCTTGCAGCTGAACTACCACTGCCCTCTCAGTCAGTTTGCCCAAGTAGGGCAAATTGGATACCGGCCGGTAGTTAGCTAATTCAGCCAGATTCAGGAATGTTTTTTTCAGGAGAGGGTGGACCACGGCCTCCTTTAGTGCAGGGGGGAACAGTCCCTCCCGGAGGGACTTGCTGACAATCTCCCTTAGTGCCCCTCATGGCCCGCTTTAATTAGCCATGCTGGACAGGGGTCGAGGCTACAAGTGGTCAAGATGAGAGTAGTTTGTCAGCCTCCCACAGGCTGAGTGGACTGAAACAATCCAAACCTGGACAGGAAGACACGCATGGAGCTCCTCCTGGAGCTCTTCACAACACGCTTTGGTTTTCACCATCCTGAATAATTTTGCGTCAACCACAGACTGTTCACCCCGGTTCCAGGTCATTTCTGAACAAATTCAATAGCATCGGCCTCAATACCTTTTGTCCTACATTGCACAGAGCCCTGTCTATACAGCAATTGGGCAACTCACAGATTTAAAATATAATGAAATCAAAATAAACACCGATCCTTGTGGGACCCCACTGCTTACTTCTTCTTCTTCATCATCATCATCAGTGGCTCTTAGCCACAAGGTGTAGATAGGAACTCTCAGTTTGGGGCAAGTGATGCTCTGTCTTCTTGGTGCTTGGGGGGGCAGCCCTGGGGGGGGGCTTCTAGTGTCCTGGCCCCACTGCTGGACCTCCTGATGGCACCTGGTGTTTTTGGCCACTGTGTGACACAGAGTGTTGGACTGGATGGGCCACTGGCTGGATCCAACACTGGCTTCTCTTATGCTTTTAAGAGCAGAGGTCCATCAGTGGCTATTAGCCACAAGGTACAGATAGGAACTCTCAGTCTGGGGCAAGTGATGCTCTGTCTTCTTGGTACTTGAGGGGGCAGCCCTGGGGGGGGGGCTTCTAGTGTCCTACCCCCACTGCTGGACCTCCTGAGGGCACCTGGTGTTTTTGGCCACTGTGTGACACAGAGTGTTGGACTGGAGGGGCCACTGGCCTGATCCAGCGTTGGCTTCTCTTATGTTCTGAGAGAAGAGTCCATTTGTTACTCCTCTCTGCTTCCTGCCATTTAGCTGATTTTTCATCCCTAAGAGGACCTGTCTTCTTCCCTCCCCGCCCCCCCCCCCCCCATTCCCAAGCTTACTCCCCAGGAGTCCTGGGTGCGGAACCTTGTTCCAAAGTCCAGCTCTCGCATGGCCTTGGCCTCTGTGCCCAGTTTGTTGGTCCTCCAAGCAATCCACTGGCTCCTGAGTGGAACAGTATGCTGGACAGGATGGACCCTCGCTGGGTAGGATCTAGCAGGGCACCTCTGGAGCAGTGGGCCCTGCCGTGGGGGGAAGACACCCCTCTCATGCTGTTCTGCTGCGACCGGCAGTCACCCCGTTACCTTTTCCCTGGGCAAGGAGGACCATCGTCAGGCCCAGGAGGATGGCAGCTGCCAGGAGGACGGCCCCAGTCGACACCCCCGCGAGGAGGCCAGGGGGCAATGAAGTGGTGCGATTCCTTCCCTCTGGTTGCTGTGGGGAGGCTGATTGAGAGAAAGTGAGCGGTGGCCTTCACTCAGGTGGAAGGGGGGCATCTTTCTCGGGAGGTGTCCAGGGAGCAGGAGGGAGGTCGCTGACAGACGGCCCACTGAGGTGCTTTGCAAATGCTGAAGCACAAAGCAGGTGTCTTTGGATGTGGAGGAGGGAGGGCACATCTGTGCTCCCTGGAGCTATTCAACAAATACCCTCCCCCCCCCCCCCCCCGCTTGGCCTGTGATGGGTGGGGTTGATGTTACCCCTCTGTCCTCCTTCCTCCCACCCTGCTGTCCTCCTGGGGGGGGGGGCTGCCAGCTGAAGAGGGCTGCTGCAGAGAGCAACTGGGTGAGGACGGCCTGCGAGGGGGTGGGGCGTGGGGGGAGGTGCCTCAGAGAGCTGGCGGGAGGCTTACCTGTGACTGTCAGGTTGGTCCCCTTGATGGTTTGCCATTCCTCCTTGCCGTGTGGTGTCACCACAGAGACACGACAGAAATAAAGCCGGGAGTCAGACTCCCTGAGGGCTGTGATGCTGACCGCGGCCGTGTATTGCTGTCCCCTCTCCGCCTCCTCCCTGGCCAGAGAGACTCGTCCCTGGAAATCGGGGTCTGTGTACGCTGGACCCCGGCAGCAGTTGAACAGGTAGCGCTCCGAATGGAAGCCTCCCAGGCGCCAGTGGACCTGGGCGTCGGAGGAGGGCTCCCAGCTCGAGTTGTAGCTGAAGCGGCAGGGCAGGGTGATCGAGCCGTTCACCGGGGCGGAAAGCTGGAGTGGCTGGCAGACCTGAAACTTCTGGTCGCAGACGCAGCCGGCTGTGAAGGGAGGGAGGAAGCAGATGGGTGCTGAAGACGGGGCGGCACAGAGGTGGAGGGCCAGGGGCTGGCGGGCGGGGCGAGGCGAGGCGAGGCGAGGCGAGCGGGAGCCTGGAGAGCAGTCAGGAAGAGCGGGCGGGGGCGGGGCTCCACAGGAACTGCTCTTGTGGGAGGGGGTTGTGTAGGGACGCATCGTCATTCAACTAGGTCTGTAGCTACAGTGGGGTTTCTCGGGGCTGCCCCCCCCCCCCGACTTCCTGGCAAGGCCCCACAATTTCCCATCCAGGCCAGGCTGTCACGTCCTTCTCCCCCCAGGAGGAGCAGCTCCAGCCAAGGGCCTCTAGGGAGGGGGACTTGCCAGTGGCTGGAGTGAAGAGAAGAGGAGGAGGAGCCTGGATTTATACAGGTACCCTGTGAGGTAGGTGGGGCTGAGAGAGCTCTTTCCAGAACTGTCCTTGAGAGAACAGCTCTGACAGAACTTGTGACTGGCCCAAAGTCACACCTGGCTCTCCCAGATTAGAGTCCGCACAGTTAACCACTACATCAAACTGGCTACATCAAACTGGCACTTAACCACTACACCAAACCAGCACAGCGCAAGATTCCCGTGACCCACTTGCTTTAATTAAATTACCTTTAATTCGATTAGCTGGTGCCCTCTAAGAAATTTAAATGCCCCCAACATTAAAAATCCTGGCTACGGGCCAGCATTCAGCAGCCCGCAAGCATTGCAACTTCTGCCCGGGTGACGGTCCTCAGGTGGCGGAAGACCCTGAGCTGAAGTCGACCAGCTGCTGGTGTTCAGTGTGTTTTCTCGGCAACCGCCACCCTCCATCACTTCTTACCCAGCAAGCTAAATTGTGGGTGCCTCCCGCTGCATGGCTGCTGTGTCAGGGGGCACTGCAAGCACATGGGCTGGCTTGTTGCCCACCTTCTGGCACAATGGGGGGGAGGGTAGTGCTCGGGGACCCCCAGTGAGGGGCTGTGCTGGTGCCTCTGTGCCAAGGCTCCCCCACCTCCATCCCCAGAGGCTGGCCACTGGAGACACACACACACACACCGTCCTCCCTGCATGGTGTGAGGTGGCTCCTCCTGCCCCAGAAGCCCCCCCCCCACCAGTGGGATTGAAGGGCCTCCAGCCAAAAGGCCAGCGGAGCCCAGAGGCCCCCAGGCAGCAGGAGAGGGCAAAGCTCCCCCCCCCAACAGCTGTGGTCCCGCCGACAGGCCCCCACATTGACTGAGGGGTGCAGCCGGTCACACACACACACACACGCATGCACACACACAGCCACCCCTGGCCAGGCACACCTGCCCCACACCCCCAGCGCTGCATGAAGCCCCCCCGGGGTGCCACAGCTGGGGGCAGTTCACCGAGGCAGCTCAGCCTGGCAGCGTACCCCATGGCAAGCAGCAGGGTGTGCGCCCCATGGCGGGGGGTGGGGGAGGATGACGGGGGGTGGGGGCTCCGTTGGGTGCCTCCTGCCTGGCAAAAGGTCCCCTGGCCACAGGATGGGGCTGGAAGGCACCTGTGGGGTGCCCTGGAGGGTGTTGGCTCCTGCAACACTCAAGTTGCCAGCCTCCAGGTGGGGCCTGGAGATCTCCCTCTGTTGCAACTGATCTCCAGATGTCAGAGATCAGTTCCCCTGGAGAAAATGGCTGCTCTGGAGGGTGGACTCCCTAAGGCATTGTACTTCCCCGAGGGCCCCTCCCCCCCCCCAGTCTTCAGGTGTTTCCCAAGGCAGAGCGGGCGGCCCAGCACCACAGGCCTCCACCACTGGGGTTGTGTTCTCAGCAGATCTTTCCTCCCTGTCTTCTGGTCCTCCTCTTGGGGCGGGGGGGGGGGGACAATGGACAGAACGTGACATCTGGGAGCCACGGCCAGCTGTGAGGCTTGGCTCTGCAGAAACCTGCCATTCACAGGGATGTCCTCAGGTGGTGCTCCCTGATTGGGGGGTGTTGCGGGGTGGGGGGTGTTGCGTGTGGCTCAGGCACACTTGCTGGGCCCTTGGAGAGGTGCCTGTTGCCCCCCACCCCCAGGGAACGCCTGCAGAGGTCTGAGCAGCGGTGCCGGGACTTTGGCAGGGCCATGTCAGTGTGGCTCCACTGTGGCCCAGGGGACCTCTGGATTGGGCTGCCTGGGATAGAGCCCAAGGGAGAAAGGCCGCTGCCCTTGGATCCTTTTCCCCTGGCTCCCTGCGCCTGGCTGACACCCTGCCAGGCTACACCAACGACCACGTCCAGCGATCGCAGCCCAGCCTCAAGGAGGGGACGCAGCAAGGCAGTTTGAAGCGGAGGTGGAGGGTCCACAGGCCACATTAGCACCAGTTCTCTCCCCCGCCCCAATGCACTATTCATGCCCCAGAGGGAGGGAGGGAGCCCATTCCTTAAAACCCTGTGTCCCCCCCCACCCCCCCGGTGGATTATTACCCTGCTGCTTTCCCCCCGACTGGGGTTCCGTGTCCAGGCATTCCTCCAGGGGCCATTCGCTCTTGGCTGGCTTCCCATCCCAGGCCGAGGACTTTACTTCCACGGGGACCACGATCTCTGTGGGGACAGTGGCTGAGATGTTGCCCTTGCCAAGACACCAGACCTGCTGGGGGAGCTTGAAATGGCCAAGACTGACCGCGAAAGAGACCTTGGGACTTACGGGGGGGACGGGGCACGACAAGGTTTCCAAGGCAAGAGGCCCTCCTTCAGGGGTGATTTCCTGCTGCCTGCCTTGCTCTTCCCGGGTGGCCTCCCCTCCAAGTACCTGCCCTACTTTTCTCCTGAGGTCTGGCCAGGTCAGGCTACCTGGGCGATCCAGGTCCGGGCTGCAGTGAGTGGCTCCATGGAAACGCAGGAGAAAGGCCAGCTCCAGGCTAGGGATTAAAGGGCCAGTACTGCACTGCCCCCCTGGAGAGGCCTATGGCAGAGCCCCCCTTGGAGTACGGGGTGCAGCTCTGGTCACTGTGTGAGTCTCCAAAAGGACAGTGCCAAGCTGGAGAATACGCAGAAGACCAAATAGCTCCAATTTCAGAAAAAGGAATTTGTATCTCTGAGTACAGAAGCCATTGCTGGTGACAAAAAGAAAAAAGCATGCAGCTGAATAGCAGAAGACAGGAAGCACCTGAGCCCAGGGGGAACCCTCCAGGCCACAGCCCCTCCCCTGCCTCCCTGTGATGCCCAAGAGACTGGCAGAACCACCTGGTCGGTTTCAGGGTTCACCTGCCTGGTCACCTGTCTTCAGGCCATTGCAATCGGGACCTCCTTGGCCAGACAACCGCCCACCCCCACCCCCTTCTCCCCCTGGAGAGATCCTCCCAGAGCTCTTCACTGTCCACTCTGATTCCCACCATCATGACTCTTTGGGTGGCCTTTGCAGGCCTGGTGGCTTCAGCCCCCATGCCAGGTAATCTGGGAACAAATGAGACAGTCACAGTCCCTGTGCTGGACCTTGCAGGGCCCCCCCTGTGGCTCTCCCTTCCCTCCTACTGCAAGATGTGTCCATCCCCTCCCCCCCACATCCTGATTTAATCCATGAGAAAACTCCACCCTTTTCTCCCACTAGAAAAGAGCAAGGGTGCAGGAGCACCTTAGAGACTAACTGAATTTGTGGCAGGGGAGGAGCTTTCGTAAGTCACTGCTCACTTCTTCAGGTACAGCTGGAATGTGAGTCCATCTGTCCTATATATTGGAAAGTGGAGTGCTTTCAGATGCCAAATGACATTAGCAGGCAAATGACAACAGAAGGTGTGATTGGATTAGGTGTGATAGGCAGAGAGGTAGTAATAGGCATGGAGAAATCAGCATTGGTAATGAGATAGGAAATCTAGGTCTTGATTCAGTCCAGGGGGATGCATGGCCTTGAGCTTTGAAGCAGTGAGCAACAGCTAGGCCCAGCTAGCCCATTCCTCTGGAGTCGGGAGGAGGGTGCCTTCACTCACTGCATTTAGGAAGGACGGTCAAATGGTGTCCTTTCAGAGGGCATGTGAAGGAAGGTAAATTGTTGCAGAAGACAGGCTATGTGTTTCACTGGGCCATTGTTCCTTACGTTTTTTTTAATATAAAATTTTTATTGATTTTTATCTATTTCTACATCTATCACACTACATACTAAGCTACATTATCTTATACAGAGAATACTGTGCAAATTGCTTAATTATATCAGGTTACAAAAATTCTGAAATCTCAAAATAAACCTTGGTTCAGTTATTCAAGTACTTTGTTACTTCAGTAAATCAAAAGCTGTTTGGCTAGTACACATGCTATTGAAGAAACGCTTAACAAAAATTTTAAATTCTTATATAATGCACAAGCTTATTAAAACCTTTTAACAATCATTTCTTCTTCTGTCCTCTTCTCGTCTTTTTAGTCTCAGTCTTTGATTTGGGAGCAGCAGCTCCCTTTTCCGAGTCCGATATTTCTTCTTCACTTTTAGAGCTGTCAAAGCCGTAGATACTTTCTTGCGATACTTGTGAGTCATCTGAGTCTCTCTCTGCTTTCTTTTCTTTGCCTTTTTCGAGGAATTTATTTGCTTGTTCAACAGAGTCAATTTTATAATCTTTGCCTTTGAAACTGAAACTTAGTCCCTCTGGAGTATTCCAACGATATACAATTGACTCAAACTGAAGCCATATTGTTAATTTTTTGTAGGCTTTTCTTCTTTTTCTTATTTCAAATGGTATGTCCTTCAAAACTTTAATTTCCTCTTCCTGGATCTTCAGTGTTGTTCTGTTGGTGGCTTTTAACACCACATCTCTTGTAGATTTTTTGGAGAATCTTATCATTATTTCGCCGGGCAGTTTATTCTTTTTAATATATAGTGGGTAGGTCCTATAGACCAAATCCATGTCGCTTATTATTTCTTCTGCTTTCAAACCTGTTAAAGGTGCTAGTGCTTCACTTAACAGTTTTTTAAGATCTTCTCCTTTTTTTTCAGGAACATTCTGAAGGGTGTAGGAAAAAATTTGAACGTTCCATCTGTAGTTTCAGCAGGGTATCATGTTGAATAGCCTTATCCTTCTCTATTTTTTGCAGTCTTAAGTCCTGCTTATTTGTAGATGCTTTCACCTCCAAAAGGTCCTGTTGCAGTTTTTCTGTTTTCTTGTTTGACTCTTTCAGCTCCTTTTGCATTGTATCCATTTTTGCATTGAGAGTAGTCATTTGGTCCACCAGGGGTCGCAATAACGTGGAAAGCATTGTGCTCATCTCTGTGGTATCGGCCTTTGAACTCGGAGGAGCGCTTCCTGGTTTCGGGGAAGGTTTCGGTTTCCCCACCATTGTTGCTTCTTCGCTCTTGTTTACAGTTAGATAAGATGGATAGAAGAAGTGATTTTCTTAACGGCACTTATATCGTTTTAAAGCTTTTATCTTCAAGCATGCGATCCTGCCCTCCAGCAACTTGCAAACGCTTTTGCACATTCAGTAACGCCGTGGGAAAGTCCCGTAAGTACGCTTCGGTAGTGGAGGGGGGGGATTTTTACTCCGTCCACCCCCCCTCCCTGCTTATTTTACAGTCCTTCTTTGAGACTCACGTTTTCACCTTGCGTATCGGGAGGGTTGGAGTTTCATCGCCTCGCGTTCTCTGCTGCTTCTCGGTTTGCGCTTGCAGCCATAAAAGGCTTCCGCGGTGGGGGAACCTATGGGGGTGATGAGGGGGACCTCGATCCCGCGGTCGCCACCATCGGGAGAGATCCCTTCTCATGCCACCCCAGGCAGAGCCCCTTCACTGAGGTCTCTGGGGGCTCGGCTCCAGTCCAGAGCCCCTTCTCCCCACCGGGCACGGACCGCCCCTCCCGCTCAAGCGGAGAGCGGCGTCCGCCATTAGGCGCATCTCTTCCGGAAGTCCCCATTGTTCCTTATGTTGTCATTAGCTGCCTTGAGCCTGGGGGGGACCTCTTGGCAATCACCCCCCCTTCCCTGCCACCACTTCACAGGCCAGTGGAGGGGGGTCGGGTGGAGACACAAGTTGTCCTGAAGAAGGATCAGCTAGGAAGCTCCTGCCACACTGGCCAATTCCAGCGCTTGGAGAGGATTGTCTGTGTTGTGTCCTATCCAAAGTCCACACAGGTGGTCGGGCGACCACATGGTTGGGCGAAGTGTCTGAGCTTCGCACACTTAGACAATAGACTGAGAGGATCCTGGTGAGGTCCAATCGGGAGAGTCAGATCCTTAGGGAAACCTATGATCTAAGACTACACTGTAAATAGCGAATCACGGGTGTTGGGTGTGTGCATGGGTGCGGTTAACAACGGGGATAAAAAGCAGACCTGCGAATCCAGCCAACCAGTCTTGTTCAGACCTCTGAATAAAGTATGAGCTGTTTTCACTCGACGCGTCTCCGACCTCAGCACTTTTCCCTGGCGACAAGGTTGGGATCAGCATCACCTCCAGGGCATCGGTCTCCGCACTGTACCACTCAACAACCACGAGTCATGGCTGCCACTCCGGGACAGATCTCGGCATACGACTCAACCCGCCCCGAGATATGGAAGGCGTGGTTACAGCAACTCGGGTACTTTTTTGAAGTACAAGGGGTCACCGATGTGGGGAAAAAGAAAGCATAGCTCCTAAGCACGTGTGGGGTCAACACGCTGCGCTTAGTGCAGAGCCTTGTCTTGCCAAAAACGCTTAACGAGTCATCCTACGAGGACCTCACCAAGGCGTTAAATGGCTACTTCACGCCCAAACCATCCAAGATGGCGAGGCGCATGGACTTTTGCGCTCACTCACAGAAGCCAGGAGAATCAACCACAAACTTCTTGGTGGATCTACATCGCTTAGTGGTGGGGTGCAAGTTCCCATCAGTCGAGGACACCCTCCTGACCCAATTCATCTGGGGTGTCCGGGAGTCGAAGCTCCGCTGCAAATTGGTGGCCTTCGAGGACCTCAAACTAGAATCCACGTTCACGGTTGCCACCACCTTTGAAAAGGCGCAGAAGGACCGCCAGGGACCGCCAGCGGCACATTGCATAATGACATCTTCAGGATCCAAGGGCTTTGATGAGGAAGAAGTCCTCCTGGTCTGCTGCTCAGACCGCCACACCGAACACCAATTGTCTCCCTTCTGCACACCGGCCAGTTCCCGTTCCAACACTACGAGAGCCAGTTTGGTGTAGTGGTTAAGTGCGCGGACTCTAATCTGGGAGAACTGGGTTTGATTCCCCACTCCTCCACTTGCACCTGGCTGGATGACCTTGGGCAAGCCATAGCTCTGTACCAGCTGTTCCCTCAAGGACAGCTTGGGAAAGAGCTCTCTCAGCCCCACCTACCTCACAGGGTGTCTGTTGTGGGGAGGGGAAGGGAAAAAGGAGTTTGTAAGCCGCTCTGAGACTCTCTTGGGGAGTGGAGGGCGGGGTATAAATCCAATCTCTTCTTCTTCTTCTTCTTCTTCTTCTTCTTCTTCTTCTTCTTCTTCTCGGCCATCCGGTTCAAATACCATGCACCCAAGTGCCCAATCGTCATGCGTCAGCTGCGGGGAAGTTCACAAACACCGCACTTGCCGCCTCAGGGACGCTGCTGCCGGTCATGTGAAAAAACAGGGCACATTGCCAAGGTCTGTTGTGCACGCTCCAGGTGACAGCAAACAGCTAATCAAGAGACGGTGGAACTCCACTCCACCTCCTCGAAACAGCACCAGGTAATGAACTTGCCCCGAGAAACCCCAAACAAAATCCACGTGAGGGTGTTAGTAGAGGGGTCCCCCTGTGAGATGGAGCTGGACACAGGCTCAGCCTTCTCCGTTATCTCGGCAGACACATTCCATAAGTTATGTCCTCATCGGGGGGGCCCTACTAGAAAACCCAGACGGCCTCAGACTCCCGGACTTCCAAAAGAACCCAGTGGCCATCAGGGGGTGGGGCAAGTTCAGAGTCCAGTATAACGATTTTGATGGCCTTTTGGACTTACTGGTTGTAGAAGGCAGACTCAACAGCCTTCCGGGACTCTTGTGGTTCAAGCCCCTGGGATTTGGAGTTATGGGGGTGAACCAGGTGCGGTCAATGGATTTTGATGTAATTTGCAAGGAGTTCCCAGCCGTGTTTGATGGCCAACTAGGCTGTTACACGGGGCCCCCAATCTCCCTTGACCTGCAGGTCCGGCCCATTAGAATCAAGGCCTGGTGGCCACCGTTGGCTATGGGGCCAAAGATCGACATCGAACTCAACCGCCTGGTAGCCCAAGGGGTGCTCGAACCTGTCTCCCACGCAAGATGGGAAACCCTGACTGACACACGCACTAAACCAAATGGAGATGTCAGGATCTGCGCTGACTATAAGCGCACGATCTACAAAGCCTTGCAAGAGCACGCATACCCCGTACCCGTGGTCAGCCATGTCCTCGCTGCTCTTGCAGGGGCTAAAATCTTTGGGAAATTAGATTTGGCGCAGGCGTACCAGCAGCTGCCAGTGGACGACTCCACGGCCGAGGCACAAACAATCACAATGCACAGGGGGGTGTTCAAAGTGCAGCACTTGCAATTCGGGGGTCAGCGTCACCCCAGGGATTTTTCAAAACCTAATGGACTGTTTACTTAAAGGTATCCCCGGGGTGCGGCCGTATTTCAATGACGTTCTGATTGCTGCCCCTGACGCCGACTCCTTTGCAAACTGTCTCCGATCCGTGTTGCAGCGCTTCAACGAAGCCAGCTAAAGGTGAAGCGGGAAAAGTGCCTGCTGGGGGTCCAGTCCGTGGAATTCTTAGGCTTCACCATTGATGCACAAGGCATTCACCCTACTCCAGACAAGGTGCGCACCATCACCCAACCGCCGGCTACATCCTCAAAAGCTGAGCTACAAGCGTTCTTAGGGCTGCTCAACTCTTACCACTCATTCCTGCCTCCCAAAGCGGCGGTGGCTGAATCCCTTCATCGTCTACTGGATAAGAACATCAAGTGGGTCTGGGGTCCCCGCCACACCGCTGCATTCCAAGCTATCAAGGACTTGTTAAGGTCAAATGCGGTACTGGCGCATTTCGATGAAACTCTACCTGTGGTCCTGGCGTGTTAGCTGTTCCGCCAGGCCTTTGGTTGAGGTGGTGGGCGCCCAGTCGTTTGGCCTCCCTTGCTGAAGCCCCCCCCCCCAATAGGATCTGGAATGTCTTTAAGGAGGAGATCGATCCTGGCTTCTGGTTCCAGGGCCTGGTGGTTTTAATCATTCAGTAGGGCTGGAACCGAGTACTGTATGACCTTGCTATTTTAACTGTTTTAGCTATCGATAAAATTGTTTTGATGATTTTGTATTTCCATTGTTGTTACCCGCCCTGAACCCACTTGCAGGGAGAGCAGGACAAAGATCAAAAAAGGAAGAGTTCATTCTCTGTCTCTCTCGGCCATTCCTGGCTTCCTGTGGCAGTCTTCTCTCTCTCACTCACCCCCCACCCCCCTTTTCCTCCCAAGGGCTGTGCTGCCTCCCTGGGCGGTGCCCTCCTGCTGCTGTGGTGGCATGGCCCGGGCTTCCTCATCCTAGCGTCTTCCTGCCCTCAGCTCCTCGCTCCTTGCCTTCTCTTCCTGCCAGCCTCAGCCTCCACTTGCATTTGTCTGGCCAGAGCTCACACCCTTCCAAGCTCACCCCCTTCCTTTGGGCAAGACTTCCACTTTTTACAGCAAGCTGCTGTGCCCTTGGTGGCTTCCTTGGCCCCGGTGGGCAAGACCAGAGCAAGCAAAGAGCCACCCTCCCTCCCTCTCTCCCAGAGCTCCCCTCCTTGGTGGATGTCATACAGCAGGCAAAGGAGGCAGGGCGCAAACAGAGCAGGGGTGGGGTGGGTGTATTTTCCCAGGTGAGACAGACCCATCCGGGCTGGCCGGAGGCTTCCCCATCTCCATGGCCGAGGCCAGCTGCTCAGTCCAGGCTCCAGCCCCAGTTGGGGGGGCAGATGCTGAAGCACAGAGGACACCCCCTCCCCGCACCTCCCCAAGCGCTCCCTTCCCACCTACCTCTGTGCAGGAGCTGAGCCAGCAGGATCAGGCCCAGCCACATGGCCAAAGGGAAGGGGGCAGGAAGTGCTCTGCAGTCCTGGGGGGGGGTTCCCAGTCAGAGACGGAGGCTGCCTGCTGCTGCGTGTGTGTGCGTGCGTGTGTGTGTTTGACGGATTGGGCAATGGGTCTGCTGTGGCAAAAGAAAGAGGGGGAAGTCTCCTCTCCTGAGGCAGCCTCTGCCCATCCTGAGCACGACCACCAGCAAGAAGGAAGTGGCCCAGGCAGGGAGAAGAGGGCTGCCAGCATGGGGGGGGGAGGGGGGAGGCCCGTCCAGATGCACACAGGAAAAGTGAAATATACTGGGTTTGAGACACATTGCAGTGATCAGCTCTAGTTTATTTAGTGACTTCAAGCAAACTACAAGGCTGGAAACATGGCCTTGCTGCCCTGTTTATAAAGCATGCAAAGACCACCCCCCTGCACACACCCCACCCCCACCAATAATTGGCTATTTACATTACAGCTACTGCCCTATAGGTCCATTCCAGGAGCCTGTCCATCTATTGTTCTGGTGGAACAAGCTCAGCCAGTTTACACCCTCCCCCCCACACACACTCCCAGTGGTGGGCTAGTTACATTACACTGCCTTGTCTATAGGTTAGTTCCTGGATCCAGGCAAGCTACTGTCTTAGAGAAGCAAGCTCAGCCGGTTCTGGTTACAGCTAGAGGAAGGGCTTAGGCTCAATACATAGCAAAAAAAGACACTTGGGATCCCCCCCCCCCCACGCGTGCACACACCTAGGGGCAGAGGCCTGAACTTCTCCAGACCACCTGCAGATCCTGCAGCAGCCAGAGGGAAAGGACACCAAGGAGGTTCCTTGTGCCTCTTTCAACAGCAGTTCTCAAAAACAGCACACAAGGTGCCCACGAGCCTCCACGGAAATCCCCCCCCCCCGGACAATCTGTTTCGGTCTGCCTCACCCCCCCCCCCTACAAACCCCCTCACCTCTGACCCAAATCTCTGGAGGAAGCAAAACACCGAACTGGCTGTTCAATGTCCCACGTTCATTGAGTCAGAAGCATCAGTGGAGAAGGAGCAGCCTGGCAAAGAGCTGACTTCCACCACTGAAAACAGGAGTCCCGCCAGACGAAGACGGATCTGCCTCTTTCTGGGGAATTGGAGGACATGTCGCCCCCCCCCCCCCCGAGGCCAAGTCTCCTCCTTCTGCAGAGGACAGAAGATCGGGGTGTGTGTGCGGGTGTGTGTGCGTGTGTGTGTCTCATCGGACTCGGGGCCTCTTGACTGGCATTGGCCTGCCTCAGACTCCAGGCGGCCATCAGTGGAGCGGTTTTTGCAAAGACTCAGAGACATCATTGGCACCCAACAATATGATAAAAACTTCAAATATACATTTTAAAATAGATTCTCCTTCCCCAGTGCATCTGATGAAGTGTGCTTGGTTGCTCACGAAATTTTATACCCTGAGTCAAACTTTGTCGGTCTTACAGGTGTCACTGGACTCAAACTTTGTTACATTTTAAAATGCACAGTTGAAAAGACAGCCAAGTGTGCCGAGAGAGTTCAGTCTCCCCACCCCCAATACCATTTTATGGGCCTTCGAGGGAAGGCGGCCTCCCCCCCGCCCCACCCCGCCCCCCTCTGAACTGAGAGCTGCCCTACAGACAACCCTAGCAGAGAGGACTACCAGGGCAGCAGAGGGCCCTGGGTGGGGCCGTGGGGCCTTGGGCCATGAGTCTGTGAAAGGGCGCTCTCAAGGGGGGCCTGTAAGCCAACAGGCACAGCTGACACAGCTCTAGAGGTTGGTACTATCTTCAAAGGCAGCCCCACGTGGAGGACATTATAGTAGTCCAGCCTGGAGGTTACAGTACTGTGGATTTGCAAGGCTAGGCTAGCAGGGTCTAAAGAAGGGTCCAGTTGGCAAGCCAGGTATGATGGCAAGAGGAGCTTGTCCTGACCCCTCCCCCTCCCTCTCTGTGCACAGGAGTCCCAGGATGAGACAGGGACCCTCCTGGGGGAAGAGCAGGGGGTTCAGGTGACACCCCTCCCACACACACACAGCATCACCAGATTGGACCAGAACCCCTGGGTTCAGCTCAAGATGAAGCTGCCAGCTCACCAGACACTGTGGTGGCCCTCAGCCCCCCCCCCCCCCGCCGTTTCTCCCCCCAGCCATCAGGCACAGGAGAGACAGTGGGCCTATGAGGTAGGAGCTCACTGGGCCACGACTGAGCCATCAGTTTGGTGATGACAACAACACCCCCCCCCCCTTCCAGGGCTCTGGATGATCTTAGCCAAAGGTCTTATGTTCTGATTATAAAGAGACGGGATGGACCGCCCAGCACACCCAGTCCCAGCTAGCTCTCTCTTCTTCACCCCACCAAGAAACAGGAGGGAAATCAACCCCGAACGCTGACTGCAGTCGATCCGCCGGCGTATTTCACATGCCACCGATAGGTCTGGCAGTGTCCGTAGTGGATGGAGTTGCCCTTGCCCAGTTGGGGCCGTAAACCATCCACTAACTAAGGCCAGGAGCTGGCGTGTGTCCTGGGCCTGGAGCCAAAGACAGCTCTTTCATCCAGAAGTGCCGGCATAGAAGCACCCTGTGACCCTCCGGCAACTTCCCCTTTGTTCCGCTTTGCAACTCTTTCAAACTGCAGGCCAAACCAAGTCTCTGGTTTTGTCATACACTGCAATATTTTTAAAATATATTTTATTTAAATTTGACTTCATACATCAAATCTTAACAAGGCTACATCCGTTTTACAGTCAGTTAGCAGTCAAAGCAATTAATCATAAAGTGATACAATAAATACAACAAATCTTAACTAGGCTACGTCTGTTTTACAGTCAGTAGTCAAATTAATCATAAAGCGAAACAATAAATACAACAGATCCTAACAATGGTACATCCGTTTTACATTCAGTTAGTAGTCAAACAAATTAATCTTAAAGCAATGCAATAAAAATTGTTATATTGGTTAGCTTAGTAATTATTCAGTTGCCATTATTGTACTAAAGTTAACCATCGAAGCACATTCAGTTGAACCTTTCCCTTGAAATTTCCAGTTCAAAAATGGGGCCCATTTAGTAACTACATATGAATCTACAACCTGCAAGTCCAATTGCTGTATATCTTCGGATAATTTCTCCATTACAAAGTAATCCCATAATTTTACGTACCAGTGAGAAATCGTGGAGGGATTCGTGTCTTTCCACTTTATGGCTGTTAAGCTTTTTGCTGCCGTGACCATGGTTATAATAAGATCTTTCTTAATTTTAGAAGCTTGAAAAGTATCCCATAAAATGTAAAAGGATCAACTCTGGATTCAATAGGAGTATGATATTTGTTATGCGGGCAATTTCTGATGTAATTTGCTCCCAAAACAACTTAATTTCTTTACATGTCCACCAGTTGTGTAAGAACGTCCCTTTTTGGCCACATTGTTTCCAACAGTTAGAAAATTCCAGAGACCTACAATGAGACAATCGAGCTGGGGTCAGGTACCATCTGGAAACAATCGTGTGTGTTTGTAGTTGTATTGAAATTGCTTCAGAGGTATAGCCCGGCGCATTGCAGACTGTGTATCATTGGCCTCAGGTTGAGTCTTTGCCTTGGTCTTTGTGCCAAGCATTTTGATATGAATGGCAATTTGGAGATTTGATTTTCAATAGAATATTATAAATTTTAGAAATAAGTCCCTTAACAGAATTATCATTTTGATATAACAACTTTTCACATTCAGTTAAGCTCAGTCAAATCAGAAATTTAAATTTATATGTGGAAAGCATGTTTTTTAACTGTAGATATTCAAATCAAGGCAAGGTATAGTTGCATTTTTGTTCTAGTTTACATTTTTCAAGAAGGTGACCCTTTGGAATTATGTTGATTAAATGATTAATACTTCCATTCTGCTACGTATGATTTATTGTATTGTTTCACTATATTGGCTAATATAATAGCATCATAATATAATCTAATATCTGGAACGGCTAGTCCTCCTTCTCGTCATGGTTTTTTAATCAAGCTGAATCCTATATGAGGTTTTTTATAGTGCCAAATAAACGTGAGGAGCCAGTTTGGTGTCGTGGTTAAGTGTGTGGACTCTAATCTGGGAGAAGTGGGTTTGGTTCCCCACTCCTCCACTTGTTGGATGACCTTGGGCAAGCCATAGCTCTGTACCAGCTGTTCTTGAAAAAGAACACTTTCTGTCAGAGCTTTCTCAGCCCCCCCTATCTCACAGGGTGTCTGTTGTGGGAAGGGGAAGGGAAAGGAGATTGTAAGGTGCTCTGAGGCTCCTTTGGGTAGTGAAGGGCAGGGTAGAAATCCAATCTCCTCCACCTTCTTCTCTTCTTCTTGCCATTTTTTAACAGTTCAGAAGGGAGATTTATAGGTATAGCCCTAACATAGAATAAAAGTTTCAGCAAGATAAGTGATTTAGTGAGGCTGACTCGTTCTACTAATGTAAGACTTAATTTGTCCCATTTGGTCAATAACTCTTTAATTTTTAGTGATATCAAGGTGTGGATGGTTTTTATCAGATCCTTTATGTTTAAAGGAATGTCTACTCCTAAGTACCTCCAGGTTTTTCTACCCATCTGTATTGATATCTACTCTTTATTAACTTTTCACATGAACTTGAGATGTTAATGGGATATAATAATGATTTAGAATAGTTTACTTTAAGGCCTGAAACTAAACTAAAATCTCTAAGATGCTGATGTATTGACGGGAGGGAGGAATCAAGGCCAGCCAAGTATAATACCATGTCATCTGTAATTAGACTTATAACAGTTATCTTTTATTTTCGCTCCTAGAATTCGTGTGTCGTCTCTCACTAGATTGGCAAAAGGCTCCACTGCTAGCGCAAATAAAAGAGGTGAGAGAGGAAACCCTCATCGTGTTCCTCTATTCACATGTACTTCTTGCAAATTAGTGCCGCTTTCCCTCAGTATTGCTTTAGGAAAAGAGCAAAGTGAATCAATAACTCTTCTGAATTGTTCACCAAATCCCATCCATTGTAAAAGGTGTTGTACCGATTTTGGCTCCACTGTGTCAAATGCTTTTTCCATGTCTAATGATAACAATCCTATATCTGTAATTTGGTGTGTTTTACAAAAGTGGATTATGTTCAATGTTTTTCTTATATTATCTGTCATATCCCTTTGTGGGATAAATCCTGTCTGTTCTATTGAGATATATTTGCCAATGATTCTGTTTAGTCTTGAGGTTAGTATAGATGTAAAAATTTTATAGGCCTGGTTTAGTAATGCAATTGGTCTATAGGATTTGACATCTGTTGGGTCACTATCTTTTCTGTGTAGCAATGTAATTTTAGCTTTGGTCCAAGTTTCCGAGATCTTACCCGTATCTAAAACATTGTTGAATATATTCAAAAGGAAGGGACTTAAAATAGAGCTATATCGTTTATAAAATTCAGCTGTATAGCCATCGGGACCAGGAGATTTATTATTTTTCATTTGTTGAAAAGAAATTTCCATTTCTTTTTCATCTGCTGGTTGCTCAAGGTAACTTTTATGTTTCTCTGTTAAACTTTTTAAAGAAGTATTACTGTTCAAGAATTTGGATATTAATTCAGATGGAGGCTGACTTGATTCACAGAGCTTTAAATAAAAATGTTCAAAATTACGAAGTATTTCCTTTGTTGATGTATGCACTGTGCCTTTAGACTCTTATTCCTTTAATTCCCATTTCAGAAGTCTTTTTCTGTACTTTCCACTTTAGTAAATGAATAGGCTAAACTAAAAAACTGTGTGCTAGCTCACACTGACTCAGCTTAGAGGGAACACTGGTCTGGAGATCTCTTGGAATTACAACTGATCTCCAGACTACAGAAATCAGTTTCGCTAGAAAAAATGGCAGCTACAGAGGGTGGATTCAGTAGCATCCTATCCTGACAAGGTCCCTCCTGTCACCAAACCCTAACCCTCCTCAGGCTCCATCCCCGGACCTCCTCCAGGAATTTCCCCACCCAGGGCTGGCAACCCTAGGTGGAACTCAGTGTCCCCTGGCTTTGTTTGGGAGTGTGGGAAATGGTCTCGCAAGCCTGTTTCTGCCCACGTGGGAGCATGGATGTTCTGTGACTGCCCCAGGTCTACGCCCTTCTCTTCCTTACTCTGACGTAACCCACTTCTCTCTTGGTATTTCTGCTGCCACTGAGTAGTCAGCACCCGCTGCTAAAGGACGGGCACTCTAGCACTCTTGACCACTTTTCCATTTCCAGGCTCAGCTCTGTCACTCAGCCTCCAGCAGGGAACGGCGCACTCACTTGTTTGCTCTGGGGACGAAGGGATCGACAGCAGCCTCCTCCCCTTTCCTCTGTGATCAGCACAACTAGAGCTCACACTGCCAGCATTCAAAATACATAGAGGTTTCATATGAATTTTAAAAACAATGTGGACTAGACACGCAGCAGAGGGAGCAAAGAGGACAATAAGAAGCAACATAACTGCAGCCTGGCCCCTAACTCTCACGTACCTAATATGAGGCAATCCTACTGGTGCCGCCTCATTATCCTGAGGGTTGCAAACATTCAGAAACTTCCCACTACTTTGGTTTCACAGAGTGGGGATTCCCCCCTTGTTCAGCAATACATGATCACGGTCGCCATCACAATGACGCTCATCAGGGGTGAGAGAGCTCCCAGCGAGAAGGCCAGACAGTGGAGAGAGCTTCTTCCTCACAGTCAGGTTTATTTCTGTCTCCCCAGCCCCCCGCACACATTTTACGAGAACTTCTGTCTTTCCTGCACCTCTCCCAAGTTGGCTGCCTCTTGCGCCACGCCCACCCTGCTTTCCCCTTGTGTACCTGTTAGCCTGTAGATGGCACTCTGCAATCTCTGGGCAAATACAGAGTGCAGACCCACTTACTGTGACTCTGGAATACATTTAGGAGGTGCAAGACATTTCACCACAGAAATCTACTGTATGACTCTGTGCTCAAATATGTCAGAAGTAGGAAACCAGCCAGGAAACTGGCTGGGCCTTTGGATGACTGAAGAAAACTAGTCCTGCTGCAGGTACAGACGGCATATCCACCCCTGCAGGCTCCTGAGAACTCTACTGTGAAACTGTTGATGCTTGTCGCTGAAATCGGCCTCTGTGCTAGACCACTGGAAAACAGGACCCAGGAAAATCACAGGACAGTTAGCCTAATTTCTGTTCTAGGGATTTTAGCAGAAACTGTTAGTAAAGAGACAATTATTAAGCACATGGAGGAACAAAGTCTGCTGAGGGAAGATCAACACGGCTTCCCCTTGGAGTTACTTTTTATTAGCAATTTTTTTTCACTCTTCAGCATTTCAAAGCATACATAACAACATGACATTCTTTTTTCCAGTATTGACTATTTATACAATATAAAGTTTTGTAAACTTTTAACTAAAAATATATCATATCATGATAACAGGGATTGTTTGGAATGATCTCTTTTTCTAACATAAAGCTTATAACAGGGTACCATACCGCAACAAATTTCTTACTATAATTTGTCAGTGATAGATTTGATAAAGTAGAATACACTTTTTGCATAATAAAGTGATCCCATATTCAGTTATACCATTGTGATATAGATGGGGTGTGTGTTTCTATCCACTTAGAAGCTGTAAGAAGCTGCATGCAATAGCTATTAAGTTTGATATTAATTCCTTACTTTTGTTTCCATATTTATTTTTACGCCATTTTTCTAGAAGAAATTCTGGAGTGCATAGTAAGTTTACTTTTGTAATTTCTTTGATTTGGTCTATTATTTGACCCCTTGGAGTTACTTGAAGACTGGCAAGTAAGTGGCTACGGGTGATCCAGTAGACATCACGTACTTGGGACTTCCAAATAAAGGCTTTTGACAAGGCCTCTCACCAAAGACTCCTGAGCAAGCTTAGCAGTCATGGGAACTAAAAGTTGGTTAAACAACAGGAAGCAGGGAATAGAAATGAGCAGTTCTTGAAGGGAAGTAAGCAACAAAGTCCCAGAAGGATCTGCTATTTAATTTGTTCATACCTTATTTGGAATTTGGGTGGAGCAGTGCCGTAGCCAAGTTTGCAGGTGAGACCAAATTATTCAGGACAGTGAAAACCAAAGTAGACTGTGAGGAGCTACTAGAGGATCTCTCCAAATTGTGCAGCTGAGCAACGAATGGGGCCAACGAATGGGGCCAACGAAGTTCAACACGAATAAGCGTAAAGCGATTTATATTGGAATTCCCCCCCCCCTCCAGCTTTAAATATATACGGGGGGGGGGGGGTCGGGTCTGAACTGGCTCAGATTGAAACTGAAAATGATTTTAGGAGGTTGGAGCACCGTTCTAATGAGGGAAGGTTGGATATTGTGGGACTTTTCAGTCTGGGGGGGGGGAACAGCGAAGGGGAGACATGATAGAGATTATGCATGGGGTGGGGTAAGTGGGTAGGAGGAGCTTATTCTCCGCCTCCTGTGATACAAGAACTCAGGGGGAACCCAGTGACCTCATCGGCAAATAGGTTCAGGACAGGCAAAAGGAAATACTTCTTTACTCAGTGAGAAATTCGGCTGTGGAATTTGCTGCCAGAGGATGAGGTGATCAGGCAGATTCATGGAGGACAGAGAGGACTATCAGTGGCTACTAGCCATGGTGACTGAGAGGAACCTCCCCTTTGAAAGGCACTAATTCTCTGAATCCCAGAGCCAGGAGGCAACATCAGGGGAAGGCCTCGGCCTCTCTGGCCTGTTCTTGGCTCTCCAGAGGAACATGTTGGCCACTGCATGAGGCAGGCTACTGGACTGGATGGGCCTTCACTATTCTGACCCAGCAGGGGCTCTTCTCAGGTTCTTCGCAGGGGAAGGCCTCAGCCTCTCTGCCCTGCTGTTGGCCCTCCAGAGGAATTGGTCGGCCTCTGTGTGAGAGATGGGAGGCTGGACTAGGCGGACCCTCCCTGGTCTGTTGCAGTCACAGTTGCAGTCAGTTCAGATCCTGCAGGGCTCTTCTGGGGTTCTCCTCAGGGGAAGGCCTCGGCCTCTCTGCCCTGTTGTTGGCCCTCTGGAGGAACTGGTTGAGGCCCCTGTGTGAGATGAGAGGCTGGACTAGGTGGACCCTCCCTGGTCTGTTGCAGTCACAGTTGCAGTCAGTTCAGATCCAGCAGGGCTCTTCTGGGGTTCTTGTGAGGGGAAGGCCTCAGCCTCTCTGCCCTGCTGTTGGCCCTCCAGAGGAATTGGTCGGCCCCCTGTGTGAGAGACGGGATGCTGGACTAGGCGGACCCTCCCTGGTCTGTTGCAGTCACAGTTGCAGTCAGTTCAGATCCAGCAGGGCTCTTCTGGGGTTCTTGTGAGGGGAAGGCCTCAGCCTCTCTGCCCTGTTGTTGGCCCTCCGGAGGAACTGGCTGAGGCCCCTGTGTGAGATGAGAGGCTGGACTAGGCGGACCCTCCCTGGTCTGTTGCAGTCAGAGTTGCAGTCAGTTCAGACCCCACGAGCAGACATCGCCCCATCCCCTGGCCTCCAGGTGGGATGTGGGAATGGTCAGGCAAGGGTCAGCAGAGCCATCAGCTCTGGGCCTGCATGGCCCATCCAACTGGCCTGCATGACCCTTCAGCCACCTGCTCTTATCCCGCAGGTGATCAAGAGGTATCACTTTCCTTTCTAAAGCAAAGCTGGGTTAAGAGTTGAAAGGATTTTCCCACAAGTGTTTCTTACAGAAGAGGAAGTGCTGTGACTCAAGAAGCATGGTGCGCAGGGCTCCTCTCTCTCTCTCTCTGTGTGAAAGGGCAGTGGGCGTTTTCTTGGGAGGGGGAGAAAAGAGCTGTGGGGGTTGCCTTGGACTGGGCAGCTGCCCTTCTGAGTCTTGGGCAAACAGAGGTCTTTCCCGGGACCGGCTGCTCGTTGATTCTTCACGTGGGGAAACTGCCCCACTGAGCGCTTGGCCTCTGGCAGGGTCTGCTCACAGAGACAGGATGTCAGCGCTGGTCAAGGTCTCCACCAGAATGCAGCCCGAGGGGCAGGCCTGGGAAGGCCCCTCCAGGGACAGCAGCTGGGCAGTGCCGCTCTCTGTGGAGGTGTTTGCCAACAGCTTGACATGGCCCAGCCGGGTGCTGCTCAGGAACCGCCTGGCCCAGATCTGGGGAACAGAGAACACACAGGGAAGCGCTGCAGGATGGGCTCTGCAGAAAACCAGACACCCGACCAAGGAGGGGAGGGAAGATGAAGCCCCCTGAGAGCCAGCAGGTCTCTTCCCAGCTGGGCTTCAGCAGCAGTACCCCTGTTGGACCCGTTTCATGTGGCAGGATGCAGAACTGATGGCGGTGGAAATGGCAGAGACCCCGCAAGCCCCCCCCCCCGGGTTTTGGCACGCGCGAGAGACAGACAGACAGACAGAGGGGCCCAGAGCTACAAATTGCTCCAAGCTAGAAGATCACATGAGTGAGGGTTTTTTTTAGGTCCAATGCTCCCTCTAAGCTGTGGAGTCTTGTGAGCAGAAATTCTGCTTTTTGAGCTACTTGCATTAAAGTTGTGAGGTTGCGATTTGGCTACTGCATAAATTAGTTTGCTCTGGAGCCCTCCTTCCTGAACTAAGACAAAAATGTGTGAGCTGGAGGTTAAAAAACTGTGAGCTAGCTCACACTAACTCAGCTTAGAGGGAGCACTGGTTAGGTCCTCCACGCAGCAGGGAAAACAAAGGGGAGGGCACCACCCCGGGCCTGGAGCCGGTCACCCCTGCAGGCCATCGGTCTAATCCTCAGCACCACCCAAGTCCTTCAGGGACCGGTCCTTTCTCCTGTTTGTTTGCAGGCGGAGAAAGTGGAAATGCTCTCCAAGTTTTTCTGTCCTGCGAAAACTTGCCAAGTACATCCAGGTGTGTGCCCCCCCCCACCTCGATGTGGATGGGCTTCTGTGGGCACCGCCGGCAGAAAATGGCCTTGAAATCAAAGTCTGGGCTGGAGGAGGCCTTGTGGACCCGGGATCTCACTGTCTTGCCCTCTGCGGTGACCCTCACGTATACATCTGGGGCTGGAGAGAGCAGAAGGTGAGACACAAGGCACGCGCCCCCCCCAGGTTCAGCTGGGGAGTGAAGGAGAAGTCGAAGGGAGGGGAGCGGGGCAATCCCTGGGGCATGGTCTCCCTGGATCCTCTCCGAGAGGGCGGAGCTCAAGGCTCTCCTCTGACCACCCCCCTCCCACAGGTCTGTGTGCGTGCGTGGGTGGGGGGGGTTATGTCCTCTCTCCAGGTGGCTTTGCAGCCCTGGAGAAAAGCAGCCTTCAGGCCGCTCAGGGCTGCAGCAGCCTCCGGAGACAAGTCGTGGCTCTGAAAGGCAGACTGGTTGAGGCTTGCAGGGGCACTCCTACCCCCCACCCCCACCGCACAGGGTGCAAACTCACGCTTGCTGGAGTTAGGGGCCACCAGCCCCACGGCCTGCTGGACCCAGACCACTGTGATGAGTTGGGGGGCACCAAGGCAGCAACTGCAAGGGGGGGTGGGGGGCTCGTCGAGGCTGACTTCTCTGCAGGGGAGGGGAGGGGACGGGAAGGAAGAGAGGGCCGGTCAGGCACAAGGTGGGTGCGGCTCAAAGCAAACTCTCAAGTCACAGGTCAGGATGCAGCCCTAAAATGAGAATCTGGAAAGAGCGAGGGGGAGTTCGGTCTGCTGGCTTCCAGTCCCCCCACCCCCCTGGGGCCAATCTTCTTTCCACAGGGCGTTGCATTCCTGGGCTGGGGAAGGGGGGAAAGACACCCTGGCCCTTCTCCCTCTGTTGCTTCACAGGCGGCTGCAGTTGTCACGGGAAGGGGGGGGGGGCTTGAATTCAGGTCAGTGTCCAGCGGCAGAAAAACACGTCCTGCCCCCCCCCCCCCCCGTGGACCAGAGCGGAGGCTCTCTCCGGCACTCGCCGGGAACACCTGCCATGCCAGTTAATGCCCACCAACTGTCAGAGCAGAGAGGAGTCTCACCGCAGCCGGGCCGGGCGTTCACTGTACAGCCGGAGAAGGAAGGCTCCCTTCTGGCCTGGCACAAAGGTCGAAGGCAGCAGGGCATAGCGCCCGCCGGGCAAATCTACACGGACCACCACGCTGCGAGAGTCGATGTAGGTGGAGCCGGCCACCCGGGATGGGATCCGATGCAAGCGCCAGCTTCGGTTCTGCTCCACCTGCAGAGTGGGGGGGGGGGGGGGGGGAGGACTAGCCTGATTAAGTTCCCAGCCCTTCCCCCCTGCTCCTCCTAAGGCCCCCCACAGTCCCAGATGGAAGATGCTGTTTGCAAACCAGCCCCAGAGCTTCAATACACCCAGTTTCCCAAGGAAGGCTCTTGCCCACGCATATATCACAGAGACCAGAGAAGGGAGGGGCTGGGAGCAGAACCGGGCTGGGAACCCACACAGGGACATGGTCGGCCCTCTCCCAAATCCTAACCTTGGCATTTCGGCATTGAGTCACAGTCTGGGCTGCACCTGACCAGTCCAGTCGCGAATGTACTGCATTTCCACAAGGCCTTCTTTAGCCCTCTTCAGACTCTTGCCATGGGTGGCCCCTCCTCCTAGGAGGCCTCCCTGTGCCCCAAAGAGGGCAAAGATGGTCGCCACCCTCAACGGCTGCCGGGGGGGGGGGGGAGGTTTCCATAGGGACGGGCACGCACGTCAGTTACTCATACCAGATTTATCGGTTATTGTCAGAGGAGTCCCGCCCCCCACATCAGGGGCTGCCCCAGTCACAGCCTCCCTCCATGCCCCCCCCAGCTCTGGAAGCATCCCCTATCCCACCCCAGAACAGGTGTTGTGACTCACCCTGAAGAGCTCGAAGCCCATGGGGAGGTTGCGCCCCCCAGTGTCGGATCCGCGCAGCTGCCGCCTGTCCATCTGCTGCAGGGAGATCAGCACGGAGCCCTGCGCCTGGGGCACCTCGAAGAAAAACTTGCAGGGCGGGGGGGGGGGGGGAGGGCAGACAGGAAGGCCTGGCACCCCACTTTCTGCACAGGGGTGGGCCCCTTTCTCTCCTCTGGGCCGCTTTCCCTGTAGGAGGCCTGTCCCTCCCCTCCCCTCCCCCCAGCACAGGGCGGCCTGTCTCAGTCCGAGTGATGCCCCAAACGTTTAAGGCCCAGAGAGACCCTAGCTTTAAAAGCAAAACTGAAGTGGGAAGTGAGTCTCAAAAGCAGGCCACAGCCTGGCATCCCAGGGGCGAAGGGGGGGGGGGAGACTTCAGGGAAGCCCTGGCCACACTGGGAGCTGCCAGCTACAAACATGCCCCCTTCAGCAGCAGTGGACCTTCCCAAAGGGAGGTGAGCACAGAGGCCACCACCAAGGAGCGGGGGGTGGGGGGGAGGAGGGAGAGCCCTGCCTTGCTGCTCCCTGGAAATGTCCCCACTGGACTTTGTGGAAGTACCAGGGATTTCTAGGCTGCAGGCGGCTCTTTGCGCAGCCCCTTCTCCCACCTGTGGGTTCTGGAGGAAGGAGTCCCTGTGGTTCAGGCAGCCACCAGTGCGCCCCTTCTGAGGATCCCACTCTCCGAATTGCAGGCCCTCAATCCAACGCCACCGGCAGCTGAGGCGCGCTGTGTTCATGCGCTGGCAAATGATCACGTCTGTGAAATGGGTGCAGAAGTCCCCAAAGCTCATCCTGACAGACAGACAGACAGAGAGCAGAAGAGTTATGTGGGGAGGGCCGAGGGCTGTCTGCTTCCCACCCAGCACGAGGTCTGGCTTCATCCCTTCCAGTCATTTTGACCGCTTTGCTCTGCCGGCGTATTTTTGTGGCACCCGGCACTGTGTGGGATGATCTGTGGAAATGCAGGGGGAGCAAGATGGGCCTTGGGGAGGCAGCCACGGTGTGGCTAGACTGGCTGGGGACTCGGGAGACCGCCCAGGAAGACTCGGCAGAGGAAGGCCGTGGCAGCCACTTCTGCTTCTCACTTGCCTTGAACGCCCCTGGCTGGGGTCACCAGAAGTTGGCCATGACTTAATAGCATCACACACACACACACACACACACACACACACACACACACACACACACACACACCCAGATGGCCTTTCTGCACCTACAGATCTGAGGAGTCGACTGTTGGCCACCGAGAGCCAAAGGGGCACCAGAGCCAAGAGGAGAGATGCCCCTCATTTGCTGTTGTGTGCTTGCACACATGCACACACCCAGAGAGAGGACCCACCAGAACTCCCCATCATCCTGTACGGTGACTCCCATGCGGTGCCGCTCCCGCTTGCTCACTTGCTGCCATTCAGGGGATCTGTGGGGAGAGACAGAGCTGAAAGGGGACACTTGCTTTAGAGCTACCCTCTGCCGGGTTTCTTCCCTCTTTCACAGACCCTACCCCAGCAATCAGACCCCGTCTGGGCCCTCCAGGTCCATGTGACCCCCACAGCACCCCAAGCAGGAAAGGAGCCTCTCTTCCCCAGATCTCCTTAGATTCCAGCTGAGCAAGGCTCTGGAGAGCACGCAAACGCTTATCCTGGATATGAGATCTGGCCAGGTGTTATTTTTTGCTGGGACAGACTAGAACTGGGATTTGCTCCCTCGCATCTGCCCTCCTCCCCAGAATGCAAGCAAAGAGCTCTTGGCCAGAGTTCCCTCTAAGCTGCACTAGGGGTTTCTGGCGCACAAAATTTTAGCTGGCAGCTCAGGGATTTTTTAGTCAGCTCACAAGTGAACTAAGAAGGCATTTTTCCTCTCCATTGGAAACAATGGAGGATGAGGGCACCTCCTTCTGGGACCCATAGAATTGGACCCCCAGTCCAATCTTTTTGCAATTTGGGGCTGGTTTGAGGAGAGTCACCAGCAACTATGTGGCAAATTTGGTGCCTCTACCTCAAAACCAGCCCCAAATTGCAAAAAGATTGGACTGGGGGTGCAAAAAGATTGGTGCCCCCCCGCCAATAACCAGATACCCCTGGATTGATTCTCCATTATAGCCTATGGGGCCTATTGACTATAATGGTTCCCACAGGCTATAATGGAGCCGGGGGGGGAATTGATTTTTTTTGCACACCCCTATTACACTTTTCAGTGTGATTTATAAACTGCCTTGAATCAGAGGGAAAAGTGGGATACAAATATTTGAATAAATACCGTATTTTTCGCTCCATAAGACGACGCACCTTGTTTTTAGAGGAGGAAAACAGGAAAAAATGAAACAGAAAGAAAGAGAGAGAGAGAGAGAGAGAGAGATAAAGGAAGGAAGGAGGAGGAGAGAGAGAAAGAGAAAGGAAGAAAGAAAGGTGGGGACAGAGAGAGAGACAGAAAGACAGACAGACAGAAAAAAGGAAAGGAAGGAAGGAAGGAAGAAAGATAGAGAAAGGAAAGAAGAGAGACGTCGGCATGCCATGCAAAGCCAGGCCTTTCTGTGCAAAGTAGCCACGAAGCTTAATCTGTGGGTGGGGCTTTCTGCTGCTGGCTGTCTTAAAGGGGAAAAGCACTTAAAGGGAAAGAGTACTTAGCCTGGTGGGGGTTTTCCTGCCGTTTCCCTTTTAAGTCAACAGCTCAGGCCCAGCAGGGAGGGGCGGGGAAGGCTGGGATGCCAGCCTGAATGGCGTTCCCCTGCGTTCCTGCTGAAGAAAGAGCCCTGTTACAGGTAAGAAATGCTCCATATTCGCTCCCTAAGACGCACACTTTCCCCCCCACTTTTTTGGGGAGAAAAAGTGCGTCTTATGGAGCGAAAAATACGGTAAGTAGTTTGGATAGGTTGATAACATTAAAGCAACTTCCTGTTTGTTAGGTTAGGCAGGGTTCCGACAGTGGTTGTTCCACCTGTTATATTCAACCTGTAATGCTAGTTGTCATATTTCACTAAAAAAACCCAAAGCAGACTGCAAGGGAGTGTCCCCCCCCCAAGTGGTGGTATGTTTTCTAAGGCTCAGAATGAGGCAGCTGCCTGAGGCCAGGTCTTCCAATATGGCGGAGTGGGGTGGGTAGACATCTCTTCTCCGGAGGCCTGGCCTACCAATATGGTGGCAAGAGGTGGGCAGACCTGTTCTCCAGAGGCCTGGCCTACCCCCCACACAGGACAACATTTTCTGTAATGAAATTTGACTTGATTCTGTTTTCTCTTATAAGGTTTAAGTTATTCTTAAAATATAGTTTAAAATAATTCATTCAGAGATTTTTACAAGGTTATGGAAATAATCTAAAAAACTAACGCAAAAGTCAAATGTTGACTCACAATTTTAATGCTGCTAGCTTTTTCACTCACAAAGTAGGAATTCTGCTCACAACACTGTGGAGCTTAGAGGCAACCATGCTCTTGGCCCAGCAGCATTCCCCGCCCAGGGGGTGCTGACCACCCTCTGCCCTTTCAGAGGCTGTGTGGTTTCCCTTTCCTTTGGCACCAAAGGGAGCTCAGGGGCCAGGTATGAGAACCACCACCCTGGTGCCCAGGAGAGGGTTTTGGAAAGGGCTTGTCCAGGCGTTCCACTGAGATCTGAACACCCACCCCAAGGCTTCCTTCATTCTAAGCAGTGGCAAACCCAAGAGGCTGGAGCACCCCTTGCGGGAAAGGGACCCAAAGACCAGGGTCACAGCCTGGGCAGCAGCCAAACCTGCCCTGCTGATTGGAGCCAGTTGTCAAATATGCAGCAATACAAAAAAAAGTTTAACCAGGAATTCAAATGGCTGCAATCTACTTGCACAGGTTTTCCCTTTATGGCGCAGGGCCTCAGAGAACAGGGCCAGGCTGCGTGCACACACACACACTCCCCCCCCCCCCCCCCGCAAATCCAAATGCACAGATGACAGAGCTGATGGCAAATGCTGGGGAAAATCTCTTATTTCTCTTAATTGAAGCCTTGGGGCTGCAGCTAGAGGACCGGCCCATCTGTTTCTGGATAGTCCTGGGTGTGACAGGAGCAACAACAAAAGGAGCCCCCTTAGCGCTCGTCCTGAAACCCAGGAACTGACAGCCAGCCTAATTTCCCTTGTGTCCAGCTGCTACCTTGGGGGGGGGGGAGGTGCTCTTCCAGCAGCATCAAGGGAGAGGGGGCAGAGAAGGCCTTCTCTCTCTCTCCACAGGGAAGTCTGAGAGCATCCCCTGCCCCACTCCTGTCCTGGTCTCCGCAATCAAGCCTTGGAGTCCCTCCCCGGAGGGCTGCCTTGTCCCAGAGCCATGGTTTTAACCTCTTGCAGGCACGTTCCTCTGGGTGTTCTCATGGAGTTCCATCAGTGATGTGAGCTTCAGCGGCTGATCCAGCAGAGCGCTACAAGCTCAGGGCTGACCCTTGTTAGTGGAGCTGAGGAAAGAGCAGCCTTACTTGCTCTTTAACCATGAATGGGTCGTCTTAGCCATATGTTTGCTTTGAGCGGCTGCATGAGGTATCCTAGTTCACTTGGCATTATTCATTTGAATTAATTCGTTTTATTTAGAGGAGAGTTGTGTGTTAAAAGTTTGACAAATTTATTCCTTGTTACTGTTGCTTTTTCTGCAGAAAGTGCCAGATGAGGGTCTAACTGGGCTTTCTGCCGGTTGCAGCCGAAGGAGACCTTCCGCGGATATTGTGTTGCTGGGCGACTTGGTTTACACCACGCTCGCCTGATTTGCCTTCATCCTAGACTGAGGATTATGCATTTAGTCTGAGTTTAAGAAACGACAGGAGATCTGATTTTTATTGCATAGGGTTGATTTGCACCTGTCTCTCTTTCTTATGTCCTTGCCTAATAAAGAAGAGTTATGCTTTATCTTGCATAAAACCATTAACTCCAAGAAGTTCACTGTTTGTTCTGCTGGCAAAAGATCAGCTGTTTGACCAATAAGGTTTCCTAGTACTGCAAGAGAGAGAAGTCTCTCTCTCAGACACTTTGTCTTCGCTGCGCTAGCTGGAGTTTTTGGTGCTTTATGAAGCCTAAACAAGACTTTGATTCTTCGCAGGCCGAATCCAGCCCAGGCCTCCAGCAGGGGCTGACTGGCCATCATTTGTTCATTCATGTTATGCCCACCTTGCCCACGGAGCCTAAAGGCAGATTACCGACTGCAAGCCAAGACAATCAAGCGGGATATAGGAAAACAAGCAGAAGTCTGAAGGGAAGTGGAAACCATTTTGGGCAGGGGGGCCAGGCCAGTGGTGAGAAGGGACTGCACGGGGCGGGGGGGGGGAGTCAGCACACAGCCCTCCCGCACAAGGAGGCATCCAGCCCACCTGAGGCCTGTCCGGGGCAGCCTCCCGAACCACCCAAGCCTGCTGCTTCCGCCCGCCCTCCTCCCCTCCCAGCCTGCCCCGATTTCTTCCTCGCTTTCTTTCGTCACCCTCCACGGCTGGCTTACTTGTCACTCCAAGGCCCATTCCACTCCACGTTGTTGCCCCACGGGTTCCGCAGGCGAATCAGCTGCAGCGTCCTGGTTTTGAAGAGTTCCAAGAGGCCCCTTCGAAGGTGGACCGCCCGGACAGCTGTGATGCCATAGGCATGGCCTCGGACCAGGCCACAGGAGAGCTGGAACTCGGGCTCTTCTCCGGCCAACGCCTACACGATGGGAAGGACAATAAGTCTGCCATTTACTTTAAAGAGACCAGCCTGCCATTTACTTTAAAGGAGGGCACCCCGATTTCCAAGCACCTGTCTCCCCCACCATTACTGCCCCCCTGCCCTCGCAGCCTCCTTGGTGCCTTCCTCCCCCCTCCCACCCACACCTGCTGCCCAGAGCTGGGAGAGGAAAACCCAAGGAGCTCCCTGCAGCTGCTGCGGCTTCCCCATGGCTGGGCCCAAGAGTAGCTTTTGCTGGGGACAGCACCCCCCAGGGATGGACAGCAGGCCAGGCCCCTGGGGGGACTCCTCTCATGGCCAGCCCCTACTCAAGGCCCTGCCCTAGTCCCTCCTGTGCCCCACAGACATTGACCAGAGGCAGGTCCGAAAGCCAGGGTGACGCAGCACTGAGTGGGTTTGACTTGGACTGAGAAGCCCCAGAGTCCAGTCCCCACTTTGCCCGCATCTGATTTCAGAAGATAGAAAGTTCTCACAGGGGAGGGGATGAGCCTGGAGGAAGCAGAAAGGGAGGGCAGAGAGTGTCGAACTCAGTGGAACAGGAGCACATGAGACAGGGCACCGCCACATCTCAGAGGAGGCCAGCGCAGCCAAGGAGCAACGTCAAAGTGGTGACAAAGGGCATGGGGGGGGGCTTCCTTGAAGAGTGCGCGGGGGGGTCTAGCCTGCAGGAGGCGGGGAAAGGACTTTGGCCCAACCAATGCGGGCGGCAGACAGAAGAGGCCAGGTGCAGCGGGCTAGAAATGTGTAAGAAATCCTGTGATTATATCTCAGTAGGAGAAAACCAGCTGGGCGGGTGGATGGGTGGGTGGGCTGTCAGGAAACAAGGGAGAAAGGACTGGGCAAGGAAGCCTGCAGAGGAGACGAGCGGCAGGACCCCAAGCCACAATGGCTTTCTTCAGGGCGCCCAGAGAACGGAGCCAAACAGAGAAGCACTCCAGGGGCCTACTGGCGGATGCAGCAGGAATGACTTAGCAGTTCAGCCCCCGCCCCCCCCTGAACTCCTCTCAGTGGGAAAGCGGAGCTTCACTTCCTGGGCTCAGAGCCTTGGGCAGGACCACACACAGGGATTCCCACCCCCATCTCACACACCCCCCGCCACCAGGGACGGAGGCCAGACCCCTGAGCCACGCACCCCTCCCTCCTTGGGCCTCCCAATCAAGGATCCCCTCACCCGGATGGAGCAGCTGAGGAGCGCCGCCCGAGCGTGGGCTTTCCTCAGCTGCTCAAACAGCCGCTTCTGCTTCTCGGGGTCCATGCCCAGGCCCCCCTCGTCCAGGGCCAGCGCTTCTGAGATGCCTCCTGTGAAGTCCACCAGGGCCTCAGCCGTGTTTCCCCCCTCCAGCGCCTCATAGCAGCCATTCAGCCTGGGCAGGGGGGGGGGGAGGGGGGAAGAATCAGCAAGGAAAGGCAGGTCACAAAATCCGAACGGGATGCCAGGACCCAGCAGCGTCTCTGTGGGGTACCATTTTGGCAACGAAAGGTGCTGGATCAGGCCCAGCTTTAGAGTGCTTTGATCTGACACATGAACCCAGGAAGAGCCTTGCTGGTTCCAGCCAGTGAGTCCAGCATCCTGTTTTACAGCTGGCAACAAACAGGTCTCCCCCCCCCCCGGCATCACGATGGAGCTATGCAGGGCCTTCTCAGCTGTGGCTCCAAGAGAGAGGGCAAATGCCAGAGGAAGGCAACATCCACTCTTCCCCGCCTCTCAGGCCCATTTGCTTCAACAGTTTCAGGTGACTGAAGCTGAATTGTTCAAAGGGGTCTGGTCCGCTAGTACCATGACACAATTTTATTTGAATCTTTAATTCTATCATCATTGTACGTCTACAAACAGATCCTCTCTAATCTAGACAGGTTAGGATCAATGCTTCCTCTAAGCCAGTGTTTTTCAACCACTGTGCCGTGGCACACTGGTGTGCCGCGAGATATTGTCAGGTGTGCTGCTGGATTTTTTCAATGAAAGAAATGTGCCTTCTGGGCTGACCTTCCGGGACGCTTTTGCGCATGTGAGAAAGAACAGTGGCGCGGTCTTGCTGATTCCGCTCGCACGCTCTGTGGCCAGCCTGAGGTAGGGTGATTTGCACCAAGACATTCCAGTAAACATGAATATGTTTGATGGTAACAGCTAGCTGTTTCTGTGAGGGTGGGGTTCAAATCAGTAACTGTCCCTCAGCGAAGAATGGGTGTACTGTGCTTCTCTTCAAATCACTTATGGTCAGCGGAATGCCATTCACATAAGAGTAAGAGTTTAAACTCTCTATTTGAAAAACTTTAGCAGAATCGCAGTATTAAAATACATCCACATTATATTTCTTCTGAAACTCAGGTCAATGTTATGGGAAGGAGCCATTACACTTTGGGTCTGTAACTTATGATTTCAAGTTGAGTAGCTATTACGTGTATTTGTAATACTGTCATAGTTAATACTTGAGCTGAGGCAACTAATGACCCATTTATCTTGTATTTCAGTGTTTTTCAACCACTGTGCCGTGAGATGTTGTCAGGTGTGCCGCGGGATTTTTTCAATGAAAGAAATGTGCCTTAGCTCGAAAAAGGTTGAAAAACACTGCTCTAAGCTGTGGAGTCTTGTGAGCAAAAATTCTACTTTGTATGCTACTGGCATTAAAGTTGTGAGGGAGCAATTTGTCCGCTGCATAAATTAGTTTGCTCTGGAGCCATCCTTCCTTGAGAGCCAGTTTGGTGTAGTGGTTAAGTGCGCGGACTCCAATCTGGGAGAACCGGGTTTGATTCCCCACTCCTCCACTTGCACCTGGCTGGATGGCCTTGGGCAAGCCATAGCTCTGTACCAGCTGTTCCCTTAAGGACAGCTTGGGAAAGAGCTCTCTCAGCCCCACCTACCTCACAGGGTGTTTGTTGTGGGGAGGGGAAGGGAAAGGAGTTTGTAAGCCGCTCTGAGACTCCAAGGGAGTGAAGGGCGGGGTATAAATCCAATCTCTCTTCTTCTTCTTCCTGAGCTCAGACAAAAATGTGTGAGCCGGAAGCTAAAAAACTGTGAGCCAGCTCACACTAACTCAGCTGAGGGGGAATACTGGTTAGGATGGGTTAACCTCCTTCTTTGGAGGTTTTCAAAGAGAGGCTAGATGGCCATCTGACAGAAATGCTGACTCTGTGAACTTAGGCAGGTCATGAGAGGGAGGGCAGGAAGGGTTGCCTCAGTGTTTGGTTCTTGTGGCCCTTTCTTACACACCCAGGGAAATGCTGATCGCCAGTTTGTGGCCAGGAAGCAATTTTTCTCCAGGCCGGTTTGGCCAGGGATCCTGGAGGTTTTTTTGTCATCATCTGGGCATGGAACGGGGGTTACTGTGTGTGTGTGTGGGGAAAGTAGCTGTGAATTTCCTGCACTGTACAGGGGGTTGGACTAGATGACCCTGGAGGTCCCTTCTAATTCTATGATTCTATGATTGGTCACAAGTAAAGACAAGAAGGCCTTTGCATGCTCAGGCGTTCCACCGCACAGGGAGAGCTTCTAGTTTCCTAGCCCTACTGCTGGACCTCCTGATGGCACCTGGTATTTTTGGCCACTGTGTGACAGAGTGTTGGACTGGATGGACCATTGGCTTGATCCACCATTAGCCTCTTATATTCTTATGTTCATCATCCCTCCCCATAATCGAATTAGAGCTGAGCTGTCTGGCACAAAGACCAGCTGTGCATCAGACGAGCCCCCCCCCCCCCCACAGCTAGAGGCATGGCTGCATCTCCCCCTCCCTCCATACTTGGCGTAGGCTTTCTCCAAGAGGGCACTCCAGAATTCCCGGGGTTCTGCTGAGCGGCAGAAGATCAGCTTCCCATCCCGGCAGGGCAACCGGTCATCCACACAGACCTCCATCCAGCGCCCCCAGCGCCAAAAGCGGAAACGGAAAATGCCACAGTACCTCTGGGGCCGATGAGGATCCCAGTCCTGCTCACGGGGGTTTGGGATCACCTGGAGAAGAAGGAAAGAGGAACAGAAGCTCCAGGGAGCACTGGGGGGGAGGGAAGGCACCGCGATACTTCCCCACCTGGCGGCCAAGGGAAGTATTCCAAGGGAGGGAAGTGGGAATGGAGCTCTTCACACTACCTTCTTCCAGAGGACAGGGTCCCCGGCCAGGCAGGAGGCAGCGGCCACAAACCAGCAGTTCCCGAGACTGCCCTGGTGGAGGTCCCCAGGGCCGATGCCATCCACAAAGAGCTGGGGGTCAGAGCACAGTTCCTGGGGGGGGGGGGTAGAAAGAGAGCAGGGGGAGGGGTCTTGCTGAGCTGAGACCACTCCAGGGCCCAGGCTAGGGACAGCTTTCCGAGAGGCCTCACTGTGCGTCAGGGCTGAGATGGGCCAGGACGGCAACAGAAGGGGAGGCCAGCACTTGAGCTCCTCAGTGGGTCTTCCTCACACGGCTCAGCTTCAGCAGGGGCAGAGGCCATTCCCTCACTGGGGCCGGGCTAGGGTGGGAGGGGGCTCAGTGGTGCAAAAAAAAAAACCCTGGGAGCTGTGGGTGGCCGGTGAAATATTCCGTGGTGCTCTTCCAAGAGAAGCCTCTGGCCCCCAGGATGCTGGCCAGGAAAAGCCCCCTCGGAAATCGCTTTGCGAGGGGAGGCAACCCGGCCCCACCCCTTGCTCCCTCTCCTCTCCCTGCCTTCCCCCAGATGCTCTGCCACTGAGCCACAAGATGCCTGCACCCTGCGCTCCGCTCACCCACTCCCCGGCCCCCTCCCACCTATCCCTGGGGACAAGGAGTGCATCCCTGGAGGCCTGCCAGGGGCCCTCTCTTTACCCCAGGCCGCTTCCAGGAGAGCCCATCTGGGGGAGCTCGGTGGTAGAAGAGAGAGGAGTTGGCTGCTGGGAACTCAGGATCTTCAAAGAGGCTTTGCTGGTGAAGGCAGGCACGCTTCAGGGGCCCGTACCGCTGGCCCCGGAAGGGATCTGGCTGGGATGGCATGATCAGGAGGAGGAGGAGGCAGCGGCAGCAGTGGGTCCAGCGCCAGGCAGGGTTGATGGTGGGACCAGGATGCCTGGATCAGAACTGGGGGGGGGGGGAGAGAGAGCATGATGGGAAACAACCTTTGACTTGACAAAAAGATGGTTGGACTTGGGAATGTCTGGGGCCTCCTGCCTGGAAACATCCCCTTCTCAGCCCAAGGAAGTCTTCTCCAGAACAGAAGCGTCACCTGCTGCACAGTGGCCCATCCGCATGACAGAGGGAGAGAGGGAGGGAGGGAGGGAGGGAGGCAGGCAGGCAGGCACCTCCAGCTGCCCCTGTCTCCTGGCTTCCAAAGCTCAGGAGGGCCCCTGGCACTGAGAGCACCACTGGGGGTTCCCCAGGAGTAATTGAAGGCAGCCACCCTCTCTGCCTCCTCTCCCTGGCCAGCAGGTCTCCAGGGTCCAGGTCCTCAACCCCCCTCCCCCCCCCCCCCCCCCGATCTTGAACTGCTGCTGCTGCTGGGGATGGAGCTCCTTCAGGCAGACCAGGTGCTTTCCCCCCAAGCTGCTGCCCTCCACACACACCGCTGCCCTCCACACACCCCCCCCCCCCCGGCCAGGCACTCCGCTGCCCCACGAGATACCCTCCAGCTGCTTCATTTCTCGCTTCCCTTCAAGAGCCAGAGATGAGGCATTTGATTCGCGCAACAACAATCCCGCGAAGTAGGCCAGCCGAGACAGGAGGATCGGCCCAAAATTCCCCAGCGCCGGGCCTTGGGGCTGAGGGGGGATTTGAACTCGGGGAGTCCCACCACCGCCCCACTCCCCCGCCTCCCACCTGGCTGGCCTCAGTTGTGAGCTCACTCCCGTCTCACAATGCCTTCGCTGCCTGCTCCTCACCTGAGCCGCCGAGCGCCGCCCCCGTCGTCTGGTCTGGCGGTCCTGCCGCCCCCCCGCCCCCCATGCTTCCGCCGCAGGGCGCCTGCCAAGAGGCCGGGGACTTGGTGGCCCGCTTCCTCGGGGGGGTGGTCCTCCTCTGCATCGCCGCCAACGCCTTTGCTCTGGTGAGGCAGGCGCGGGGGGGGGGGGCGGGAGGGGGGAACACAGCTCCCGCCTGGATTGCCCTTCACCCGCGGTGTGTGGGGGGGACACAGCTCCCTCCCTCCCGGCCCATGCGGACCACCAGGGCGGCCGGCAGAGCTGCTGCTTCAATAGCCTAGTCCGCCGGGAGAGGGGGGGGGCGCCTTGGAGCAACCGGCTCGCTCTACCTCACGGGGTTGTCGGAGTGAGCCCGCTGGGCCCCATGGGGGGGAGGGGCCAAAACGGGCGACCCGCCTCTCGCCGCTCCCACGCCCCCAGGGCAGGCGGGAGTCCAGCGGGGCACCTCCTTCCCGTGCCCGGGGGGACCCGCGCCGCCCAGCTCCAAAGCAGCCCCTTCCTCCCCCCCACCCTCTCCTCCTCCTCCTCCTCTTCTTCTCCCCCCGCCCCCCAGCTCCGCCGGCCTCCGCGGGAATCGCGCCGGAGACCTTCGCGCCGCCATGCTCCTCGGGGTGAGTCGGGAGCGCCGAGGACTCCGCTAGCGCCTGGTCGCGGCACGTATGGAGCGGGCCCGGGAAGGGACGGGGGGAAGGGAAGGGAAGGGACCGCTCCTGCCTGGCGGTTCCGCTCAGCCCCCCTTTCCTTCGCCCCGCAGGAGAGAGACCCCCGCGGGCTGCCCCCAGCTGCTGCATCCCCCGCGTGCCGAAGAAGCCCCCCCCGCGGCCCAGCAGCCCGCTGCCGCCCCCCCGCAGCTCCGACCACTCCGCCGCCTGGCTTGCCGCCGAAGCCTCCAGCCCCCCGCCGCCGCCGTCCTCCCCGCCCGCCAGGATCCTGGTCTGCTCGGTGCGGCGGGAGGCGGCGGCGCGGGGGGCGAGCAGCGGCGGCGCTACGGGCCGCGCAGCGCTGGGCCAGGTCATCTACGACGCCCGCCCGCCGCCGCCGATCCGCGCCAAGAACAGCCCGGCCTGGCTGCAGTAGCCGCCCCGTCGGACGCGCCCGGGAAAGAGGCGGAGGAGAAGGAGAAGAGCCCGGAGGAGGGACGACCCCCCACCCCCCGGTCCGAGGAGCGCCCTCCCCGCCCACCTGGCTAGCGGCTGAGTCGGGGCCCTGCGCGCTGGCTCCTTGCAGGCCTGCCTCGTGGGGCTGGCAAAGGGGCGAGGCTGCGCCGGAGCCCGCAGCAGCAGAACCGGTTGGGGAGCTGGGGCGGGCCCCCACGCCCTGGGAACGCGGGCCGCCGGAAGAGCCCTGGCCCTCCCGCCTCTCCGGAGAGAGCTTGCCACAGGGCGGAGGGGGCGGCGGCGAGGAACTGCTAGAGAACTTACTCCGACCCAGAAGAAAATAAAGTTTCAGAAATTCAGTCCTCCTGCTGGATTTCAGGGGAGGGGCCATCCCACCACCCCTGCCCCTCTTCAACCACTTCTGCTTCCCCACCTCCCTCCCTCTGCCACCGCTCTGCCCTCCCGCCCCCCCCCCACAACAGAGCCCCAACTACAGTCGCCCTACACCCAACTTCAGCCGCCCTGGGGAGGCAGGAGAGGGACCCCCCCTTCAGGTTGGGGGTTCTGGGGGGGGCAGGCAAGAATCACAGGAAGCTGATTTATCAAAGGACAAAGAGAATTTATTTACATAGGAATTGATGCAACTCCCCCCCGCCGCCCCCCATTCTGGGCAGCGGCAAGGGGTAAACAGCCCCACTCACGTGCAGGCAACCCCCCCCCCACGTGTCCCGCTCAGCTTGGCACCAGGTGGTCTGGGGGAGGGGACCACACAACCAAAAGAGGCTGGCGCCCCCCTCCCCGTTCCTACAGGGAAGGCTGAGGGGACTCGGGCACCATGCCGGGGGCCCCCCCGTTGGCTTTGGCGAGGAAGGCGGTGGCTGCGGCAGTGGTGCTGGCGGCCGTGGCTGGGGGCGGGGGGCTGTCGCTCCGTTCTTGCTTGATGCCCGTGGAGAGGGCCAGGCTGGGCTGAGTGGAAGGAGAGGGCGAGAGCTGCCCGCTGCCCCCTTTGCCTTCTGCAGCCGGTGGGAGTGAGACCACGATGTACTTCTGGACGCTGCCTGAGACGGGGGGGCTGGGCGCTGCCTGCCCCCCTGAGACCAGCTTCATCAGAGGCTGGGTGCTGGAGACGGTGGTGGTGACCGGGGAGGTGGAGGTCCCTGCGGGAGCCCCGCTTAGCGTGATCACCTGCGGGGTGGCAGGGAAGAGGAGGAGGAGGTCATAAAATAGCCAGACCAGGAGGGGCTCACCCCCCCCACGCCCCCTCCTCCATCCCCCCTCCCCACTCCTCACCTGCTGGGAAGTGGAGGTTCCAGAGGCAGAGGACATGACGATGAACTTGGTGGGAGGGGGCGAGGGCTGTGTGGGGGTGGCCGGGCGGGCGGAGACCAGGGTCTGCATGGGCAGCGTGAGGGAGCTGGGCACCTTGAGGATGCTGGGCGTGCGGGAAGCAGCGGAGCCCGCCCCTTGCGGGGCCTGGGAGAGCGTCAGGGTGGGGCGAGGCTGGAGGCAAAGAGGAGGGTGGTGACTTTCTGACCGAAGAGCGGGACCGGATCCTCCCCCGCCCGGTAAGCCAAGGTGCTGCGGCCTCACCTGGGTGATGGTCAGGGTGGTCCGGTTCACCTGCTGGGCTTGCAGAGCCGCCTGGGCGCGTGCCTTGAGCACGTGGGTGCAGAGGAGGGAACCCAGGGGCCCGTACTCCGCTCGGTAAGCCTCGGGGTTGTCAGGCGCAGGGCGCAGCTTGGCCAGGACAGGAGCACAGTGCTTCTGCGGAAGGGGAAGGGAGGGAGGTGAGCCACAAAAGTCGACCCCACCCCACCCCCTGGCCTGGAAGACAACCCCAGCCTCCTCTCTGGGAAATCCTGGCATGGAAGTGTGAGTGGCTGCCGGGGTGGTATCTGAATGGCCCAGTCCTCCCTGCCTCCCGCAATGGGAAGGGGCAGTCCTTTCTCTCTGTCCTCTGACCCTAGGAGGGTTGGCTGCGAAGAGCGCCAACAGGGCCCCCCCCACAGGCTGGGTGAGTGGGCGACACTGTGGCAAATGAAGGTCAGAGTTGGTACGGGTAAGGTGATGCCAAATGGCACAACCCCCCCAAGTATAGGCTAAGGGGGTCTGAACTTGCTGAGACAGACTGAGAGGGGGAAAGATCTTAAGATCATGATGGGTAAGCGTCGGCTGCAGTGGTGAAAAGGGGAAACTCTACGTTGTCGGCCCTCCGACAGAACTGGTTGAGGCCTCTGTGTGAGATGGGATGCTGGACTAGATGGACCCTCACTGGTCTGACCCAGCTGGGCTCTTCTCAGGTGAAGGCCTCAGCCTCTCTGAAGAAGAAGAAGAGGAAGAAGAGACTGGATTTGTGCCCCGCCCTTCACTACCCAAGGGAGTCTCAGAGCGGCTTACAAATTCCTTCCCCTCCCCACACAGACACCCTGTGAGGTAGGTGGGGCTGAGAGTCAGAGCTCTGAGACAACTGTCCTTGAGAGAACAGTTGTGCCAGAACTATGGCTTGCCCAAGGTCATCCAGCAGGTGCAAGTGGAGTCCATGCACTTAACCACTACACTAATCTGACTCTGCCCTGTTGTTGGCCCTTCAGAGGAACTGGTTGGCCTTTGTGTGAGACAGGATGCTGGACTGGATGGACCCTCACTGGCCTGACCCAGCAGGGCTCTTCTGAGGTTCTTCTCAGGGGAAGGCCTCAGCCTCTCTGCCCTGTTGTTGGCCCTCCAGAGGAACTGGCTGGCCACTGTGTGAAATGGGATGCTGGACTGAAAGGACCCCCACTGGTCTGATCCAGCAGAGCTCTTCTGATGTTCTCCTCAGGGGAAGGCCTCAGCCTCTCTGCCCTGTTGTTGGCCCTCCAGAGGAACTGGCTGGCCCCTGTGTGAGACAGGATGCTGGACTAGAAGGACCCTCCCTGGTCTGACCCAGCAGGGCTCCTTATCTTCCTCTTTGTCCATCCAGTCTCTCTGCAGAGACTCAGGAAGGCAACTGGGGAAGTCAGCCCAGCCCTAAACCACCACCACCACCCTCCTCCTCCCTGGTTACCAGCAGGAGGCTCTGGACATGGTCGGCTCCAATCTTGTCGATGTTGCTGACGACCGGCCCCTCGAGCACTGCCCGGACACGCTCTCCCTCCCCCTGCAGCCGTGGCAGGATCAAGGTCTTGATCACCTGGAGGAGAGAAGGTGCACCGGGGGAGGTTCGGCTTCCGGCTGGGCCAAACAGGCCACCCTTCCCGGCATGCACCAGGCCACGCCCACAGCTACTCACGTCGTGCCCCAGTTCAGCCAGCCCGGCGATGGAGCCATACCGCGTGGTCCACGGCGTCTTCTCGTCCACCCAGCTCTGGTGTGAGAAGAAGAAGAAGGGCCAGGAAGGGAGCATGAGCCGTGTGGAGAAGCGCATTTCTCTTGGGAAGTTTGAACTAGGCAAAACATTTCACCCTCCGTGTTTTCAAAAGTGCCGATTCCATCCAGGCAGTCAGAGCTCTCCTCTGGGCTCTGCTGGAGGTGGCCCCCGAGAGGGCTTGTGCACAGGGCCCCCCCCCCCCACACCTTGGTGAAGGTTTTGGTGATTCGGGACTGGATGTTGTTGGTGGTTGTGCTGAAGTTCTTGCAGATCTGGGCAATGAGGCGAGCGGCAAAATCCCGCAAGGCCCAGTGGTTGTCGACGTCAGGCCGGAGGCACAGCTGCCGGCTCACAACGCAGGTCATCACCGCGGGGATCAGCTCGTGCAGCTGCAGGGGGGAGGAAGAGAACCAGCGCCTAAGCACTGCAGCCACCAGTCAAGAGGGCCCCCCCCGCAAAAAAAACCAGAGGAGGAGCTGCTCACATATTTCTCCAGGTAGAGGGTGGGGTTGTCCATGAGAGCCTTCACCATGCGCATGAGATAGATGAGAAGGGCCAAGTTGTTCTGAACCACGTTCACACGTACCTGGGGGGGGGGGGGAGGGGGAACTCAAGCAGCTGGAGCCAGTGGGAGCCAAAAGACGGGCAGCCGTCACGGACCCCTCACGGGGCACTCAAGGGCCTCTCCGGACAGCCACAGGTGGCCGGCCCGTGGCAGCCTCCCAACCTGCAAAAGGAGGACTGCACTCTGAGAGTATGGTTGCTGCCCCCGCCCACCTGAAGTTACACAGCTGCCAAGGCAGGGACACAGCCCCCAGGAACCTGCACACACCCCCTGTGCGTAGCAGCTCCGACCCCCCCCCCCCCCTCCCAAAAAACTTATTTATTGACTGCATCTTGCCACTGAGAGGCAGAGTGCCAGGAGAGAGCAGCACAGGAGCACACTCAACAGCAGGGGGCGCTGATCACAAACAGGCCAGCCTGGCAAGGATGCCCCCCCCCTTGCCCCAAGCTGGCTCTTTGGCCGAGCTGAACCTCTGAGCCTCCTCCCAGGAGAGGACCACAGCCAGGCAGAGGCAGGAGGTCAGTGCAGAGGCTCAGAGTAACACCACTGGAACTGTACGACCACCCCCACCCCCCCACCCTGCTCACCCCTTCAGAGATAAAGGTGCTGAACCGAGGTAGCATCTGATACAGTCCGGGGTCCGTGGCAATGCTCTGGAGGGCTTCCTGGGGAGAAGGGGGGGCCCAGAATGAACAGGGGGAGCCCCCACAGGCGCACAGAGGGAAGGACTTTGGCTGGCAGCCTTGGCAAAGGAGCCAGAACTGGCTTTCCTCCCACATCATCCCATGGCGGCCCTCTGGCTGGAGAAGCAGGTGAGTGAGGTGGGACCACGCAGCACGCCTGCCACTCCAGGGCAAGACCAGATCACTGTCCTTTCCCTCCACAAGCCCTCCAGGGAGACCAGCTCAGTCCAGCAAAGGAGGCTCCAGCCACCCTCCCCCAGCAGACTAGGCATTCACAAGGACACACCCCACCAAAGCATGGCTGCAGGAGCCTCAAGCTCGACTGCTGGAGGGAAAACAGAGCGAGACGGAAAACTCGGGCATAGGACCCCAAGCGGGATGGACAACTCTGGGAAGAGCTCCAGCCAGCTGAGCTAGGCCGCCCTGGGCCAAGGATCCCCGGGGAGGGGAGGGGAGGGGAGGTGCTGCTCACCGCCCGCTTTGCCTCGCAGGAGCCCACGCAGGCCTCGGTGATCTCCTTGTAGTACAGCTGCTGCTCAACCGACAGCTCGTGGATGCTCCGGGGCTTCAGTTTCAGGGGGGTCCCCTCCAAGAGGGGCCCCTTCTTCTCTTTGCCTGCAGGGTGGGGGTGGGGCGGAGGGGCAGGCTGTTGAGGCCAGGGGCTCTCCTGCTCCCCCCACGGCCTACACGGCTGGGCCCCTGCAGCACGTTTCAAGGGGCGGGAGCCTTCCGCCCAGGACACGCAGCTACTGGCGGGAAGCCCAAAGAGGGGCTTGGGAAGCGTGCCACAGTGCTCCAGGAACCTGAATGGGGTGTGTGTGTGTGTGTGTGTGCGCGCCAAAGGCTTCCCTTGGCAAAGGCCCACAGCGGCCTGTCACAGACAGCAGATGAGCTCAGCACAACTGGCTCTTGACCCACTCCTCCCCGAAGTCCAACTCCCCCATGGTGCCTCTAAAGCCTTCAGCTGGGCTGCTGAGCCAGCTTGCCTCAAAGCCGGTTTGGAGGAGATGCTGGGCACTCCCCTGTGGCTCCAGAAGTAGGGCCCTTCAGAGGGACATTCTGGCCGCCTGGGTTTCCATTAGCCCCACCCTGAGAATGAAGTGGGACTGACCTTTGCCATCAGGGTGCGTGGCGCTTTGCCCTTTGCCCTTGAGGGCCCCGTCTTCCTCCTGCCCAGGCTTGGTGGCTTTCAGAGGCTCCGTGGCCTCGGCTTTCTGCTGCTCCTTGGGAGCTGCGAGGGAAGAAAAAGAGGTGGAGTGAGGCCAGCGGGTGTTCCGGGCTGCAGACAATGGGCTGATGTGCAGCTGGCGGGGTGGAGGCCCTTGGTTTTTGGGCTGCTGCAGGAGACAACCTTCCCCACGGGAAGCAAAGATTCCAGAATCGGTGCCATTGGCCTCCACTCACCTGGGGGAGGGTTTTCTGGGATGGCGGGCTGAACGCCTTCAATACTCAGCCAGTGTGCTGTTGGGAAACAAAGTGACCTCAGCTGAAGCAGCACTGGAACTTCTACCACTTTCCCACTCTTGAGAACCCTTCCTTAGATCTTAGCAGCTCATCAGTCTTCTGCGCTGCACATAAAGCTTAAAAAGATGCTAGCGAAAATAAAAATCACCTTTTTTTAAACTTCTGCAATTACACCTGTTGTACTTAAATCCCATCCCCCTCAGCACACACTTCCTCACCTGGTCTTGTTTAGTTATTTGAAATATTTATATGCTGCCTTTCAACCCAAACAAGGACCCTTCACCACGCAGCCTCTGAGCACCTCTGAAAAATCAGGTGGAGGGAGACTCAGGCACCGGGGGGGGGGGGGGGGGGGGGCACACTCTGGTGGGGGTCCTGAAGAAGCAGGATGGCACCTCCCCGCCCTGCCCCAGGAATAGCTCACCTCAAGCAGGAGGGGGAGCCATGGAGTCAGCAGAAACACCCCAGACACCAGCTGGCTCCAGAACTCTGCAGTGTGGCATTTCTAAGGGGCCAGGGCTGCTGCCCCTCCGGTGTGTGTGGGGAAAGGGTTTGGTGGGAAGTGGGAGGGGCGACTGTAGACGGAGCACCGTTGCTTGCCTGCAGCCAGCACTTTCTTGAGCTCTGGCACCTCCTTCCCCCGCCTTACCCTTGAGACAGACATCCAGAGGGACCCGGGGGAGGGGGGTGTTGATGATGTCGCTCAGGTCCACCTCTTTCTCTTCGTAGAAGTAGAGTTCGCGCCCCCCGCCACTGGCATAACGGAAGGGAATGAACTCCTGGGCATGAAACCCATACAGCGGCTGCAGCAGAAACAGAGTCCAGCTTCAGAGCCAGAAAGGGCACAGCCAGTCCTCCACCCTTCGCCCCCAGAGATGCTGCAGACACCACAGAAGCATCCTTTGCATCTAGCGGCACCAATCCCGCACAAATCTCCCCAAAAATATGCCTCCCCCCACCCAATGCTTGCTGAAAGCAGGAGCGGATCCGAGGCGGCCAGCCCTTGCTTGCCTCTGTGCAAGGGGCTCTAGGCTTCCCGGATTTGGGGGGGGGGGGTCTGGGGTCTCCCGCCCAAGGACGGACCACGCCTGGTCCGCTCTGCTTGCCGTATCTGCTAAGCTCAGGCTAGCCGGGGCCATCCGGGTCAGGAGGGCATGCCCACCCCTCCCTCCGGCTCACCTCCACGTTCTTCAGCTTGAGGGCGAGGTCAACGTCGCCCGTGGTCAGGTGCCGCCGCTTCCCCATCCTCATGAACTTCACGGCGTCCTGCGGGCGGAGGGACAACATCACTGGGGTGGAAGGGGTGGGGTGGAGCCGCCTCCCGCCCCCCGCCCCCCGCCTTACCTGGGCGACCTCCTTGAGGCGGTAGCTGACCTCGTCGGCCAGGAGTTGGCACGTCTCCTCCGGCACCTGCCCGACGCCCATCGACTCGGCCATCGCCTTCATGGACTCAGTGGGCAGCTGCGTCTGGCTCAGCTTCGGCTTCTTCTCCTCCGCCATCCCGGCAGCGGCAGCCCCCCCCCTCCCCGGAGCCCCCCCCCCGCCTCCGCCTCCTCAGCGGCGCCCCCGGCACCCCCCCCGAAGAGCCGCCTCTGCGCGTGCGCCCGCCCGCCCGCCGTCCCCACTGCTCCCCGGCCAGGACCCGCCGCCGCCGGGAGGCTGAGCGCAGCGAGCGGGAGAGCGCCTAGAGCGGCCCGGGGCTGGGCGCGTGCGCAGCAGAGGCCCCCCGCCCCCGGATCCTGCCGAGGCGCTTCCGGGGCGGAGACCCCGCCCCCGGACGGCAGCCCCGCCGCGCGCGCACCCGCCCGCCGCCATGGATTCCTCCCCGCCCGCCGCCGCCGCCGCCGCCGCCGCCCTCCCCTCTGCCGGGGTGCTGCTGCGGACGTCTCCCCTCGGCGGGCGGCTCATCGCGGGCTGCCCCTACTCGGTGCGGGTCCTGCAGGAGGGCTACGCGGCGGCGCTCCCGGACGGCAGCACGCGGGCGGACGGGACGATCTCCCTGGTCCTGGGGCCGCAGCCGACGCTGGTGGACACGGGCGGGCCGTGGGGCCGGGAGCGGCTGCTGGCGGGGCTGGCGGAGCAAGGGGTCTCGCCGGGGGACGTCCGGCACGTGGTCTGCACCCACGGGCACTCGGACCACGTGGGCAACCTCAACCTCTTCCCGCAGGCGGACCTGATCGTGGGCACCGACCTCTGCAGCCCCGACGGCCGCTACCTGCCCACCGGCCTGCGCCGGGGACTCCCCCACGTGCTGCACGCCGGGCACCTGGAGGTCCTGCCCACCCCCGGCCACGCGGGGGGCGACGTCAGCCTGTTGGTGCGCGGCACCCGCCTGGGCCGCGTCTTGCTGGCCGGCGACCTTTTCGAGCGGGAGGGCGACGACGGGGAGTGGCAGCCGCTCAGCCAAGACCCCCTGCGGCAGGAGGCCAGCCGGGCCTACGCCTTGCGCATCGCCGACGTCATCGTGCCTGGGCACGGGGCCCCCTTTCGGGTGTTCAGAGAGGGCGCGGGCCACCCCACGGATGGGGAGGGCCTGGGCGATGCCTGCCGCCGTCTCCCCCCCTGCTCGGGGGATGCAGAGAGCCATTAAAGAGCGCAACTTCAAGGAGCCTGGACGTGCGTGGGGTGGTTCTGTGGCAGAGGGCCGGGTCCCCTGACTTTCCAGGGAAGGGTCCTCATGGACTAGATTAAGGGTTTTTGGAGCATGGGGGCAGTAGGTGCTGCTGCTGCTGCTGAAGCCGTCTTTAGAAAAATCGGAAGGGCTGATCAGATCTCAAGGCAGAAGCCCCACGGGGAAATAGCCCCGCCTGACACTGCACCCACTCTGCTAAACCACTTGGTGGCACCCACACAGGCACCGCGATGGGGAGCCCTACACTAGAGAATCAAGGTGCAGCATTGGGAGGGGGCTGTCTCTGGGTACCTGTCTCCTTTTGTTTGGAAGGCGGGGCACAGAGGTTCTGCTGTTCTGTGCAGCCAGTCCTGGAGAGGCTGATCCATGGGCCTCTGTATACCCAGGGAGGATCCCCCCCCCCAAACTGGCTGTTCAGGCTATCAGTTCCGACAGAGTGAGGACTCTGGCTGCTGGGCCACTCTGACATCACTGGGAGCTGGGGGGGGGGAACAGGCCTTTTCTCCCCTCCCCCAGCCAAGAAACCGTTAGGGCCTGAGCGGCCCCCATCTGGAGCAGGCCTGGACCCCTCTGGCCTCCAGGTGTGGGTTTTGGGAGCCCCAACCCCCTTGCCTCACTGTCCTTCTGAGTCAGAAAGGGTGGGAGACGGAACTGACATCTCCCAGCGCCAGACCTACCTGCCAGCTCCCAACAAGGCATGTGACCATTCTTCCCCCCCCCCCAGAGGGGGGGTGTCTGTGCACACCCAAGAACAGCAGCAGCAACTCCTGGTTCCCAGCCAGCTCCATCTAGCAATCAGTTGGCAACAGGGCAAAGGTGGCATTTATAAGCCTCATAGACAGGAGAGTCCCAGCCCTCCCCCCTTGGGCACCTGGTGGCAGGCTCCTGAGTGCAGCAGTGCCCGTGTGCCCCATAGGAGCTGCTCTGTGCCCAGGGGTGCCCATTCTGCCTGGCCATGTGTACAGGCACCTGCTCCAGAGTGGTGGCGGCTGCCCTCTGGCCCTTCGCCCTCCTGTGTATCGTGGCCAACCTTCTCCTGGCATTTCCTAACTGGAAGACGGAATATGTTCAGAACAGGGGCAAGCACCTGACTCCTGAAGTCCTCTACCTGGGGGGGATCGTAGGAGGTGGAATCATGGTAAGGATGTTGGGGGGGGGGGGGAGAATCCCAGCCATGGGTCTCCATCCTTTTTTGTAGAAATTGACTTGGAGTATGTGGGAAATGAAGCCAGCGGCAAAGGACAAGAACTCTGGAGTGGATCTACCTGGGAGAAGGAAAGCGGGGGGGGGGGGGGGGTTCGAATGTGTCTGGGGGGGGGTATCCTACGGCCCCTTTGCCCCTTGCACTGATCCAGGCTCTCTCCCCCCAGGTTCTTGTGCCAGCCATCCAAATCCAGGCAACTGGGCACCATGGGTGCTGTGGGAACCGCTGTGGGGTGAGCTAGGGGGCACAGGACATGCTTCTACTATAACCCAGATTCCTCTCCCTCCCTCCCTCCCGTTTATTCCTGCCAGTGGGGGGGGGGGGGAAGCAAAACGCCTCATCTGAGCCACCTGTGTAGCAATCGAGAGAGAGCCAAGGTAGCCCAACACCTTGAACCTGGGCCTCTGCCCCCCCCCCCGCTCCATGGCGCCTGGCCATCCGGGCATCCCTCCTGGCTGCTCTGGGGGGGGGGGGGTTCTGCCTGTGGCTGGTCACTAACCTCCCTCTTTCCTCCTTCTCCCTGCCTGCCTGCCTGCACGCCTGCCAGATGTTCATTTCTGTGGCATCTGCAGCCATAGGGCTTGTGGGCGCCCTCTATGCCCTGAGTGTCTCAGCACTGGGACTCGTGCGTGGGCCCCTCTGTCAGTACCAGCTGGGAAATGGGACTTTGTCTGAGTGGGAGCGCCCCTTCTGGGACCGAGAGCAGAGTTTCAGGTCAGTGGGGGGCCTTGGGAGGGGGGAGGGCTAATGTTCCCTGAGGAACAACCTGCCGGTACTCACGGCCACCCAATCAGTCGGCAGCAACGAAAGTTACCTCTTTGACCACGACCTTTGGGGCGTCTGCCGGGTCCCCGAGGGGGTGATTGAGTTCAACGTGATCCTCTTTTCGATCATTGTGGGCTCCAGCGTGGTGGAGCTGGCCCTCTGCGGCGTCCAGGTGCTCAACGGTCTCTGCGGCTGCCTGTGCGGGACCTGCAACAAGCAGAAGCCACCAGTGAGTATCTGAGCCTGTGCAGCTTGGAAATGCGTTCCCCAAGAGCCACTGGGGGAGAGAGGCCTCCGAATCAGGGAGCTGACCCGGCTTGGCTGTCCTGGCCCCCGCGAGGGGGGGGGGGTCTCCACAAGGAGAGACTTGATCTCTGCAGGGTTCCTATGCTGGAAGGTGCTCAGGGGGATGCGCCGGGCCACGAGGAGGCCCTGGGTGGGTGTCTTCTCTGCACTGCTTATTGGCGTGGGTGTTGGGGGGGGGAGAGAAGGCCTTTCTTTTCTTCCGGGGGGGGGAGGAGCGCGTGGCTGTATGCACATGTCGAGGGCGCCACTGAAGGAAGGGCGCGTCCTCCAGCTGCAGCCCCCCTCCCCCCCGCGGCTGGCACCAGTCTCATTTTGTTCGCAACACGTGAATTGGCACCTGTTGAGGGCAGTCCTCGGTGGCCAAGGAGGGGGGGAAATGCGTGCAAAGAGCTGCCTCCTCCCCCTCCTCCCCCCCTCCCGTGTGTGCCAGGTGCACCCCCACAGAAGATCTTTCCTTTGCACTAATTTTCACTGCTGGCGTCTTGTTTTCTGCAGCAGACCTATTACTGATGTGGTGACGACTGAGCCCCTTCCTCCTCCTCCTCCTCCTCCTGGATGACCTCTGCCCCCCACACCCCTCCAAGTCCCGTCTGGAAGACAAGGGGGCCAGCGCCATCTCCGCCCTCTCTCCGCACCTTCCCACCTGAGCAGCCGTGGTGCAAATAAACTCCCTGTGCACTTTTCCCACCACGCGTGCTTTTTTCCCCCGGCTCCAAGGGCCAAGAAACTGTGCCTGATAACGCGCCTTGCTGGAGATAAAGCCAAGCCAAGGTTGCTAGGAAGGGACTTTGGCTGTGCCAGCTCACTGCCTCAGAGGAGACCAGCCCTCCTTCGGCTTGGCTCGGATGGCCCTCCCCTTTCCTCCTCTCCTCTGAGACACCCCCCCCCCCAAGTAGGAAGGGGACCAGCAGCAGACGGGAGGGGGAGGGTCTGCAGGCAAAGGCTCTCCCGTACCCTGTGTCTGGGGAGCACCCTCACTAGACAGAACTGCTCGGGGTGCAACCCCTCCAACCCCCTCCTCAAAGCTCTGCACCGCAGCATGGAGCAGGGACTCACTCTGGGGGAAACCGGGGTGGGGAGGTGGAGCTGAAGGGAAAAGTGGGGGTGTCCTGAGCAAAGCCCCACCCCCAGCTTTTCTTGCCCTCCCGCTTAGCAGAAACCCTCCTGTAGCAGGGCTCTGGGGATTACACTGTGAAATGGTTTTGTCTCTTTATGCAAGATAAATATCTATGGGAAATATTTATATCCTATTTTATTGGTCAAAGCTCACCTAAATGGGCAGTATTTTTTAAAAAACAGCATGAAATCGAAACCCATTCCAAACAATCCAACTAAATGTAAAAGTATTTGAGCAATCAACTCACCACAGTAAATGCATACAAACACCAGGAGACATAGGGGCAGCAGAATCAGCTGCAAGCCTACCTGAAGAAGCCATGTTTTGTCCAAGAGGTGAGCAGGGAAAGGGGGAGTCCATTCCACCCCCCACCCCCCAATGAGCATAGGCTGGGCCAGGTTCCAGGGCTGGGGGGGGGGGGCGTGTGTGTGTGCACGCAGGCTAGACCCATGAGAAGGGCTGGGGCTTGCAAACCACGCAATATGGAGTGACTACTAAGAAGAAAGTGCTCTAAAGCCAGTGAAGAGCGCCTTCACTACAGTGTGATTGGATGGGAGCCGGTTTTAGCCCTGTGTGGGAAGGGCCTTTAAGATGAGCTGTCCCCAACCCACAACCTCCCCTGGAAGAAGGAGGGCCAGGCATGGCCACAGGCAAATGGGCCCAGCCTCAGAGACGCTTCCTAGATGGTAGAGATCCTTGGGAGGGAGGCATGACAGGGGAGGTGTACTCTTGAGCACATGGGGAACACCTTTTCCTTGTCCTGGAGAAGCCCCAATCAGCACCCCTCCCAACTGGGACTGGGGAAGGGTCTCTGAGCCATAGAGGCTGACGCTTTCCCCTTTGGAAATCAGGTCGCTACTTGCATGGCACTTGGTCACCCGCATGCTGGTTTTTTCTACATGGAAAGTGGCCTTCTATATATTTCCCTTCCCCTTGGAATAGGGCGGCTGAGGAGCTGCAGTCTACTTGTAGGCCCAGGAGGGCCAGCCTCCCTCAGAAGCTGGCTGACTTCCCTGAAAAGAGGGCTTGGCTCCCAACGGCCACCCACCTTCCCCAGCCAGGGCGGCGTCTCATGAGGTCTCCGCTCTTCCCTGTGGCAGTAGGGCCTGCCTACAGCAAGGCCCAGGCCAGGGCATGAACTCTGCCTCTGCCCTAGAGTGTCCATCCGACCTTCTCCTGCAAAGCACAGTTTTGGGAACTTCTGCAAGTGACCTGCGACGCACACAGATGCAAGAGCACCAGGGCTGCCCCAAGCAAGAGGGCTGGTGACTGCAGAGTGCACTGCACACCAGGGCTAAGCTCTGGGACAAGTGAAATGATTATCAAGACAAGGGGGCATCTGAGCATGTGCAGAGTGTCCCCCCTCCCCAATGAGTAATTACAGCTACTGTCCAAGCCCCTCCCCAAATAAGGGTAGGCAAGAAGAAGAAATTGGATTTATATCCCTCCCTTCACTCACTTGGAGTCTCAGAGTGGCTTACAAACTCCTTTCCCTTCCCCTCCCCTTCCCACTCCACAACAGGCACCCTGTGAGGTAAGTGGGGCTGAGAGAGCTCTCTTGAGGACTGCCCTTGAGAGAACAGCTGGTACAGAGCTATGGCTTGCCCAAGGTCATCCAGCAGGTGCAAGTGGAGAAGTGGGGAATCAAACCCAGTTCTCCCAGATTAGAGTCCGCACATTTAACCACTACACCAAACTGGCTCTTAAGAAGGAGCCTGAAAAGTCCTTGCCAGTCTGAACACTCTCCACAACAGTTGGCCTCACCCACCCTCACCTCCTCCTTGGTTGCTGGGTTTGGGGGATCCTGGCCACTTCCTGGAGTGTTGATTCCAGAAGTTGGTGCTGGGGGTTACTGCTCTGTGGCCCCTGGCCTCCTTGGCTCGTAAGGCTCTGGTGTTTAGCCACTGGTCGAGGGTGCCTTGTTGGCCAGCAAGGCACTGCAAAGTGCTCTTATGGATTTTAACATTCATAAGTTTGAACTTGGGTTGCTGTGCTGTAAGGACTACAGGCATTCTCCATTGCTGGGAGAAGCTCCAGTCCACTCCCGGGGGCTGGCAACCTCTATTGTTCACCGAGACAGAAGCAAGGACCCCCTTGCAATAAGGGTTCTTTCTGTCACACCACGCTGGTCAACCCCTGCCCCCTCCAACATACCTACACGGATTATGCTAAGTGAGGTTACCTGGCAACTAATGGTCGGGCCATCAGCCAGTCGGCTAGGGCCATCAACAGACAATAGAAGCGATCCAGTGACTCATCGCAGGAGTGCCCAGGTGTCAAGTTCCTGTTTAGCTCTAGTTTCACAATACTGACCACCCCCAGCCTCTCCTCCTTTTTACCTTTAACCTATGATAGGGTCAGAAGGGACGGACTGCCTCATAGGTGTGTTCAGGGATGTGGCCAGCGAGACCCGCCCCAAAGTCACCTAATAAAAGAGATTGCCCGGCCAGCAATCGGTCTCAAGCCATCGTCCCCTATCTTCTTTACCACCCCTTATGTCCAGCTTTCTATCTGAATACCCTTGCCTCCATCTTTAAATCTCTGGATTCGCGACCAGAGAGACCACGTGGCCTTGCTGGTTCAAGACACGTTCCCCAGTTTTCTATTTTCCTCCCCATCCAACTCTCCATTTTGAGCAGACAACTCCTCTTCAGGACAGGTACAGTATAACCCAACCAACGTTTCCTGCAAATTGCAACAGTGCTATTTTCTATCTAATTTCCTTAGGTCTGTGTGTGTGTGAGAGAGATTCTGTTTTGTGTATGCTTGGATAACATCATTCAGTAAACAGCATTTAATTTGCCATCTGCCTCACGTGCCTTTTTCCTGGAGAACTCCCGGGAGGGGTGGGACCCTGGTATAGTTGGCTGTAACCCGGTATTTTGCCAATTGCTCTTCTTAAATTAAAGCAATTCAGCTAGCAGCCTGCCGATTCAGCAGTGGGCATCGCACCATCCTGTCTGCCAGGGACATCCAGCCTGGGTCTGAGGGAAGTGGGGGTGAGAAGCTCTTGAATCCCTGCCCTCACCTGGAGATTGGCAGCAAAGGTTCCCCAGGAGAAAACAACTGCTTTGGAGGGTGGACTCTATGGCATTCTATTTAAACTCTGGCTTCTGTAGACTCCACCACAAAATATCCAAGAATTTCCCAACCTGAAGCTGGCAACCCTAGTCAGAACTGGCCCCAATGTGTTCCCACAGAGGCCAAAGCAGGCCTGGAAAGAGCCTCCTGCCCCTGCCTTTTTACTGACAGAAGCAACCTTGATTGCCTAGCAACAGCCACTGAGGGGAAAGTTAGCCTCACAGCAGGAGAAGAGAATGGTTTGACGACCAGTGGCCCACCTCAGTAGCCAGCCAGCTGCAGAGAAGCGTCTTTGTCAGGAGAGACAGCCATTTTGGCAGTTTATTCTGACAGGGAAGAGTGGCCAAGCTGGTATTGGTGGGTGAGAGGAATGAACCCAGCACCCAACAAATGGCACTTGAGTACTCTTGAGTGGCAGTTTATGGGCCAATGGCTGATGGAACACACAGCACAGCCAGTGGGAGAGCTGAAAAGTGCCAATATGTTACGGCTTTCATACAAACCAAATACTCTGCTTCCCGACCCCCCCCCCCCCCCCGGATCCAAAACAACCTACAATATTCCTCTGCATTTTAACTTCATGACAACAACCTTAAGAGGTAAATTAGGCTGAGAATGTGTGATTGGCTCAAGGTCACCCAGCAAGTTTTTCATAGCATAGTAGGGATTTGAACCAGGGTCTCCTAGATCCTAGTCCAACCACTATGCTGCTGAAAATCACCAAACTCTTCAGCCTTTCCTCATAGAAAAGGTGATCTGATCCCATCAATCATTTTGGTTGCCTTCTTCTGTACTGTTTCCAGCTTTGCAAATAACTTTTTGAGATACGGTGACCAGAGCTGTACACAGTATACCAAATGAGGCTGTACCACAGGTCTGTAGAGGGGCATGACAGTATTGGCCATTTTAGTCTCAATCCCAAGGGAGATGGTGCCTCACTGGCAGTCTTTAAGCACTGTCTGGGCAAACACTTGTCAGGGATGCTCCAGGCTGATCCTGCATTGAGCGGGGTGGGGGGTTGGATAAGATCAGGGATGTCAAACATGCAGCCCGCATGCTGGATCCTCAGGCCCTCAGAGGGCCCCAATCCAGCCCGCAAGGCCCTGGCTGTTTCCTACTTCCATTTACAGTTTTGCTGCTGCTGCCATGTTACGGCTTGCTTTATCAGTCTCTCTCTGTCGCATAGGGGAGATAGATAGGCAAGGCTCTCCTGTGCAATTGAGAGGGTCTGGTAAAGAACTGGTTGAGGCTTCTCCCCCTCCAGGAGGAGGGAGGGAACAGCCAGAGCTTGCTTCCTGGTCAGGCTGCAGGAGACAAAGGGAAGCCTTTCTTTCCTTCCACTGGCTCAGGCTCCTCCTTGAAAGGAGGGAGAGAATGAAGGAGAGTTTGCTTTGCTGGGCTGCTTCAATCACACAGGAGAAATACCAAGCACCTTTAGGACCAACAAAGTTTTGTTCAAGGTATGAGCTTTTGTGTGCCTTGCTACAGTGCGTGTGTTTTGTTCGGCTCTTATGCCAGGGCTCTCCTGAGTGCAACTGGGTTCCCTCCCCTTTTCACTGTATTCATGCTCTCATGATCCAGTCTTTCTCAGTAAGAAAGCAATGTGAACTATTTTAGAGGAGGAATAACAAGCCAGTGAGGTGGATTAGACTGAGAGTGTGTGTCCAGACCAAGTTCATCCCCTTTGTGGGAAGTTGTATTTATTTCTCTGGGGAAGAGTATAGTTTTGTGGACAAACACATGGCCCTCAGTCTGTGGCAGGATGCCTTCTCATGTTCTTGACCAGCACATGAAACAACTTATGTACAAAAGGTTGCAGTGCCCAGCCATTTCATGTTTTCCCCTGGGCCTTAGGCTAGGAACACTGAGCATGAGATTTCTGTAATAAATGGCAATAAATTAAAAGTAGGTTTGCAGCTTACAGGTACACATCTGAACAGCATACTCAAGATTGCTACAGCACAGACATTTTGATGCAATAATTCAGAGCAGAGGTGTCAATTATCAGAGACTGTTAAATAGACAAAGTATTGCAAGACTGCTAGTGTTTTATGTAAAGTTTTAAAAAATCTTTGTGTTTTTGGCCTTTATAAGGATTATATCTCCGCTTCCTGGCATTACATTTTATGACACACCTGGCCCGGCCCAACAAGGTCTCATTTATGTCAGATCTGGCCCTCATAACAAATGAGTTCGACACCCTGGTCTAAATGGCCTGTATGGCCCCTTCCAGCTCTAAGTGAGTCTATGATTCAATGATTACAGTTACCAACACTGAGCTTCATTTGCCATGTTGTCACCCACGCTCCCAGTTGGGAGAGATCCTTCTGGTAGCTCTTCATAGTCTGCTTTGGTATTCATCATCCTAAATGTTGTAGCCTTTGCAATTTTGGCCACTGCACTGCCTGCCCATCCCCCCGATAATTTATGAACAAATTAAATAGCACTGGTCCCAGTACCAATCTGAACCGTCTGCAGGCACGACAGGTGTGAATATTCCAAAACAAGGGACAGTTCAAACAGAGACAGTAGACTTTAGCAGACAAGATTAAGGGATCCTCACACAAACACTGAAAATAAGTCTCCAAAGTTCTAACAGATACACCACACATTATCTAGTACCACCTTTCACCTGCAGTTACCCTGTGACCTATGCTGGGGAAATGAGGAGGGCAGGAACTTTTTCGTGGACTCCCATCCCACCGCTGTGTCCACTGCGGAAGGAGAGAAGATGGTCTTGAGAGAGAAAGAGAGGGACGGAGACCATTGTTCTCAACCAGAACTCAGTTTATTCTATTGCCTACTCTTAAGTCAGAAAACACTTTTGCAGCATTTCAACATTCAACATAGAATATTTCAACACAACCCCAGTACATAGTGCACTTGAAGTTCTATGAAGGATGTCCTTGGTTACTCTGTCAAGAAGACCCATAATGGAGGGTGGTTGGCCAGAGCAACCAGGAACAAGACTGAATTCAGACATTAAGTACCCTTTCCCATCCATTGGCGCTAATGTAACAGTCAAGTCTGTTGCTAAGCATCTGACATACACGACAAAGCTCAGCCCTTTCTTCCTATCTCTCTCTGGGATCAGGGAAGTCAAAGGAAAGCTAGGGTGACTCAGAGAGTCAAGGAAGCTAGTTACAAGGACCCTATCTATTTAGAATTTGGTAATATATAAACATTCCAAAAGGAAAAAGTCACATAAAGCCAAAGTCATGTACAGGGTTATCAGTCCCAGAAGGCCACAGCACTTAGCAGAGTCTTGAAGCCTCCTGGGAAACAGAACCACAGACTCAACTGTAAAGGCTAATTACTATAGAAATTAAAGTCACATAGGTTTAACACAGGACTGAGGCTCAATCCAGGCCCTAGTTCTGTGACACCCAGGGCTATTTTTGGGCAGGAACGCACAGGAACGGAGTTCTGACTGGCTTCTGAGTTGGCCACGCCTACAGACTCCCTCCCCCGGGGTTTACCAGGCACCTCACAAGCTGCGGGGCGCCTGGGGAAGCCAAACTGATCCAGGGAGGGAAGGCAGTTCAAACTGCCTCCCCTCCTGGGGAAGCCGATCCAGAAACTGCCGTCCTTTCCTCCGGTTCCCCATGCGCCTCTCAAGCCGCGGGGCACCTGGGGAAGCCAATCCTAGGAGGGAACTACGCTGTCAGGGGCGTGTGGCCTAATATGCTAATGAGTTTCTGCTGTTTGGTGTGGCCTGTTATGCTAATGAGTTCCTGCTGGGCTTTTTCTACAAAAAAAGCCCTGGTGACACCTATTCACTACGTTTACCAATAACATTTCTTTAACGCACATTTCAGCATCTAGCTCTATAAACAGTCAATTCCTCATGGCAGGCAACTGTTTGTGGTTTATACATTCTTCACACCACATCTCCTAAATGATGTTAGCATTTATGACATTAGCAGAATTGCTTTTGGTTCATTTCATTGTCAGAAGTGAGAGTGCAGGGGGCAGATCTGGGGCTTCAAATATTGTGTGATTTGATTTCTTATTACTTTAAAGTGGAAGTATGCAGCTTTTTCATCTCAGGTCTGTGAAAAGGTCTATACACTGGAAAGTGCTAGACGAAAGGCCCTGACCTGGATTGCCCAGGCAAGCCCAACCTCCTCCAGGGCCAGTGCTACCATTAGGCCAAGTTAGGTGACCGCCTAGGGCACAGACCTCAGAGGAGTGCAGAAATGGACAATTAGCGCCCCTCCAACCGGCCACAGGCTCTCACACTCACCAGCCCTGGCTCTCCCATGCTTTTCCTCCTCCAGAAAGTCATGGCAACTGCAGCAAGTCCCTTCAGCTTTACCTTGCACCCTGCCTGCCCAAGCCCGCACAATTTTTTTTAAAATTAGCAGGGTCAAGTTTTGTGCTTTTAATTTTCCCTATAATGTATCTGTTTTTGATAATTGGTTAGCAGTGGGGGGGGGGGGGCGCGCAAGTAGTTAGCCTTGCCTAGGGCGCAGAAAAGCCGGCCCTGACCTCCTCAGGCCTTGGAACCCTGGCAAGCAGTCGGAAGGGGGACCTTGGACCTCCTCCAAGGTGTACCAGGGCTGGGACGCAAAGGCAGGCAATGGCAAGCCACCTCTCCGGAACGCCCAAGCCCCGCCAGGACGGAGGGACCAAGGAAGCGCGCCTCCCTTCCCGTCTCCCGGCGGAAAAGCTTTACTCGGCCGGCCGCTCTCCTTCTCGATTCATAGCGGGTTCCTCTCTGCGGCTCCCAGGAGTGCGGAGCGTCGGCCGAGCGCAGCTCTTTCTGGTCGCCACGGGAGGGACCCCCGCCGTCCGAAACTGCCAAGCAGGGGGCTCCTCCCCTCCCGCGGGGCTTCTTCTTCTTCCAAAGAAAGAGGTTCTCTCTGTGCGCCCCCTCGAGGGAGGCCGGCCGGGAGGCGAGAACCTCCTTCGCGGGACCGGCTGCCGGGGCGCCGCCGCCGCCGCCCCCTCCCCTCCCCCCCCCGCCGCTCCTGCCCGGGAAAAGCGCCCCCTCCTCCTTCCACCAGGGGGGCGGCGCTCGGGGGGAATGTGTGCGCGTGCGCGCGGGCCCGAGGGGAGTCTGAATCCCAGCCCGGCCTGGGGAGGGGCAGGGCGGGGCCTCGTGCTTCCTCCTCGGCCAACGCGGTCTGGCCCAGCCAGGCGGGTCCTCCCCCTCCCCCTCCCCCTCCCCCTCCCCGGGGTGCCGCTCTGGACCTCCTCGCCGGCTCTATGCCAAGGCAGCGGAAGGGGCGGCTCCGGAAGGTGGGCGTGGCGGCGCTCCCCCTCCCGTCCCCTCGTCGCGTGACGCCCAGCCTCCCCGGCACAGCCGCAACATGGTGAGGGGCGCTTCCCGCCGCCGCCGCCTCCGGGCCGGGGGTGGGGGTTTTTTTTCTTGGGGGTGGGTCTCCCTTTCCGCCTCTGACCCCGCTCCCCTCCCCTCCCCTCCCCTCCCCGCAGACGACGGCGCTGACGCAGGGCCTGGAGCGCGTCCCCGACCAGACGGGGTACCTGGTGATCTGCGACGGGGCCGTCCTGGCCGTGAGTCACCCCCCCCCGCCCCGTGACCGCGGGCCGCCTCCTCCTCCTCCTCCTGCTGGGTGGGGGAGTGACCTGACCCCCCCCCCCCCGGTGGCGCCGGCAGCCTGCACGAGCGGCCCCCCCCGCCCCGGTCGAGCCAGAGGAGGGGGCTTTGCGGGAAGAGCGGCTCCCCCCCCGCCCCAAGAACCCCCCCCTTCCTATCTCCGGAGAGGGGTGTGTGTGTGTGTGGGGGGGGGCCCTTCTCAGGCTTCTCTCTCCCCCCCCCCCCCCCCCCCCGCGCAGTCAGCCGGCGACCTGGAGAACGATGAGCGGACGGCCGGCGTCATATCCGAGCTGGTGAACACGGCCTGCGCCTTCCGCCTGCCCCGCTCCCCGGACGTCCCTTTCAGGCGCATCTCCGGTGAGTCCCGACCGGCCCCCCCCCCCCCGGCCCCACACCTTTGCCCTCCTCCTGTGCCCGGGTGGGTTGAAGATGGCAGAGGACAACCCCCAACCCCCCCCCCCCCCGCCCCGCGCGGACTGCCCTGATCAGCCGCTTGGCCTGCTGCTTCTGTCTCCTTGCAGTGGTGTTTGGGGAACACTCTTTCCTGGTGACCATCTCCGGCCAGAAGCTCTTTGTGGTGAAGAGGCAGAACACCCTCCGGGAGCCCGTGGTGGTCTGAGCTCGCTTGAGCCTTCCTCTCCGGGGCTCTGCAAGGAGCAAGGAGTGGGGGGGGGGGCTCACCCTTCTGCTGCTTGCAGTGATGTTTGTGTTTGAAGGGCTTGCTTGGGCACAGTGTACATAATGTTATTGTCTATAAAGGGGTAAACTTATCTGTGTTGCAAGAAAATAAATTTGTTTAAAAATTGTCATCTTGTGTCAGCTGACCCGCAGGCTAGACCTGCCCAATAAAGCTGGGGGGGGGGGTGTTTCCAACCATATGGCCCGTGGGCCAGAGACGGCCCAGGAGCAACTGGTGCTGTTTTCAGCCCCTAAGGGCAAAGGGGTCACAGAAGGACAAAAGGCACCCCCTGGAGATTTTGGAAACGGCCTCTCTCAGGCCTTCCCCTCAGCCCTGCTGCTTCTGTGGGAAACACAGAAGGGATGAAGAAGAAGAAGAGGAGGAACTTGGGTTTATACCCCGCCCTTCAGTACCCAAGGGAGTCTCAGAGCAGCTTACAAACCTCCTTTCCCTTCCCCTCCTCCTCCCCACAACAGACACCCTGGGAGGGAGGTGGGGCTGAGAGAGAGCTCTGACAGAAACGGCTCTTTTTCAAGAACAGCTGTGCCAGAGCTATAGCTTGCCCAAGGTCATCCAGCAGCTGCAAGTGGAGGAGTGGGGAATCAAACCCGGTTCTCCCAGATTGAGAGTCCACACACTTAACCACTACACCAAACTGGATCCGGGGGTGCCAGGCTTTTGTGGGTTCCCCAGTAAATCAATTACTTTTCTTTGTATTTTGAGTCAAAAATAATATTGTTAATTGGGTTCCCCTGTGTCGTTTATAACTCCAGTGCCTGCCACTACATATTATGGCACACATGGCCCGGCCCAACAAACTGACACTTCTGTCAGATCCAGCCCTCGTAACAAATGGGTTTGACACCTCTGCATTAGAGGACACCACCTTTGGTTCCATTCTGAAACTGCTGCAGGGGCTGCAGAACCAGTTTCACCGTCCTCTGTGCATAACGAATTATGAAACACTGCCACAAACCACAGCTGGCTGTGCCCGGGGCAGGGGGAGGTGCTGATACTGGCCTGGGATGTACCATTTGCCGGTGTTTGAAGAAAAGCAACTGCTGTTTCCAGCCTGGCACAGCTGCAGACACAAGAGCTGCCCCTAGATTCATAACTGTGACTGTGTCCTTAAGAGGCATCTTCACAGCATGCAGTTCCTGAGCAAACACAGGGCTAACCCCAAAGCTCCTGTTATGATGAACAGAAAGGGGCAGGATGTGTGACCCACCCACATATACAGCTGGAGGAGGGAATGGCCTGAGATGCTTCTGTGCTTGGAAAGGACCCTGTGGTCCCCCGCTCTCTGACCCCATTGAATGCCATGTAGGAGGTCAGTCAGCCCATGCAGAGATTAACAACCCTCCAGGGCGGCCTAGATCTGGAATTGCCCATTGAACACTCTGCCTTGGGAGGGAAATGTGTTTGACTTCCACTGCTGCTGCTGCCCCCCTCCCCTGACTTCCACACACTCAGTAGTCCACATGAGAGACTGAAGTTTATTCACACACACAGATTTGGAGCGGCTTCTGAGGCAAATAAAAATATATAAATAATAAAAATTAAATAAAGTGCATTCGGGAGAGGGAGCGCTTCGGCCTGCGATGGCAAGGGCCCCCTAGCCAGCCCCTCCCTGGGACAGGGAGGGGGGGAGCAGTCAGCTGCCTTAAGTGCTCTCCCCCATAGAAAACCTGTCCCTTTTCCGGTAGTACAAAGTGGCACAATTCTCAGTGTGGCAGTCCAGCCTCTAAGATGCCCTTGACGAGCAGGGGGTGGCACAACGATCCAGTCTCAACCCCCCACCCCCACACACCTGCTTCTTGCAGTAGCTGCCATAGGGGTGGGGTGGGGTGGGGTGGGGGGAAGCTGCCCCTTGGCTTTACTTTGGAATGAACGTGGCCTCTCTTGTGTGCCCAAGGAGAAGCAGCCGTAAGATAGGGAGCAAAGGATGGGTGTCTTCCTTTTGCTTCCAGCCCGAACCCAAAGCAAACGGAGGAAACGGAGTGGAATAAACTGGAGGGGTGGGCAAAAATGGCACAGCTGGGGTGAAGTCAGGATTGGGGTTTTTTTTTTTTGCAGAGCTCAACACATGCAAGTGCAGGACCCCCACAAGGCTGCAGCCCCCCCTCCCCAGAGGGATACATGGGAGGGGGGAATGACTGAGCCCCCAGAGGATGAGGAGCAGCTGGGAAGGGGAAGGCCCTCCCCCACATCACGTGACGGGGGCCACCACCAGCACTTTGCACTCACGTTTGGCTATTTTATCAAGGGAGAGCGTGGCTTTGTCAGGGGGCAAGTAAAGGGGTCGGCCAACGGGGGAGCCCACGGGCGGAGTGATGGCGCGGCGCTCCATGACGCTGCCGGACCTGGTTGGGGAGAGGAGGAAACAGACTTCTCAGGGGGAGGGGGCAGGAACTGGGTCATCCCCACTGGCACACCGAGCCCCAGGGGGAACACCTTGCTCCTTCCCCCTCCCCGTACCCACCTCATGAGGTGCCCTCGTGCTGGCTGCTGGTGTGAGAAGCTCTGGGAGCGGCCCAGGCTGGCCTGGTGCCGCTCCACCAGCTCCCGGACGGCTGGGCTGCTGGGGCTGCTCTTGCGGGAGATGGGCCGGGCCTCTGGGGGTGGGTTGGAGATGCTGGCGGTGAACTGCAGCTTCAGCTTCATGTGCTGGGACAACTTGGGTGTGAGAGAGAGAGGACAGGCTGCAGTCAGGTGACCTTTCACAGGGCCTGTCACCCACTCAAGCATTTGGTGCCTGGGGGCAGAAGTGGTCCCACTGTCCTGGAGAGCCTCCTTTTCAACTGGGACAGCCACTGTCCAGGAGAGGAGGCTGCCTAAGTCCCTAAGGGCACTACGGAACCAGAATCCGAGCCAGCCCCAAAGCACAGAGCCGCCCGCCGTGGCTTCCCAGGATGTAGGCTGCCCACTTGCAGGCTGCGCATGAACCCCCATCTGCCCCTGCAGCCCTGAGGTCTGAATCCAACCCCCCCCCCCAAAACCCCGAGTTCGGTGCCTGGGGGTGTGGGTTCTTTACCTCATAGAGGCCAGCCCGCAGGGCCTGGAAGGTGACGCAGAACGTGCGGGCGCTGCCCTTGCGAGAGTAGCCCAGGTTGTTGAGGGGAGTGTGGCAGACGACGGAGTCCTGGGTCTCGTGGATGGCCCGCCGTTCTGCACAAGAGAGGGTCTTGCCTGAGGGGGCAAAGGACAAGGCCAGGAAGCAGGGGCCGGGAAGACTGTTTCTGGATGGGGCCAACCAAATGCCTCCAACAAGAGAAGAGAGTGGTGCCCCCCCCCCAGCTCCCTCCTTGCCGCCAGCAAGGCTCTCCTGGCCCAGAGCAGAGGTCTTCTGCAGCCAGGCTTCTTAAGCACTCTTTCTGCTGGCTCCGCCCTCACAGCCTGGGGCACCACCCCCTCCACCTTCCCCCCAGCAGATCCAGTGCCCTACCCCCAGCCACTGACCAGCAGCCGCTGCGCTATCCGGCGTCCACACCAGGCGCACAGCCAGGAAGTCCTGCAGGTTGTTGATGAGGGTGTAGGTGACGGTGAAGCGGCGGTGCAGGACCACTGGTGACTCACACTCTGCCGTCATCACAAAACGGGGGCGGACCAGGCGGATGCTTGGCAGCCTGTGGGGGACAGGGAGGACGTCCAAACCCATCATAGAAGGAGGGGGTGGGGCACAAGGCTTGGCATGCAAGTGCCAGGTTCCATTCCTGGTAGCACCTCTGCCTCCAAAAGGGATGATGGGAAAGACCTCTCTTTCTCGCTGTCTCTCTGAGGCCCTGGAGGGTGAAAGGCGGTCAGAGGAGAAAGACGGCCAAGAGAGAGGGAAGGCCCTTCCTGTGCTCAACATTCAGCTAGGCCAGCCAATCCCGTCGCTACAGCACCAGAAACACCATCAAGTGGCTTGGACCTTCTGGTCAGTAAGATGGGTACAATGTGCCCACCCCCCCCACCCCCCGGCCGCCAAAAAAGGTGCCTTTGGAAGGCAGGGCAAGGCTTCTGGCTCATGACCCCAACACCGATTGCTGGAGCATCCATTTGCAACACTTTCTTCAAAGACTCCAAGGAGATGAGTATTTGGCCACCCTCTTTCTTGTGGAATGAGAAGCAAGTGCAGGGCAGAGGGTCCCTGGAAAAGGGCGTGCCAAATCTGGGCCTGAAGAGGGCCTCTTAAGCAGCTCTCACCTGTAGTGAGTGTGGATCCGGGTGGTGAACGGCAGTTTGGGGGTTGACCACTGAACCACTGCAATGAGAGGAACCTCCAGGCCCTGCAGAGGGGAGTGGAGAATGACCGACAGACACCCAGAGCCAGGCACTGCTCCACTGCCCCACTTATCCTCCAGACTGATCCTTTCCTTAAAATCTGCCTCCATTCCTGAGGATTGGAAGGTAGCTAACGTCACACCCATCTTTAAAAAGGGTTCCAGAGGAGATCCAGGAAATTACAGGCCAGCCAGTCTGACATCAAAAGTTGGTGGAAACTGTTATTAAGGAAAGAATTAGTAGGAACATTGATGAGCAAAAACTATTGAGGCAGACTCAGCATGGGTTCTGTAAGGGAAGATCTTGTCTCACTAACCTGTTAGTGTTCTTTGAGGGAGTAAACAAACATGTGGACAAGGGGGGCCCAATAGATGTTGCTTGCCTTGACTTCCAGAAAGCTTTTGATAAAGTTCTTCATCAAAGGCTCCTAAGTAAGCTCAATAGTCATGGGATAAAAGGACAAGTCCTCTTGTGGATCAAAAACTGGCTCATTAATAGAAAACAGAGAGTGAGTATAAATGGGCAATTTTCACAGTGGAGGGAGGTAAGTGTCAGAACCTGCAGATTCTAACAAGGATTTCTGGGATTTCATGCTATATATTGTAACCTGACTTTGCTATGTTGTGCAAACCTGTTCCTGTACCAACTATGTAATCATGCCTATTGCTCTTAGCTTGACAATGGTGAATGTATATTCTGTGACCCCAGGATTATGGCTCTGACCAGGCCTGGTCTATGTATCTGTTTGCCCGGGAGAACGACAACTTCAAAGCATGAGAACAATGGGCCTCTCACACTCCTGCCTCCGCATTCCATTCCTCCAGGCTGGGAAGACAGGGGAGGACAGGGACCATTTCTTATCAACGTGCGAAAGCCTTGGGGAAAACATCTGTTATGTGAAGATGGTTACATCTGAGGGGTCTGGTTTGGGAAGGGAAATTTACTGCTTCACACCTCACTTTCTTTCCTGTGGGAAGCAAACGGCCAGAGAATCTTTTGCCCGCGGTTTTTCCCCCTTGTTGATTGGTTACCTATGGGCAATTCAAATTGTGCTGGAGGGTATATTAGACCTGCTTCTATTGTATGCGTTATCTCTGACAATAATCCGGGGACCTGTACCAATGTAGAAATTGGAAATAAAGAACTGTGTTTCATCAACAAAGATCTGATCCTTGACTACTTTGAGCAGAAGCCTCACAGATTGTCAGAGATCCGTGACTGGGACTTGGCCGTTCCTGACCATGTCGGACGACGGCACTCTTCCCATCCCTACAACCGAAGATCAACCGGTGACCCCGGCGGACCAGGGTGCCGGTGGTGGAGGCGGCGGCGGGGAGCCCGAAGTGCCAGTGACTACGGCTCAGGGGGCTTACTACATCCCACGACCACCTCCTCATCAGAGCGTGACCCCGAGGTACTCATGGAGCAATTTCGGTCGTGGGACCGTCGACTCGTGGGTGCACGATCGGAAGGGGGCACGGGTGTCGATCCAGGGAGATCGCACCGAGCACGGGAAGCCGAGCTTTCTGGGAGACGAGCGAGAGACAATCTACGGAGGAGACTGGCGTCCCCCGCCTTTGGAAGAGGAGGGAGGCGCACCTTACGGGCCCGATCTCTACGGGGAAGACCAGACCCAAGCCCTGGATCGTATGATGGGAGATTTGCGGCTGCAACTCACCGCAGAATTGCACGAGATAGCCCTCGATCTGCAGTACCAGTTCCGAGACGCCCTGAGGGCTATGCAAGCAGCTCGCCCAGCCCCGGGAGGGGCCGGACCCCCAGGAGGGGGAGTCCTGCAGCCGCCGGTTCCCCCCGGAGGAGCTCCCGTGGGAGTCGTCCCGCAGCAAGTGCCGCAGCAGGTCCCGCAGCCCGTTCCCCGCCCGGTTCCCGCACCCATACCGGCGCCGGCCCAAGTGCCGGCAGGGCCGATGGTCCGCCAGGCCCCCGCCGATCCGTTGACGGCTACTTTCGATGGGGACCCCGAGAAGCTGCGGTTCTTCCTCATAGAGATCGAGCGGTTTCTAGACACCTGGGGACATCTCTACCCCACCGAGAGGGACCGGATTGGCTACATCAGGTCCAAGCTGAGGGACACCGCCAGCGACTGGTATGTGAGCCTGCACAACGCCCCAGGGCCTGAGTTACGCTCCGTGCACAACTTCATGTGGGCCCTCAGGCAACACTATGAGGACCCCTTGGGAGAAGAGAAGGCTCGGAACCAGTTACGGAAGCTGACCCAGGGGCGGTCCTCAGTGAGGGAGTACACCGACAAGTTCCGGCGCATAGCGGCCAAGATTCGCGGCTGGACCCAAGATCTTTTCATCGAAAAGTACAGGGAAGGTCTTAACCCCGAGGTGTGCGAGACGGTGCTGCGCGGGGGAAGACCGGGCTCGCTAGCCACCTGGATGAGAGCGGCCGCGGACGTGGAAGAACGCTTCACCCTCATCAAGATGGGAACTTCAGCGACTGCCCAAGCAAAAGCTGCCCAGAAGGTGAAGCCCAAACTGAACACCCAAGAGATCCGGGATGCCCGGTTCAAGCGGGCTCTGCATGAGGTGCGGGGAGAGCGGTCACTTCGCCTCGGCGTGCCCCCGCGGTGGGGGAAAAGTCCCCAAGACCTCCACCCCGGTAGCCGGGAGCACCCCCAGTAAAGGGAAGACCTCGTTCAAGCCCCGGGCACTACAGCTGGAAGGGGCCGCGAGCGAGCAAGGAGAGCTGACGGAAGCACAGATGTCGGGAAACTCCAACGGCCTGCAGTGAGCGGCGCAGAACTGCAGGTCCCCATCCGCGACGCGCCATCCCCGGTGAGCATCCCTGGCCCCTTACTGTATATGGTAGTGACTGTGATAGCACCCGGGACAGGGACCCACGTCCGGGTCCGGGCCCTAATTGACTCAGGGTGTGCCCGGGACTTGATTAGCCCTTTAGTAGTGGACGGGTTAGGGCCCAAAGTCACCCCATTGGGGGAGCCACTTATGTTTACCCAAATGGATGGATCGGAAATGAAAGAGGCATGTGTGGCAGAGACTGAGAGACTGATAGTGGGGACGGGGGAACACTGGGAGAGGAGAGCTTTCGTCATCACCCCCAACACCCAGTTCCCCATGGTGTTGGGGAGTCCCTGGTTAAGCTCCCACGACCCCTACATCAAATGGAGCGAAGGGAAAATCTCCTGGGTGGACGAGAAGTGCCAAAACCATAAGTGGGACTCGGGATGGGGATTGGGGCCCCCGGCACCTCTCCGAGCGGCGGCGCTCACTCTGGTACCTTCCGCCGTTCCCAGGAAATATCGAGACTTAATGGGGGTGTTCAGTGAAACCGAGGCAAATGAACTAACCCCCCCCCCCCCCCCACAGACTGTCGGAATGTGCCATAGAGCTGATCCCAGGAGAAAAATTACCAAAGGGAAAACTCTATTCCATGAGCCCTTCGGAGCGGGAGGAGCTAAGGAAATTCCTAGACAAGAACTTGGAGCGAGGTTTCATCCGCCCCGCTAAGTCCCCATTCGCTGCCCCTGTTCTGTTCAGGAAAAAGAAGGACGGGGGGCTACGGTTGTGCACGGACTACAGGGGATTAAATGCAGTGTCAGCCTCCAATGCCTACCCCCTTCCCCTTATTAAGGACCTGTTAACAGAAGCAGCCAAAGGGAAGGTGTTCACTAAGTTGGATCTTCGAGATGCATACTTCCGGGTGCGCATCAGGGAGGGGGACGAATTTAAGACTGCTTTTAACACGCCATTGGGGCAATTCGAATACCTGGTGATGCCGTTCAGATTAAGTGGCGCGCCGGTGGTCTTTATGAGCTTAATAAATGAAGTGCTACACAAGCATTTATTCAAGGGAGTGTTATGTTACTTAGATGATATCTTGATTTACTCTGCTGATAAGAAAGAGCATGTAAAATTGGTCCGAGAAGTGCTGTCAACTCTGTTAAAGAACCAGTTGTATGCTAAGCTGTCGAAATGTGAATTCCATAGGGATTCAGTGGATTTTCTGGGGTATCGCATTTCCCAGAAAGGGCTAGAAATGGATCCTGCCAAGGTAGAGGCCATAGTGCAATGGGAAGCCCCCCGAACAAGAAAACAGCTTCAGAGTCTATTAGGATTTTGTAATTTCTACCGCACCTTCCTAAAAGACTTTGCCACGGTCACTCTCCCGCTAACTGAACTCCTTAAAACCAAGGGGAGGGGCCCGGAAGCAGGGAAGCCCGGGGAGAGAATAGCTTGGTCTGAGGATTGCCAAAAGGTGTTTGAAACCCTCAAGACCCTATTTACCTCGGAACCCATCCTGGCCCACCCCGATGAAACCAAGGAGTTTGTGGTGCATGTAGACGCTTCTGATGTGGCCATGGGGGGAGCCATCCTACAGAAGGAACAGGATGATAAGCTGCACCCTCTGGCTTATATATCAAAAAAGTTTAATGAGACAGAGAGGAATTGGTCAGTGTGGGACAAGGAGGCAGCAGCCATACGACTGGCCCTCACCACCTGGCGGCATTGGCTAGAAGGAGCGCAGACCCCTTTTGAAATTTGGACTGATCACAAAAATCTGGAAGCCTTGCGCACCCAGAGATCCCTGAATGCGAAACAGCTCCGATGGGCCGATTTTTTCTCAAAATTTAATTTCGTGCTTAAGCACTTTCCTGGGAGAGCCAATTCATTAGCAGACGCGCTATCCAGATTACCCCAGCACGAGAGTCAAAAGGAAGAAGTGTTCGACTCCATGTTCTCCCCCCAACAGTTGGGAGGAGCTGTCACTACCCGAAGCCAGAGCAAGCAGGCAGCAGTAGAGTCGTGGGGGGATAAATGGGGGGGGGGGGACTACTCCCCGGAAGAGGCCGAAGAATTGGGAAACATAGAGGACTGTTCCCTCCGGGAAAACAAGTGCTGGTATCATGGGGACAAACTCGTGGTACCTCGAGCCAGACGAAAAGACATACTGCTAACTTGTCATTCATCAAAACTGGCAGGGCACTTTGGGTTCTTAAAGACGCTTAATTTAGTTCAACGGCAATTCTGGTGGCCGCGCATGCGCAAGGATATCTCGGACTTTGTTACTGCCTGCCAAACCTGTTTGATGTGCAAAAGGAGGGGAGGGAAAGTCCCAGGACTGTTGCATCCATTGCCCACCTCCTCTCGCCCATGGGAAGCGATAGCTATGGACTTCATCACCAACCTGCCACCCTCAAAAGGAAAAACCGTTATTTGGGTGGTGGTAGACATGTTTTCGAAACAAGCCCATTTTACCCCGTTTAAACAGCTACCCACCGCTAAGGGGCTGGCTAAAGCTTTTTTCAACCACGTGATAAAGTTACATGCTTTTCCCAGACGTGTGGTATCCGATCGGGGCAGTCAGTTCGTTGCCAACTTCTGGCGGGAGCTCTTGAGTCTGATGGACATTGAACCAGCCCTAAGCTCGGGTTACCACCCAGAGACCGATGGCCAATCCGAACGAACTAATCAAATCCTGGAACAATTCCTGAGGTGTTACACTAACTACCATCAGGACAATTGGGTGGAACTACTGCCGTTTGCGGAGTATAGTTATAACAATGCTATTCATTCATCTACGGGTGTATCCCCGTTCATGGCGGTGGGAGGCTTCGAAGGGAAACCCCTACCCACCATAGAGGAAATGCCAAACACCCCCCCCCCCCACGGACTTTAAACGTTGGTGGGCAACTTTACAAGACTCATGGCCACTGATTGCTAAGACACTGGACAAAGCTAAAGAGGATTACAAGAAGTATGCAGACCGTAGCAGAGCAGAGGGCTGGGACTTACAGCCAGGGGATTCAGTCTACTTGTCCACCAAAAATATACATGGATTGCAACCCAGCAGGAAACTGGAGTGGAAATATGTCGGCCCCTACAAAGTGTTGCGCAAGATTTCTGATGTGTCTTTTGAACTGGAATTGCCTAAGTCACTGAGTTCTGTGCATCCTGTTTTTCATTTCAGCTTGCTGAAGAAGAATCCTGGGCCGAATGCATGGCATCCAGTTCCTCCGACTCCTCCTCCACTGATGAAAGGGGGGGCATCCCATTTTGAAATTTCTGAAATCCTTGATTCAAAAATGCGTAGGGGCCGCTTGCTCTATCTAGTCAAGTGGGTAGATTTTGGCCCGGAACTGAATGAGTGGGTTCGTTCTGAAAATGTTCATGCTCCTAGGTTAGTTAAAGCTTTTCATAATAAATTTCCATATAATCCGGGGTAGATTGATTTTTCGGGTGGCAGTGTGTCAGAATCTGCAGATTCTAACAAGGATTTCTGGGATCTCATGCTATATATTGTAACCTGACTTTGCTATGCTGTGCAAACCTGTTCCTGTACCAACTATGTAATCATGCCTATTGCTCTTAGCTTGACAATGGTGAATGTATATTCTGTGACCCCAGGATTATGGCTCTGACCAGGCCTGGTCTATGTATCTGTTTGCCCGGGAGAACGACAACTTCAAAGCATGAGAACAATGGGCCTCTCACACTCCTGCCTCCGCATTCCATTCCTCCAGGCTGGGAAGACAGGGGAGGACAGGGACCATTTCTTATCAACGTGCGAAAGCCTTGGGGAAAACATTTGTTATGTGAAGATGGTTACATCTGAGGGGTCTGGTTTGGGAAGGGAAATTTACTGCTTCACACCTCACTTTTTTTCCTGTGGGAAGCAAACGGCCAGAGAACCTTTTGCCCGCGGTTTTTCCCCCTTGTTGATTGGTTACCTATGGGCAATTCAAATTGTGCTGGAGGGTATATTAGACCTGCTTCTATTGTATGCGTTATCTCTGACAATAATCCGGGGACCTGTACCAATGTAGAAATTGGAAATAAAGAACTGTGTTTCATCAACAAAGATCTGATCCTTGACTACTTTGAGCAGAAGCCTCACATAAGCAGTGGGGTCCCACAGGGATCACTACTTGGTCTGATGCTTTTTAACTTAAGAACATAAGAGAGAAGCCAACGCTGGATATCAGGCCAGTGGCCCATCCAGTCCAACACTGTCACACAGTGGCCAAAAACACCAGGTGCCCTCAGGAGGTCCAGCAGTGTTCATTAATGTTCTTGGAGTTGGGAGTAAGCAGCGAAGTGGCTAAATTTGCAGATGACACAAAGTTGTTCAGGGTGGTGAGAACCAGAGAAGATTGTGAGGCATGCCAAAGGGGATGGGTGAGTGGGTATCAACGTGGCAAATGGGGTTCAATGTGGCCAAGTGCAAAGTGATGCACATTGGGGCCAAAAATCCTAACTATCTTGGAGTCATAGTAGATAACTCAATGAAAATGTCGAGACAGTGGGCAACTGCAGTAAAAAAAGGACAATGCTATGCTGGGTATTATTAGGAAGGGAATTGACAACAAATCAGCCAGTATCATATACCTGTATAAATTGATGGTGCGACCTCATTTGGAATACTGGGTACAAATCTGATCACCACATCTCAAAAATGATATTATAGGATTGGAAGAAGTGCAGAGAAGGGCAACTAGAATGATAAAAGGGTTGGAACCCTTTCCCTATGAAGAAAGGTTAAAGCGCTTGGGGCTCTTTAGCTTCAAGAAACGATGGCTGAGGGGTGACATGACAGAGGTTTACAAGATTATGCATCGGATAGAGCAGGTAGAGAAAGAGGTCCTTCTCTTCACAATACAAGACGTTGGTAGCCGCCCTGAGCCCGCTGAAAGGTGGGGAGGGCGGGATACAAGGCGAATGAATGAATGAATGAAAAACTTGTGGGCACTCAATGAAATTGCTGAGCAGTCGGGTTGGAATGCATAGAAGGAAGTACTTTTTCACCCAAAGAGTGATTAACACATGGCATTCACTGCCAGAGGAGGTGGCGGCGCCTACAAGCATGGACGGCTTCAAGAGGGAATTGGATAAACACATGGAGCAGAGGTCCATCGGTGGCTATTAGCCACAAGGTATAGATAGGAACTCTCGGTCTGGGGCAAGTGATGCTCTGTATTCTTGGTGCTTTGGGGGGGGGGCAACAGTGGGAGGGCTTCTAGTGTCCTGGCCCCACTGCTGGACCTCCTGAGGGCGCCTGGTATTTTTGGCCACTGTGTAACAGCGTTGGAGTGGATGGGCCACTGGCCTGATCCAGCATTGGCTTCTCTCTTATGTTCTGTTATGTTCACACCACTCTCAAGGGGTGCCACATGTGCCCTTTTCCTGTGTCCCAACCAGCCACAAGTCTGCCCCTTTGCACATTCTGTGGAATTGCAATACCCAGAGGGTTGAATGGCTAAGAACAAACAATCTCAAACAGAAACCTGGGAAGGCAGGTGGGCAACGCTGGTCAGGAAGGTGGAGAACCCGAAGGGCACGGTGCTCCCCACGTCTGACGGGGGTTCAGCTGACCCCCTTGCTGACTTAGTTAAGAGGCTTTGGGTTATACTGGCTCCACCATTATGCTTTGAGAAGCAAGCTGATGTGCCTGCAAAAAACGCTTTCTTCCAACTCAGTCTAGTGTGGAAGGTGGCCCCCTACCTTGGTACGACCGATCTGGCCACCTGGGTCCACAACAAGATAAGACTGCTGTAAGGCCCAGGTCTTCAAACCCTCAAGGTCAACTCGGAGAGTCCGGTCGGTGCAGACACTGCAGCGCTCAGCTATTATCGGAGGGCCGGGCATGCCGATTGCTCCCATTTCGCAGCCACTCCATCAGTCCCTCCTGGGTTCAGTTCAAGGTGCTGGCTGTCACTCACACACAAGGCCCTGCATGGTTTCGGATCTAACCATGACAAGTTCACTCGCTCGGGCAGGGCCTCCTGCATGCACCGGCCTACAAATGCCACCCACACAATGTACATTCTCTGTTATGGCCCCCACCTTTACGGAACGGCCTCCCTGGCAAGGTCAGGAAGGCTGCCTGGCTTTCTGCCAACAATGCAAAACCCAAATGATTAGAAGAAGGCAGTTTTGCACAGGCCATTGGGCTGAACTGTAACAAAATGGGTCAGAAAGATTAGGGGCTTCTGTGCCGAAGTTATTCTGTCTTCTGCTGTAAGTAGGATCCCACGATATAATTTTTGCATCATGTAACATATCAGGTTAGTACTTATGCTTCTTCAGCCTTTTCAGATTTCTGGATAGTTCCAGTTTTCTACAATCCAAATCCTTCTGCATCACTTATTGGGTGGGCCACTCTGTTCATCGTATTGACTTACTCTGCATAATCCACTTTGAGTCCCAGTGAGTAAGGGGGACGCTAAACAATGTACTTAACTAACTAGATCCTGACCCACCAAGACTCCCTCCCCGCCCCGCACACTTACCTCCTTGGTGCTGTGCGGGGGCTGCTCCGGGGCCTGCAACTGGAAGAGGAAATTCTGCTCCTCAAGAGCTCGGAGGGAGCAGGGGCAGGCTGAGGCGGCTGAGGCCACACGGCAAAAAGAGGCCATGGAAACTTCGCCCGACTGATGACTGTGGGGAGGGGGAAGGAGTGGGTAAGCCTCCTCGACACACACGAGCCCTATCCCGATTTTGGCCCAGTCACACACAGCCAACGCAGGGTGGCCGTAGTGCGGGCAGTGCCACAAAGGCCGATCCGGTCCGCTGGCTGTGTGTGCGGTACAGAATGGGCAGCATGCCTCTTTTAGCACGCATGCACTGCCCAGCCCAGCCCAGCCCTTCCTGCCCCGTTTGTGCAGCAGAGGATGGATCTTGGCCTTCTTCCGCTAGACAGTCCTGCAGGGAACTGGGGAGGGCAATCAGTCTCCACCGGGCCCTCTATGGTTCTCATTACCAAGCTGAGCCTCCCTTTCTCCGTCAACTTTTCCTCGTAGGATTGCCAGACACCCTGACCAGCTTCATCGCCCTGCTCTGAACCCATTCCAGTTTGCGCAGTTAACGAGCAGTACCCGGAACCGAACTGTCCCTTTTTGTGCCCTCGATACAAGCCTTCTGTGAATGCATCTGCCTTTCTCTCAGCTGCATCAGTCATAGGGTAAGAGGGCAGATCCTCTTAGAGGTCAAAAACTGGACCCAGCAGGGCTCGCCTTCTGTTCTGACTCACACTCACCTGGCAATCCTTTTCCTGACAACCAGTGAATTTTGTACTAGGTTGTTTGCCTGACCAGACCCCGCTGGCAACCGAGAGGAACCCCTGAACTCCCCTTGATCCACCTGCCCCCATCCCATGCCCCTCCTCCTCCTCCTCCTCCCATTAGTTTGGTGGGGTGGAACAGGAAATGGGGTGGGTCTGGGCAAGGCAGTGGAGCGCTGGAAGCCACATGGATTCCGAGAGGTGCTTGGGCCATGCGGGAGTTCACTGAAGGCAGTTAATAGGAAGATTAATTCCAGAGTGGACTGATACTCGGGTTCTTGACATAGATAAAGCAGGTCACATTTTTAAACCCCACCTCTGCTCACGTGAACGTACAGAAGAAAAGAGCAAGAGTCCCACGAGACCTTAAAGGCTGACAGAATTTGTGGCAGGGTGGGAGCTTTCATGAGCCACTACTCACTCCTTCTTCTTCTTCTTCTTCTTCTGTGAATATCAAGAGACCTGCAAGCTCAGACCCAAAAGGCTAATGCGGCCAGTATTCTGGTTCCAGCAAGGGCCAAGGAATTGCTTCCAGCAGGCCCTCAGCAGGAACATGAGTACCGGCGCCCTCCCTCATTCTTGGTCTTCCCTGCAACTTGGAGGTTTCACGGTCAGCGGCCACCATGGAGCTCTGAGCTCCATTCATCTATCTGCCTGACGCCTTCTGAAGGCCATTCAAGAGCCTGGCTATCATCACCCCCCCTTTATGGACGGCACGTCTTGTGAAGTGGTAAGCAGTCTAACCAATTAAATACTTTTTCATCATAACAGTGAGAGTTATGACTATATTGTTACACAGTTTAAACATTATTGCATTTGATGCTCTTATCTTTCTCTTTAATTAAAAAAAATCATTGAAAAAGCCATTTTATTAGTAAACAATTCTTTTTCTAGCCAAATCATCTCTTTACGATCTTTTCAGTATTTCTTTATACCTACATTATTTTGATGCAGTGAACAGAATCTTGAACTAGGATCTGGGGAAACCCAGGTTCAAATTCCCACTCTACCATGGAAGCCAGCTGGGTGACCCAGTCACACAACCTCAGCCTGGCCTACCTCACAGGGTATTGTGCAGATAAAATTAGTGGGGGGAGAATGTTGCAAGACACTTTGCATCCCCATAGGGAAGAAAGGTAAAGGTTTCCCTTGCTCAAAAGCCAGTTGAATCTGACTCTAGGGGGCAGTGCTCATCTCTGTTCCCAAGCTGAAGAGCCAGTGCTGTCTGAAGACTTCTCCGTGGTAATGTGGCCGGCATGACTAGACGCCGAGGCACACGGAACGCCGTTACCTTCCCACTGAAGCAGTACCTATTTGCAATTTCTTGCTTTCAAACTGCTAGGTTGGCAGGAGCTGGGGCCAGAGACGGGAGCTCACTCCGTCACGCGGCACTCAGGTCTCGAACTGCCGAACTGCCAACCTTCTGGTCTGCAGCTCAGCATCTTAACCTCTGAGCCACCACGGAAAAAAAGTGGGGTATAAATGATATAAATGTACAAAAGACAGGGTAGCCAATGCCAGGCCTGCCAGGCCCCGCCCCCCCCCCCCCCCCCGCCCTATGCTTGCGTGCGTTAAGATTTCTTTAGCCCAAATGCAGAAGTTTGTCTCTGGCTGCATTTTATTTTGTTAGTTTCAGCCCAGCTTTTCCAACCTATCACAGACAATTTGAACTTCCTTCTCTGTCTTCTAAAGGCTTTGCTATCCTCCTTGAGAGTCAACTGCAAATGCAATAAGGATTCCCTCCACCCCTTTGCCCATGTCACTGCTAAAGATGCCGAGGGGCAGCTGGTCCAGGAGAAGCCCTGAGGAGCCCTCCAGGCGGGTGACGTGCCAGGGAGAGGCCGTCTTGGAGCAGGGAACCCCCTGACCGGGTTGCTGATCAAAATACTGCAAGGGGACCTCGTCCAATGCCTTGGCTGAAACCAGGCCTACAATCCACCCTGCTGGTATTCTGGTTGAGCAGAAGCAGCCCCTGACCAACCCAGGCTGGCTTCTCCCAATCAGTGCATGGCTTCCAAGATGCTTCTCAGACTTCATTATCAGTGCGCTACATTCTATCCTCTGGTACTGCAGTTAGACTGACCAGTCTGCAGTGTGACCCTGAACCTGTCTCCTGTGATTTGTGAAGACCAGGACCACATGGTAATATATGCAAAGCACGTGGGGCAGGCAGGCAGGGAGAAAAGAGCTGCCTGAGTGTTGTCCTCTTTGGTCATTCACCCTCCCCTCCCACAGAGACATCTGCTTTCTGACTGAGCATCTCTGAGAAGCAGGGTGCCCCTGAATGCGATGGGCGGGGAGGGGAGGGGCCCTGAGGCAGGTTTTCAGTGCAAACGAGCCAAATGGGCAGGCCTGGGGACTGCTGAGGACACCCCCCCCACACACACACACACACACTCCCATTCACCCACTGATCACGTTTCCTCTTACCAGACATCATCCACTAACAAGACAGACCCATCAGGCATCATGGGAAGGTAACTGGCATTGAAATTGGGCAGGATCCGCACGTCCCACACAGAGAGCTCCTCCTGGGAAGCTGCGTTCAGAACTGCAGGGGCAAGGGTGGAGCAGGGTGAGGCCACTTGTGGACACTTTCAGGACAAATCGCAAAATCCCCCCCACCCTCTGTGGCTCGGCACTCCTCCCTGGCATGCCTGATTTGGCACGGGGGGGGGGGGTGTTCAAGTAGGCCCGAGGATGATGCCTTGCCTTGCCCCCCCTCCCCCCTCATCCTCTGGGGCACCTTGCCCATTGGGCCCTACATGGCCCCCCTCATCCACTGGGGCACGCCTGCGCCACACCCACCTTTCAGGACGGTCAAGTGCTTGCCTGACACGTTGCACTGTTGACATTTCAGCTCAGGAGGAGGCAGGACAGTCAGCAAGGTGCTCACTAGGGGCCGGAAAGGCAAAAGCTTCGTCAAGGCCAGCGGTCCCGCCTCCCCACCCCACCCCACGGGGAGGGGGGGGGCTCCTGCTCTGGGCTCACCTTGTGCTTTGAAGGCCCCCTGCTCCTCCCGGAAGGCCTGGGAAGGGGCTCGGTCCTGCAGGATGCTGAGGTAGCCGCGCTCCCGCACCTCGGCTTTCTCTCGGTCCCGTTTCCAGACGGTCACCACGATCTGGGGAGGGGAGGGGAGGGGAGGGGAAGGGAGGTTGGAAGCCTGCTCCCCTGCCCGGGAACGGGGAGGGGGGGGAAGCGTTCTGTAGGACCCTGCCGGGTGCTTACTTTGGCTTTGGTGGTACTGGGGGGCAGTCTGTCCAGAGAGACGGTCAACGGGAAGATCACCTCATCCGTGGAGACGATGGGCTCTTCGATGGGCACCTGGGGGGGGGAGGAAGGCAGGGAGGTGGAGGGGGCGTCGAGGCGCTGCTTCAAGCCCCTGTGCACTTCTAACCCACCCACCCCCGCCGCCGCTGGGTCCTGGCCTTACGCCTGCTGCCGGTCTCCCCGGGGGCCCGTGGCCGTGGGTCAGCAAGGGCGGGCAGTTCCGGAAGCGGCCCTCCTGGCCGCCGGCCGCCGCCGCCTCCTGCCCGGCCGCCTCGTCGCCCGGGGCCGCCACACTCCCGCCGGGGCTGACGCTGGCCAAGGCCGCCAGCGAGCCGGCCAGCTCTCCCCAGGGCGGGCGGGGGGTGCCGGCGGGGGGCCCGGCGCGGCAGCGCAGCACTAGAAGGAAGCGGACCGTCTCGCCCAGGTAGAGGTGGTTCCGGCGCGGCAGGGCGCGGTACCGGCCCGGCTCCGCCGACAGCGCCTCGCGGGCCGGGAAGGGCACGGCCGGGAAGTACATGAAGTAGTCGCACTGCGACTCCATCGGGCCCGGCCGGCCGGCGGGGGGGCGGCGGGGCGCCTGCAGCAGAGCCGCCCGGGGCGGGGGGGACGGGAGGAGAGGAGCGCAGCCCCGCCTGAGCGGGAGGAGCGAGCGAGCGAGCGGGCGGGCGCCGGCCAGCCTCAGCAGGAGGAGGAGGAGGAGGAGGAAGGCCGGTCCGGGGGGCGGAGCGCGAGGGAGGGAGGGGCGCGGAGACGCAGGCGCGCGGGCACCGCCCTCCCGGCTCCCCCTCGGCCGGGTCTCCCGCGAAGGGGGGGGGCGGCTCAGCCGGCGTCCCCTTAGCGGCACGTGGTGGCCCCCGCCGAGGGCGGTGGGCGTCACTCTGGCAGTCCTGGCCCGCCCCGGCTGCGGCCTGATCCGTTGGGTCGGCACGCCGGGCTTGGAGCAGGCCTCTCGGCCGCCTCGAGCCACGAGAGACGCGGAGGACCCGGCCCGAAGGGGTGGCGGCATAGTCGAGCGGGGGCTCTGGAATCTCGACGCCCCGCCCAGCCTCCGGCGGTGGTGGGCGCCCTCCTCCCAGAGCTGCTTGGGCGTGCTGCTTAGGCCAGGCCGGGCGCTCCCCCCTCCCTTCTTTTGCGCTTCAAGCGCCCCGGGGGCAATCCGGGAGCAGCTCTGCTGGCAGGGGCCACCTCCCGGCCTTGGCTGGAGCGTCTTGCGTGGCGGAGCGGTGCCCGGCCCATTGGCAAAGCCCTCGCAGAACACGGCCCAGTCCCGCCTTGCTCCCACCGGGCCTGAGCCCCCAAAGCAGGGACTGCGCCACGCTCACACACACTACACAATCCACTTTCAGTACACTTGCCAACTGGTTTTGGACAGTTCACACGGTGAAATCCAGCCGGAAAGTGCACTATAGTGTGTGTGTGACCGCACCCTTGGGGGGGTTTGCCCCCCATTCCCCCAACTCGCCCCTCTTTCAGGCGTTTCCCACTGCTTTGATGCAATCTTTCTCAAACTGGGCCCCATCCCACCCTTTTGGGAAGACTGCAGTTAAAGCGTTGGACTCTGCCAGAATTGGCCATCCCCACCGATTCCCTCTTAACTGCTGCAGAGATGCCCTGTATGTCCTTCTTCAGGATGCCCTAGCCTGCCCGCCCCTTGGGGGGGGGGGGACACATTTCTTGGAGATCAGGAGGCTGCAGTGGGACAGGGGAGGCAGGAGCGTTCCAGTCTGGCCTTGGAAAAGGTGTTCCTGCGCACACTGTCTGGCTGGTTGGGAAGGGGTGTGTTTTTTGAAGGCTCCACCCATCTGGGTGCCATTTACCTTGCCTCAGCCCCCCTCCCCCCCAGTACTGGAGGGCTCTGCAGGCTCTTTGAAAAACAGCAATTACCACAGCTCAGTTATTATGAGGAGCCAGCTGGAGCATACACACCCCACCCCCACTCTGCCCCGTCAGTTGCCGGATTCAGCGCGAGGTACTGGCCATCACTGAGCCTCTTACGGCCGGGCCCCACACGTCACTCACTTGAGCAGGGCCTTCCGGCGGGTGCCACCCTGCAAACGGGCAAGCTCAGCAGCTGCCCAGACACCTCCATTCTCCGTCACGGGAACAACGGCCTGCTTGAGGAGGCCAGGAGGACTGCCAGGCTCCAGTCATTCCACAAACTCTGCAAAACGGAATTGGTCAGGAGGGCATTTTAATAAGAGTAATAAGGCTACACTGTGACGGAATGGTAAAGGAAGGTGACAGAACTGTGGGCTGGACCTCTGTGTGTCGCAGGTGTTATCTCTTTGCTTTATGTATTATCCAGCTCTTGCTGCATGTAATACCATTATTATGCAATATGGTTTCTACGTTATTTAACATCATGATTAATACTGAACATTTTGATTCCAATTTCTGCAGTTCCTAGTCCTATTACACTGCTTATCAGATGCTTCATCATATTGATTGTATTTTACTTACATTGTGTCATCTGCCTTGAGTCTCAGTGAGAAGGACAGACTATAAATAAAGCGAATAATAGTAATAATACCAATAACAAGGGGAGGGGTCTGGCTCAGGAGAAGGCAGCTTCAGGGGTCTGTTTCCATGACATCCTTTACCCAAACAGCCACTTCAGTTAGGCTAAGACACAGTTACAACAAAATTTATATATGTATGTCTGTATAGACACACACACAAACAGGGATGTCACAGATATTCACATAACTATGACATCCCTGTAAGGTGGGTCAGTGCTGTAATCCTTCTAGTGGGGCAAGGACAAGGCAACGTTTGACACGGAGGCAAGGTCTGTGCTCCAGCTGCACAGTCTTGCATCCTGGTCTGATGCACGAGTACTGAGACATGAGGGTCCACTTGAGTCCTGGGGGGCTCACTGGCACTGGACTGCAGCCTTGGACCTTAGTTTCTGTGCCGGATTCGATGGCTGTCCTTGCTCTCCTTGGCAAAGTGTCTTGAGTGCGCCTGCTCTGTCGACAAAAGTGGGCCCATGGCACTGTCACAGTTGTGTGGGGGGGCATGCATGCACAGTTCAGAGCTAGAACCTTTGCTTGGCATGCAGAAGGTTGCAGGTACACTCGCCTGTATCTCCAGCTCAGAAGACCCGGCAGGAGGTGAAGGGAAAGACCTCTCCCTGCCTGAGACCCTGGAGAGCCGCTGCCAGGCTGAGGAGACAGACCTGACCTTGATGGACCACCTGGGCTGACTCCATAGAAGGCCCTTGCGTATAAGACACTCTGCAGTGTGGCGCAGGGAAAGCTGGGGGGTGCAGGTAAAGAAAATGGGCTTGTTCCCGGAGGGCCATCAGTCAGTTCAGAAGCCCAACTCAAGAGCATTCAGAACCGCCGTCCCCCTTTCCAGACTGCAGGAAAGGGGCTGGAAAAGGGTCAAGGGGCACACGTAAAATCGGAATCGTTGCTTTCCTTCCAGTTCTGTTCTCACTGAGTGAAGAGGAAGAAGGCCTAAGACTAAGGAGGCCGTACCTCTGAAACATCTGAGCTGTCTGTGCCAAATGCTGCCAGAGCCTGGCCCAACTTCTCAGAAAAGGAGGGCAGAGCAGACTGTGGTGCACGGGGGGGGGGGGGGGGGTGCATGTGTGTTGCGGGCAGACGTGTCGTCCTGGGAACGGCGAGAGAGTGAGCAACACCGGGGAAGCCACAAAGTGCCACTGGAAGCAGCAGCCCGCCCTCTGCTTGCCTTGCCGGTGTGAACCCAACTCCTGCCTTCTGCACGGCCCAACACAAGGGGGCTGTTTCCAAGGGGAGCCGGGTCATTCAGCAGTAGGACAGCTGGATTCAAGTCCAGGAACACGTTGGAGGCACCAACCAGAGTGGGGGTGGGTGGGATGATGAGCTTTCAAGAGTCGGTGCTTCCTGTGTCAGAAACCAGCGCCTGATGACACTGTTCCAACGCAACAGAGGTGTGATCGGGGGGGGGGGGGGGGTTCTGCTTCTGGCTGTCTCAGCCTGCAGGGGAATCAAGCCCATTGAGCCCCTGGCACCCCAGAGGGCCCACATCTTGACATTTTCAGAAACGTCTGCCTAGTTTCAGGCAGTCAGCCATGTTGGTCTGAAGCAGGAGGAGGTCTGCCTGCAGACGAAAGCTCACATCATGAATAAACCTTTGCTGGCCTTAAAGGTGCCACTGGACTCTAGATTTCTTCTCCTGCCTAGTTTGATTTTGTGTGGCATTTCATTCCAGCTCCTGACAGGGACCTTATGCCTTCCATGACCACATGGTCGTTCAGGATGGGCTCTCATGCACTTGTTTCCATGCACCTGCTTTCTGCACCCTCCTGCCTTCATGTGCAGAGGGTGACTGCATGCTTCCTCCTATGGGAATGCCTGAAATCCACAGAAAACAACTTGCTGGTTTCAGGTGTCATGGCAAATGAGTTTGATTCAAGATTTCCCACAGGTGGAAAATTTCAGTGCCACTCTGCTGGGAAGGGGAAGGAGGGATTAATGCAAGCATAGCAACAAGGTGCAATTCGTGCCCATCATGAACAAGCTGAGGTTTTGTCAGGGGGCTGCAGGCTGCCGCCCCCCCCCCCCCCCCCATGGCCTCTGCCACAGCACTTTTCCGGCAGAATCCTGCAGAAGCCCCACACCATGATAGAGCACAGTGGAGACTTCCACCCTGTGTCCACTGATGCCACAGGCCTGCCCAGATTACCTCACTGTGCCAAGCTGGGAGCTGTTGCCTTGCAAGGGTGCAGGAAATTGCTTGGCATCCAGAAGGTCCTTGTACTGGAGCTCGGGGGTGACCATGTGCTGGCACACTTCCTGGTCTTCAGGGGCCAGGCCAGGCCGCAGGGCATAGCCTAAGATCGGAGCCTGACCAAACTGGAAGGGGCGAATGCGCTCATCGGCAATGTGTCCCGGTTCCAGTGGCCCCCCACCCTGCAAGCAACGCTGTATCAGCTCTGCTCGGCGTTTCTGGAGCATGGCTGTTTCCTGGGCCATGCGGGCATAACCGAAGTGTTCCACATGAGCCCAGAAGGTACGGTTGAAGTGGGTGTAGAGGTGCCAGTCAAGGTAGTTCCAGGCCCGCAATCGGGCAGCAGTGCTGGGATCCAGCGTATACACAGACTCTGGGCTGCGCAGGTTGTGGCGGAAAGCTACCACGTCATCCAGGGTCCAACACAGGGCATGGCGCAAGAGAACCAGGGACTCGTCCATGTGTTCTGTCAGAAGCACGAGATGAAAGGCACGCTCCAGCCCTTCGAGGGCGGCTCTGATCCCCGCTGAGCCCGGACTGACGGTGGGGTCCAGGCCAAAGTCAAACCACAGCAGGTTGCGGGCGTAGTGGTTCCCTCGCTCCCCGGGCTGGTAGAAGCGGTGCGGGGATGCCAGGAACTCGGGGAGAGTGCCAGCACGGCGGAAAGCAGGTGCCACACCCCGGTAATAAGAGAAGGCCGATTCCGCCAAGGCCACTGGGTCCCGCACAATGGAGAAGTAGAAACTGTCGGGGTGCACGACTTTCTGGACCTGGGGATAGAGACGTGGGAATGAGCTGTGGGAGGCACGGAAATGACCCCCACCCCAGTGGAGAACACCTCTCTCCTCAACATTTCCACACACATACACCCCTGGAGCTCTGGATGGTGTTTGTGGTTCTCCCCTTGCCATTTTAATCTTCACTGCAACCTGAGGACGAGGTGAGGCTGAGAGCATGTGACTGGCCCAAGGTCACCCAGCGTGCTCCCCCGGTAGGCTGAGGATTTGAACTGGGGTCTCCCAGCCATGAGCCCGACATCCTAACTGCTACAGCACTCTGGTTGGGGGGTGGACTCTAATGGAGGCTCCTGCTCTCCAAAGGCACCGGCTCTCCCCTCTGGACTGCCGTTTGGTACCCCTGAGCACTGAAGGGGTTGGGGTCCACTCTCAGAGCAGACGGGGGACTTGGAACACACTGCTCTGGGAACGGGGCGGGGGGGGGGGAATGTTCTCCTGCTGCTGCGTTTGTCAGTCTGGTGACTGCCTGGGGGGGGCTGTGTCTGAAGAAACCCCAGAGAGCAGGAAAGGGGCAGGCCCACAGTGATCGAAGAGCAGGGAAGGAACTCTGCTGTTGGAGCAGGAGCTGAAGAGGCTCCTGGCCAAGCCTCCCATGTCATGCACAGAGGCTCTGCTGCCTGCCCGCCCCCCGCGCCCCCACAGTCTCTGCCGCACCCCCCTGCTCCCATCTCACCAGCCAGTGCATGCGCACAGGCCTCCCCTCCGTGCCCCCGCGCACCTCTAGCAGTCTGAAGCGCATGTGGTGGCACAGGACGTCAAACGGGTGCCCCTTGGGGTGCCACCCTTTGACCCGCCGAGCCTGGAATGGGTTGGGGTAGCTGAACTGGTAGCGAGTGGGTAGAGCAAAGCGCAGGCCCTGCGCATCCCCAAAGCGATGCAGAAGGTTGACGATGGTGCTGCTGCCCGTCTTGTGGGTCTTCAGGAAGACCAGGTGGGTGCGTGGCTGGCACAGGGCAGCAGGTGGGCTGGGGGGGCCTCCCTCCTCCTCCTCCTCCTCCTCGGCTGCGGGTGGAGGGGCCCAGGGAACGGGAAGAAGCCTGGAGGGGGAGAACACCCAGGAAGGGATCAGCAAAGGAGCCCCCTCCTGCCCCCTCCCTCTTCACAGAGCGCTGGGCCCACTGCTGAGCAGAAGGCCAAGTTACCTCTTCTGCAAGGAGGCTCCAAGGAGCTGGATGGTGAAGCCGATGGTCATGGAGATGGCCAGAGCAGCCCAGAGCACCTGGAAGCGGCCCCATCCAGAGAGGACCCTCATCCTGCCGCTGAGGGGGGTGGGAAAGGCGGAGAGAACAGCAAGCATGTGATCACCACCACACAGAAGTCCCAACACGGGCAGACACACCCCGCCTCCTCGAGGCCCTGCTCTCCCCACCTTGCAGAGCCTGCTTCTCCGCCCCTCGGGCCCCACCTCTTCCAGGCTCAGGCTTCCTCTTTGCTCCGCCGGACCACAGCAAGACTCAGCTAATGAGGTGCGCAAGAGGAGCCCTCTGATCCAAAGGAGGTCAGGGCTCCGCTGTGCCTCGACCGACCGGCACCCAAACCACGCCCACCTCACCTCAGACCCACAGTGCCAGCTTTGAAAGCCAGTTTGGTGTAGTGGTCAGGAGCGCAGATCCTAATCTGGGAGAATCGGGTTTGGTTCTCCACATCTCCTCCACATGCAGCTGCAGGCGGGACCTTGGGTCAGTCCCATGTTCTCTTAAAGCTGTTCTCTCATGAGCAGTTCTTGAAAGAGCTCTCTCTGGCCCAGCTCCAGTCCCAGGGTGTCTGTTGAGGGGAGGGGAGGGGAGGGGAGGGGAGGGGAGATTGGAAGCCACTAAGAGACTCTGAGGGAAGGGCGGGGGGGGGGGCGGAATCTGGTCTCTCTCTTCTCGATTTGTGCCACCGGGAGAACTCAGAGGGTGGCGTGGAGAACTCAGCCGCACCCTGGCCCCAGAGGAAGCAGCCTCCCAGGGGTGTGGGGTGTGGAACCCAGGGCCAGTTCAAACAGCTGGCGCCACCTTCTTCTCACCCTGCCCCACACCTGTCACTTCCCCCTCTGTACACAGTGACGTGGAGAGACAGGTGGAGAAGGAGTGAGGGAGAAGCAGGTGGAGAGCCCAGGCAGGGAACACAGAGCACCCCCCCCCCATATCTCCCATGCCATAAACCAGAGAGTCAAGGCTATGCGGGGAAGGAGGCTCCCGCCCCACACATGCCCCATGAAGCCCAGCACCTCTTGCTCCCCCCACCTCTTCTGGAACCACAGTCCACACATGCCTTTAATCCCTGCACCAGACAACCCTGGGGGTGGGGGGTGGGACTGCTGGAGACCGCCAGGAGCAGATTGGCGGCTCCCCCCCCCCTTGCTAATCGCTGGATGGAGCCGAAGGCCTGGCCGGCAAGGGGCTTGCGGGGGGGGGGGGGCACTTGCCGACGTGAGTGGCGGAGGGGAGAGCCTCCTGGGGCCTGGGCCATCATGGAGGGTCCCTTCCGCCGCCTACCGCAGAGGGGAGGGCGCCACTGAGCCGGCCGGGGCTGAGGAGAGGACCCCCAAAGTCCAGCAGGCTGGAAGCTGAATGCGCGGCCGCGACGGCGGCGGGGGAGCCTGAGGGAGCCCCGTCTGGGTGGGCTGCGGATCAACGTGCGGGGGAGGGAACCCGAGGGTCTCCATGGCCCGGACTGGCAAGGAGACCCCGTTGGGAAAGGGGGAGGAGAGAGCCACCCCCAGGGAAGGGAGTGCCTCCTCGACAGCGCCCGGCCCTCGACAGCTGTCGCCCAGCTGTTTGCCAGGCGCCCGGGCCGCAGCCCGCTCCCCCGCGCGTCTCCGGCAGGCGGGGCTGTTGGGCACGGCCAAGGGGCGAGCAACCCCGCTCCCTCGGGGGACGTGCAGGGTGCCTTGGCCTCCACCGGCTAGCGCGGCAGATCCCGGTCCCTGCTGGGCCCGCCGTCTGGTCTTCCCCCTGTCCCTGCCCGAACTTGGCGGCGTCTGCTAGCTCCGGAGACGCGCCCGGCTTCCATCCGCCGCCCTGGACTTGGCTGGTGGGGGGGGGGGGGGGGGGGGCTCGTGCAGTGTAGCCAACCTGCCGCCCCCCTCGGCCAGGCATCTAGATCCCAGGGGCGGCGAAAGAAAGCTCGGTCCCAGCCCTGCCCGACTCCTCGAGGAGGAGAGGGCCTTCGGGGGCGGGAGAGAACTCAGAGGGGCCCCCCCTTACCTGGAAAGGGCTCCGTTAGCGCCGGGCGCGGCAGCAGCAACAGTGTCATGCTCGGGGAAGCCGGCAGCCCCGTCCTCCGTCCGCCCGCCCCGGGTCGGAAGGCGCCCTCCCCTCCTTGCCTTTGTTCCTCTGCCGGCCCCTCCGTCCTTCGCTCGAACTTTTCCCCGCGGCGCGCGCGCCCCCGCCCTTCCCCCGAGCCCGCCCTCTGCTTCGTCCAACTTTGGGCTCGTCCCTCCCCCGCCAGGTTCCAGCCAGCCTGGCCCCCAGGCCGCGAAGCGCCCGGAGAGGGAGAGCCGCGCTGTGCAGACGCCCCCCCTCCAGAGACGCACTTGGCGGGGGGGGGGAGCGGGCGGGGGGCGGGGGCTGCGGGTCCTGCCCAGAAGCGGCCTTTCCACTCCCCACGGAGGCCAAACTTCCAGACGCGGGGTGGGGCGGGGAGCTGTGCTCGACTTCTGCAGGCGTCCCCCCCCCCCCACGCCCCCAGCAAGTGTGTGTGTGTGTGTGGGGAGGCGTCAGACGCTTTGTCAAGGCTCCGCGCCCGCCCCCGGGGGCCACTTCTGTGGCTCACGCAGGGCCCCCGGGGCAATCTTTGCGGGGCAGACGCGGCTTTCGGGCCAAGTCCCGCCCGGATGAGCAACAGCGGGGGGCCCGACGCGCCGCTCGCCGCGCATGCTTGCAGCCTCCTCGAGAGCAAGCAGCCAGCCTGGCATTTCCGGGGGTGCCCCTGCCCCTAGTCGCCGGCTGGGTGGGGGGAGCTGAGACGCGCCCTTAGGCTGGTGCGTGGCAGGGGCTGAGCAGGCGGCGGGACCTGGTGGAGGGGAGCCGGCCATTTGTGGGGGGGGGGGGGGGGGATGAGAGCATTCTGCAGGCGGCTTCTCTGCGCTCCTGCCGGCAAGAAGCAACAGGTCCTGCCGGGGACGGGATTGCGAGCGGAAATGTCACGTCGGAAGCGGAACGGCGTTTCGCCGGCACTTTGGGCAGCTGTGGCCGTAAAGCAGCCTCGGCGCACGGGCTGGGGGCGCCCTCTCGCTCCGCCGGTCTAGCGCGCCTGGCTGGACCTCTCCCAGGCCCGCAGCTACCTCCGGCGGAACGCTGAGCCCCCGGCCTTGGAGCATCGGGTCTGGCTCAGCCCAGGCAGCTGGCACGCAAACACAGGCCCCTTTGTCTGCCTTTGTCCTCCTGGAAACGGGATCCCCCCCCCCCCCGGACGGCGTTCCACGGGGCAGCCGGATCGCATTCCAACATCGGCTGTAAAGGGGTAGAGGGGCGGGGGGAGGCACCAGCGTCCAGTTGCAGCTGGAGAGGCGACTCTGGCCCCCGGGACTGGCCTGCTACAGTAGTCAGGAGTAGATCAAAGCTTTGTGCAGGCCCATTGCGCTGCAGGGTGTCACATGACTCATCTCCCCCTAATTGTTCTCTTCTAATCCCTGGCAAGGATTAAAGCACCAGAGAAAGGAGGGGGGAGTCTGGTAAGGGGGGCTCAGCGGGCACAGATGGTGGCAGGGTTGATGCCGCCACCACCCCTGCACTGATGCAGCCTCTAGGGCCACACCACATCTTCCCTTTCTCCAGCACACTCCTGGCTTTTGCCTCTGGTAGGTCATGACCCCCCTTTGCAGAGGTCCATCAGTGACTATTAGCCACAAGGTGTAGATAGGAACTCTCAGTCTGGGGCAAGTCTGTATTCTGGGTGCTTGACCGGGGGGGGGGGGGAGCAACAGTGGGAGGGCTTCTGGTGTCCTGGCCCCACTGCTGGACCTCCTGAGAGTACCTGGTGTTTTTGGCCACTGGGTGACACAGAGTGTTGGACTCGATGGGCCGTTGGCCTGGTCCAGCATTGGCTTCTCCTATGTTCTTATGTCTGGGGCAAGTGATGCTCTGTCTTCTTGGTGCTTGACGGGGGGGGGGGGGCAACAGTGGGAGGGCTTCTGGTGTCCTGGCCCCACTGCTGGACCTCCTGAGGGCGCCTGGTGTTTTTGGCCACTGGGTGACACAGAGTGTGGGACTGGGTGGGTCGTTGGCCTGATCGAGCATTAAAGCTTCTCTGATGTTCTCAGTTGGGGATCAGCAGCAGCGGAGGGAGGGAGCCTGAGGGCCCGGGTGCAGCCAGAGGTGTGTCAGGAAGGCAGATCTCTGTGGCGTGGCTGGGGCCGTCTTCTTCAGGTGGCTGCTGCTGCTCCAGGGATTGACCTTGACATTCCCGAGGGGAAGGGAGGAGGGTGGGCAGGAGTCTGCCCTGTGTGCCCCCAGCCATGTCCCCCGGAGGTCCTGGCTTTTTCGGCCAGTGCCCAAAAGAGACTCCTCAGCCTAAATAGCTCGAGCTCTTCAGGGCTTGGAGCTAAGCTGGGTCAGTACTTGGATGGGAGACCAAGAGTGCTACAGGCCAGCCCTGTGGTGTTGGCTTCTTTGGGACCCCTCTCCCAAAGGAGGCTCGGGTACACCAGACTGGGGGGGGGGGGAGGTGCCAGGTGCCTGTGCATGCGGATAGAGGATGCCCTGCCGGCATCTACCCCCACAGAAGGGTTGGGTGGCGGCTGAGTGCTGCTGCTGTGGGAATTCTCGCACTGCTCAGCTGTGGCTGGGCTGGCTTGGTGCCTGTTGGGGTGTGCGGAAGCAGAGCACAGCAAAGCATGGGGTGGGCAGGAGGAGCCAGATGGTCTCCTCCGGGCCTGGTGGTGGAGGGGGCAGTTTGGCTGAGTGCAGTTTCCCCAGTGATCGTTAACTGGCAGTTTTAATGACTACACAGGCAGGATGAGCCCTGGTCCCAAAAGGAGGAGGGCCTGCAGCTGCTGGGAGTGGAAGGGGGAGTCCAGCCCCCCCCTCCTGGGACGGCCTTTTCCTGGGTGGCCCCTCCTCTGTTCATTATAGCCCCAAGCTGAAGGTTCAGTCCTGTGCAGAGAGAGCCCGAGTACTCCTTTCATTTTTGAGACGGGACTACACAGCTCCCCCCTCCAGCATGAAGGTGTGATCCCTGACCGTGACTGGTAAGCACCCTCAGACTTTCCATGTGGAACACGGTACTACCCTTCTGGCCTCTCCCCTTTTCAGTTTTGCTGATGGAGCTTGTGGCCACCCAAAATAACAGTGGCTGGTCGGCTGTGTACAGAGATGCCTCATTGGGATGGAAATGCTTCGCCATGAAACCACTGGGAAGGAGGCTATAATTTGTCCCGCACGGAATCTCCAAAAAGCAAACAAAATATTTTGTGAGCTTGCAAGCATCAGTGACATTCAGTATTTCTACTCCATCTGTACATTTTCCAGTGATGGTTGCATTAGATTCCCCTGCTGGGGTGGGGGGGGGGAGGCAGTGGGGGCAGTGATGGGGGAGGCATGAGCTTCCTCCCCCCCACTCCTGCAGCCTCCTCTTTTCATGCTGGAGGGGAAGCCAAATGAGTTGATCCACCCCTGGCTGTATTATTAGATGAGTCATTCAACCTCGAGCCATTTCTGTCTGGCTCCAGGCCTGTTATGGCTCCAAAACTGTTTGCAATACAATCGTTTGTGGGGGGGGGGGACCAATTGCTCGGGAGCTGACTAGGCCTTTTGCCAGTGGGGAAAGGGGCAGATTGCTTGGCCTCTGTGCAGGTTGCCACTCAACTGGGAGGCCTGGGAGCATGGCGGGTGCAGTCCCTGCCACTCTGCTCAGTCCCAGCCCAGCTCCTGGAGCATCCTGCCTCAGGCAGCCTCCCGGCCAGCCTGTCCACCTGGCTCAGAGGCATGGCTGGGTCAGGGGTGGCTCAGCTCGACCTGTCTCCCCACAGCTCCTAGGAGCAGCTCCCAAACAGACAGAGGGAGCTGGCTGCCCAGTTCTTTGGACTTCTTCATGATCTGCTGTCCAGTGAAGTCCGGGGTGTTCCCTGTCTGCTTATGAGCAGATGAGACCAGCGGACTGTAGTGGAGAAGAAGGAGGAGGAGGAGAAGGAGAAGAAAAAGAAGAAGATATTGGATTTATATCCTGCCCTTCACTCAGAGTCTCAGAGTGGCTTACAAACTCCTTTCCCTTCCCCTCGCCACAACAGACACCCTGGCAGGGACGTGGGGCTGAGAGAGCTCTGACAGAAACTGCCCTTTTTTCAAGAACACCTGTGCCAGAACTATGGCTTGCCCAAGGTCATCCAGTAGCTGCAAGTGGAGGCATGGGGAACCAAACCCGGTTCCCCCAGATTAGAGTCCATGCACTTAACCACTACACCAAAGAGTGGTGGATTCTAATCTGGAGAACAGGGTTTGATTCTACACTTCTCCTCCATATGAAGCCAGCTGGGTGACCTTGGGTCAGTCACAGCTCTTTCAGAGCTCTCCCTGCCTCACCTACCTTACAGGGGGCTTGTTGTGGGGAGAGGAAGGGAAAGGCGATTGCAAGCCGCTCTGAGACTCCTTTGAGTAGTGAAAAGCAGGGTAGAAAGACCAACTCTTCCTCCCCCCCCCCCCAATCTGTGACTTCCACTCAGGGACTGCCCTTCTGCACATCCAGTGGGGTGGGCTCTGACTCAGGGACACCATCACCGGTCTTTCTGGAGTGCTGGGACTCCTCTTTTGTCCAGCTGTAAAACATGGCCGGGGTCCAGAGACACTCTGAAGGCTGGGCCCATCTATTGGCCCCCAGCCCCCTCCCCCACAGACACTCAGCCAGCTCCTGTGTGCAGCAAAGTGCCTGGAGAGGGGAACAGGCTGGGGGGTGGTCTGGGGTGTGAGTGGCTGCTCTAGTATGGGGAGGGTGAGCCCCCCCACACAGCCCTGCTGGCACCTGATGAGCCATGCCGCTTGGGGGTGCACAGGGTCAGGGTGCTGGGTGAGTGAGGGTTAGCAGAATGCCCAAGGCTTGCAGCACAGCACAGCAGAGCTCATCTGGTTAGTGCATGTGCTGTCCAGATGACAAAGTTACACATGGAGCCTTTTATCTCTGCAAGTTAATGTGAGTTGTTTTATTTAAGGAACTCCATTCTAGGCAAGATAGAGTAGAGACAGGATTCTAATCTAGTCTGTCTAAGATGAATGGAAATACAGGAGGCGTCTCCTGCCCTCCTGCTGCCAAGATGGAGAAGTCTGGCCAAGTGTGGAGAGAGAGAGAGAGAGGCCGGAAGGAAAGATGTTTCCCTAAGAGTAGCAATCGTAGGTCAAAGGGATCGCCCAGGTGGGCTTGGCTGCCACGGGGAGCATCCTGAGCTCCTCCGAGCCTGCAGGGGGAGGCTGCAGTGTGTGTGTGTGTGGGGGGGGGTGCACCTGAGTCTTCAGTTCCATCAGTGCCTGTGGGCTACGCCATGTTTTTTGTTGGCATGAATTTATGCCTCTGTTTGGGGGGGCCTTCCCAGGTTAAAAGGGCTCAGGGAGGTTCTTACTTGCACTATTTAACATCGGCAAGAAGTCTCTGGGTGAGCTCATCTGTTGCTTTGTCATCCCCATCCTGATGACACCTGGCTAGCCATGCCTGTCACTTTGGGTGAAGCAGCAGGGTCTGGAGGCCACGCGCACAAGACGGTGCTGATGATGCCGTTCAGGTGGCATTGTCCTGCCAGGGTCAGGTGGGGATCGGCCCTCTGGAGTCTTTACAAAGGTCTCAGCATGGTTGCTGGAAAAACAGACTGGAGCTGTTGCGGGGAGTGCCTTCTTTCCTCTTCTTGGGACTTTCTCATCCCTGCTAGGCTTGGCTAGCCCCCCCCCCCCAATGCATTTGCATGTGCCTGTAACTCTGAGGAGATTGTATTCCTGTAACACTGCTTTTGAAGATCGCTCAGAAGGCACAATTGGCGCAACATCTTTTGACCAATGTGCATCTTCGGCCTGCATTCAAGCAGCTGCACCAGTTTCCAGTTGGCTCCCAGAGTTCAATTCAAGCAGTTGAGATCATCTTTACACTTCTATACACTACTAGGTTACATTGGCTTCACACTGCACTTGAAAGTTATTCCCTTTGGACCAGGATAGTAACAAGGTGCACAATTGAATGGCCGCTCAAGATACATGTACCTGACTAGGGCAGAAGACAATTTCAAATGAGGCCTCTTAATTATATCTCTGCCTTGAGTCACGGACATTGATTAGAAAACAATCCCGATTTGGTCCTAAATGTATTGAGTAATTGTTATAATATTATTGCAGTGTCTGGAACTAACTTTGCTTGACCACTGATGAAGACCAGAAGGCCAAAACTCGTTTAGTCTTTGCTTGAGATAACTATGATTTTAACATACTGAAGCTACGTTTGGGCCTGTAAGTGCTTTTAAATCACTTTGTAATCAATTCTTTTTTTTTTGTATATTTGATAACTATTCACGTCTTATTAGTAGTTTAAATGCTGGGCCCTTTAATTTGGATTCAATCAACCTTCTAGGTTCTTAATTCCATCTTCACCGCCCTTTGTGTTAGGGATCCCTCTCCTTTAACAGACCTCTGTGCCATCTTCCTTCAGTCCAGCCATTCCTTCTTGTGATGCTTCCACTGCCTCTGGCTGCCCCTTCAAGAGGCTTCGGTATCGGTACTCCCCTCAGGGCGCTCCCGCTGCTGAAGATCATGGGCACTGAGTCTGCCGGCCTTGTGTGGGAGGCCGAGGAGAGTTTGGCTGTCTGGTCGGGGTACTGACCGCCCAACACACCGGCCAATAGCCTACCATCCCTGATGGAGGCCGTATCTGGCTGGGCCCTGGAACACCCTCGACAGATAGTCCGGGGTGATCTCACTGTCCATACCGATGACGCGGCCTCCTCTCAGGCAACAGACCTGGTGTCATCCATGGCTACGCTAGAGCTCTCCCAGTACGTAATGACTCCCACTCATTGGGCCGGGTACACACTTGATTTGATCTTCGCGGCAGGGGTTACAATGGACCAGATCACTGCTTTGGCAGTGCCATTGTCGGACCACCTTGCCTTGAGGGCCCATCTGAATGTTTCACCCCAACCCTGTTTGGGCGACAAGCATATTTTAGCTCGCCTGCGGAGCCAAATGGACCCTTTGTGGCTTCAGATGGCTCTCCGGGATCCGATGCCCCCTGGCGGCTCATTAGATGAGCTTGTAGAGGATTAGCATAGCTGACTCTTGGCAGCCATCAACGAGATCGCTCCCTGACGCCCTCTGCGCCCTCGGTCTAGGCTCCCTCCCTGATTTACCCAGCAGTTGTGGCTTATGAAGCAAAGGCTAAGACAGAGGCGGTGCGCCTGTGGCAAAGTTGCAAGAACATCTTATAGGTTGTTTATATGAGATGGCAGTCAAAGCTGTGAAGAGAGAGTACTATGCGGCCATGACTGCATCTGCGAGCTCACGCCCCGGCCAGTTGTTTAGAATGATTCGGTCTATTACTACACTGCCACAAGGCAGATCAAATGCGAGGGAATTGGACATTGGCTGTGAGCCCTTTGCGATCTATTTCTCAGATAAAGTCCTGTTGCTTCGCAGTGAGTGAACTTGAGGCTCCATGCATGTCTTCTTGTCAGGTTTTGGATTATTTCAGTCGCCTCAGCCTTGAGGAAGTTGACAGATTGCTTCTAACTGTACACCCACCACATGCTGCCTTGACCCGTGCCCTTCGTGGCTTATTAAAGCTGGCCGTGAGGGGTTTCAAGGAGCCCCAAGGGAGACTATTAATAAATCTCTCTCAGAGGGACTGTTCCCTGGGGCACTCAAGGAAGCAGTGGTCCCTCCTTTACTGAAAAAACCATCCTTGGACCTGGCCAAATTTGCAAATTACCAGCCGGTCTCCAAGTTGCCCTACTTGGGCAAGATACTAGAGAGGGCTGTGGCAATCCAGTTCCAGAGCTTTTTGGATGATGCTTCCATTTTAGATCCCTTCCAGTTTGGTTTTCGCCCATGGCACGGGACAGATGGCACCGGTTGCCCTCACGGATGACTTCTGGAGGCATCTCGATTGAGGTGGAACAGCAGTGCTGTTGTTGTTAGACCTGTTGGTGGCATTCGACATGGTCAACTATCAGCTACTGATCCACCACCTCGCCAACACTGGAGTCCAGGGGCTTGCCTTGCAGTGGCTCTCCTCCTTCCTCCAAGGTTGGGGACAAAGGGTGGCACTAGGGGAGCAGCTATCCCGAGGTGCCCACTGGAGTGTGGAGTGCCCCAAGGGGTGGTGTTTTCCCCGATGCTATTCAATATCTATATGCCCAGATTGCCCGGAGGCATGGGCTGGGATGTCACCAGTACACTGATGACACCCAGCTCTATCTGTTGTTGGGTGGCCAGTCTGACTCTAAACCGGAAGATCTGGGCCGAGTGTTCCAAGCTGTGGCTGGATGGCTTAGACTGAGCCGACTGAAATTGAATCTGACAAAGATTTTGTGCCTGAGCCAGGGTGGGCCGAGGGTAGGGATCCCACTCCCAACCTTCGATGGGGCTCCGCTGGTTCCAGCGCCAGAGCTGAGGAGTTAGGGAGTGCTCCTAGATGCTTCCTTAACAATGGAGGCCCAGGTACCAGCCACTGCCAAGTCAGCCTTTTATCACCTTCGGCTTATCAGGCAGTTGGTTCCCTTCCTGCTGAGGAGTAGTAGTTGAGGTTACTGTGTGGTAGGACAGTGTTTGAGAGTGTGTGGGTGTGTATCGCCTGTTGGAGAGTGGCGCTTGTTTGAGGGAGTGCGGCTGCTGTTTGTCTCTTTTGCCTGGGTGTTGCTGAATGCAGCTTTTAGCAGTGTTGCCTGGGGCTGACTGCTGGGTGAGCCTTTAATTACATTAGGCTCCTCCTTGCCAAGGCCTGAACCTTTGGCAGGAGCCGAAGGGTGAGAGCACAAGGGCTCTTAGCCTGGGGATCTGGGCTGGGGCCCCATAGAAGGCTGAGTAAGATCTTACATTCTATATTTGTTAAGTTAGTTTTTGCTTCTGCAAAACTTTCATAAAGTAGTATTGAAAGGCAGTTTGGCAGGGAAGTGATCAAAGAAGTGTCAGTTACTGAACTAATTCTGCAATGGATTGCAGCAGCTTGGCTGGTGAGGGAACTGAGGCAGGGACGTGCAAAGTCTGTGGCATGTTCATATTCTTACCTGAGGGTAACAGCTATTACACTTGCAGCAAGTGTAAGTTGGTAGCTCTACTGGAGGAGAAGATACAGGGACTTGAGACACACTTGTCCACACTCCAGTTTATAAGGGAAGAATCATGGACAGAACACATGAAGCACTCCTGAGAGGGCAACAAGAGGAGGAGGGGAAAGTATCCCAGCAACTGGAGGAGCACCCGACACAGGAGGAGGGCACATGGAAGAATAGGACCCACAGGAGCAGGAAGATCAAGAGACATTCTGAGCCTCTGTTACTAAGCAATCAGATCTCCCCACAGGTATTGATTCTGAACCACTGGAACAAGGGCTCCTCCCCCAGCCTCCACAAAGCTTGAAGGAAATTTCTCAGACCCCTGTGGATGAGAGGACTCAAGTCTCTGCTCCCCAATATAGGAGAAGGCATGTGTTGGTAATTGGGGATTCCCTACTGGGAGGGGTAGAAGCTCAAGTGTGCCAACCGGACTTGTCGTCTCGAGTGGTATGCTCTCTACCGGGTGTACACATCCAGGACGTGATGGAAAGGGCAGGAAGACTCATCAAGCCCACGGATTATTATCCCTTCTTGCTCGCCCACGTGGGAAACAAATGACTACGCCCGGCACAGCCCAGAACGCATTAAAAGAGACTACGGGGCTCTGGGTAAAAAGGTGAAGGAATTGGGAGCACAGGTTGTATTCTCGTCAGTCCTTCCTGTCGAAGGCCGCGGCTTAGGAAGGGAAAGAAGAACAGTGCAGATCAACGACTGACTACGGAGATGGGGTCATCAGGAGAGGTTTGGTTTTTGTGCACCACGGTTTACGGTTTCGAGATGAAGCTCTTCTATCAGGAGATATTTTGCACCTCATGAGGGTAGGAAAAAAATGTGTTTGGAAACAGCCTTGCAACCTAATAGGGAGAACTTTAAACTAATTCTGAGGGGGGGGGGGAGATAAAAATGCAAAGCCCAGTATGATGCCAGTAACTGTAGATAAGAACTTTAAAGTTTTGCAGGGAGTGGTACACAGGGCTTTTTTGGTAGAACTCATTAACATAATAAGCCACACCCAATGGCAGAAACTCATTAGCATATTAGACCACACCCCTGACAGCGCAGCTCATTAGGCTGGGAAAGCACAGGGCAGGCATGGAAGCTTGCCTTCCCCCCCCCCCCACAAGCTTCTCCGCCCCACTTCAGCATCGCCTTTCTAGCCTACCCCCCCCCCCCCAAATCAGATGGCCAGGGAAAGCCACTGCTGAAGTGCCTGGGATCTGAAAGATCCTTTCTAGTTTCTAGAAAGAGCCTTTCTAGTTTCCTAGCACCCCCAACCAGATGGCTGGGGAAAGGCACTGCTGAAGTGCTGCTGCTGCTGCTGAAAGGCCGGGGAAAGGCGCTGCTGAAAGGCACTGCTGCTGGGGAAAGGCACTGCTGCCCCACTTCAGCGATGCCTTTCTAGTCTCCTACCCCGCCCCCCAATGAGACAGCTGGGGAAAGGCAGTGCTGAAGTGCCTGGGAACTGAAAGATCCCAAGAACTTCAGCATCTCCTTTCTAGTCTCCTACCCCCCTCTGCTAAAGATTGGGAAGGGAAGCAGGCATGTTTGCCTGGCTGCCCTTGGTCTCTTCAGCCAGCCTGCCAAGGCGCGCAGGCTGGGGAGACCAAGGGCAGCCAGGCAAACATGCCGTGTTCCTTCCCTGAGCCTCTCCACTTTTGCAGACCGGAAGGGAGTGAAATTGACAAGGAAATCCGGAGGGGCTCCCCAGAGGGAAAATGGCATTTTAACATGCCTCCTTTCCCTCTTGTGTGTAATGTGGGGAGGGCAGCATGCTCTGTAGCCATGCATGCCAGAGGTTATGGTTGTAGGCGTGGCCAACTCAGGAGCCAGCTGGAACTCCGTTCCTGTACATTTCTGCCCCAAAAGTAGCCCTGGTGGTACATATGCTTGATAACATTAGCTCACATGTAAGTACAGAAACAAAAACTTCAGGGTGCATAAAACATGGATTCCGATGTCTCTACACTAATGCGCAGAGTATGGGAAACAAGCAAGAGGAACTTGAAGTCCTTATACAGGAAGGGGACTATGACCTTATAGGCATTACTGAAACCTGGTGGGATGACACTCACAACTGGAATATTAGGATTGCTGGGTATAACTTATTTAAAAGGGACAGAAATTTTTAAGAAGGATATAGATAAGCTGAAACTTGTCCAGACGAGGGCAATGAAGATGGAGAGGGGTCTGGAGACCAAGTCCTGTGAGGAAAGGCTGAAGGAGCTGGGTGTGTTTAGCCTGGAGAGGAGACGACTGAGAGGTGATAGGATAACCATCTTCAAGTACTTGAGGGGCTGTCAGATAGAGGATGGTACAGAGTTGTTTTCTGTTACCCCAGAAGGTCGGACCAGAACCAACGACCCTCGTTTGGAACAGTCTGTAGATACACTCTCTGTGTTGCCTCGAATCTCAGCAAGCAAGGCATGCTACCAATGACGTAAATAAAGAAGTACCAGGAATGAAAGTTAGGAGCAACAGTCTCATTCAAAGCAAGGTGCAGGGCAGCCCAACCGGAAGGCTCTACCACTTACAGACTGCTGATGCTGGCGGGGCCCCAGGGCTGCTGATCTTTCTGCTGAGCAGAAATAAGTGTCCAAAAAACTCCACAGTGGGCCCATGGCTATGACAGGGCCCCTTAATTAAAAGCTACGCCCCACAAATAGCCATGCCAGAAAACTTTTAAAATATTTATTAAGTTGTGCCAGCTCTCTACCAGCTCTGAACCAGCTTGGAGGGCAGTGAAGAACAGCCTGTTCAAAGGCAACTCTCTGTATTGCCCAGCCCCCCCCCCCCATTACTAAGAAACACAAACAGAGAAGGCAGCGAAGAAAGGCTGATTTAAGTATGTGCGTGCCCATGTGATGCTTGGGCCACTGCAGTGACTGAGTTTATTGTACTTGTGTAGTCAAACGAGGGGTGGCAAAGCCATTCTAGCTCCAGCTCAACTCGCTACTCCTGCACATTTGTTGAAGTGAAGCAACAGCAGCAAGGCACGCCGGAGGAAAAAAATGTTGCTGAAAGAATGTACAGGGCATGCGTAGTGAGGCCTAAGACAGGCAAGAGGATGGGGAGGAAGAGAAGAGGGAGGATTGGTGACAGCTCTTCCCTGGCTTAGCACAGCTGGAAAGAATGAGGGAAACCGATGCTGGCTGCGCTGGGCACTTTTGGGTGCCAGTTGTGGCCGTGCCAGAGGCATCAGGGCATCTTTTTTTGAGGGGAGGAGCTGTTGCTTTCCCTGCTGCTGCCACCACCACTGCCTCAACAGAGAAGCACTCTCTTCATCTCTCTCTGTCCCCATCCGGGTAATTTGATTAACTTTAAACAGCCTTAATTAAGTTAGCTGCCCCCTAAGAACAAAGAAATCCTGGCTATGGGCCTGCTCCACAGCATGACGCCGTCACCAAAGGAGGTGCCCCCCCCATGCAGCGCTCCTCAGCAAGCCTGATGACACCCTGATGACACCCTGCTAGGAACAGGATTTTCTTGCTCCAGGGAAGCTCCAGAGCAGTGCAGTGATACTCTGGAGGAAATTGTGAGCAGGGAGCAAATGGTGGGAAACTGACCAGAAGCTCCGGTGCTAGCTTTGGTGTAAACCGCGGGGGAAAGCTAGTGAGAAAACGCCCCCACAGTCCCATGGCTGCCTGCCACCGAGGGCCCTGTGAGCAGCAGCATGTGGGGATGGACACAGGTGTTGGGGAAACGAGGAGGGCAGGAACCTTTTCGGGGACTCCTGTCCCCCCACTGTGTTCACTGGGGCAGGCAGGAGCTGATGCGAAAGCCCTTTGCCTGGGACCCCAGGGACGGGATGCTAGTCCAAGTGGACAACCCTGGCCTAGAGGGACTGATGGGTCTGCTTCTGTATAGGGCCACTTCATGGGTGTCTGGGTGTGACGGCATCCAGCAGAGGCCGGGGGTTATTCTGGACCCGGCCTTACTGCTGAAGAAGCAAGCGAATGGACTTCCGGAAGAGATGCGCCTAATGGCGGACGCCGCTCTCCGCTCGAGCGGGAGGGGCGGTCCGTGCCCGGTGGGAAGAAGGGGCTCTGGATCGGTGCCGAGCCCCCAGAGACCTCAGTGAAGGGGCTCTGCCTGGGGTGGCACGAGAAGGGATCTCTCCCGGCGATGGCGATCGTGGGATCGAGGTCCCCCTCATCACCCCTGTAGGTTCCCCCACCGCGGAAGCCTTTTATGGCTGCAAGCGCAAACCGAGAAGCAGCAGAGAATGTGTGGCGATGAAACTACAACTCTCCCAATACGCAAGGTGAAAACGTGAGTCTCAAAGAAGGACTGTAAAATAAGCGGGGAGGGGGGTGGATGGAGTAAAAATCCCCCCCCCCCACTACCGAAGCATACTTACGGGACTTTCCCACGGCGTTACTGAATGTGCAAAAGCGTTTGCAAGTTGCTGGAGGGCAGGATCGCATGCTTGAAGATAAAAGCTTTAAAACGATATAAGTGCTGTTAAGAAAATCACTTCTTCTATCCATCTTATCTAATTGTAAACAAGAGCGAAGAAGCAACAATGGCGGGGAAACCGAAACCTTCCCCCAAACCAGGAAGCGTTCCTCCGAGTTCAAAGGCTGACACCACAGAGATGAGCACAATGCTTTCCGCGTTATTGCGACCCCTGGTGGACCAAATGACTACTCTCAATGCAAAAATGGATACAATGCAAAAGGAGCTAAAAGAGTCAAATAAGAAAACAGAAAAACTGCAACAGGACCTTTTGGAGGTGAAAGCATCTACAAATAAGCAGGACTTAAGACTGCAAAAAATAGAGAAGGACAAGGCTATTCAACATGATACCCTGCTGAAATTACAGATGGAACGCTCAAATTTTTTCCTACGACTTCAGAATGTTCCTGAAAAAAAAGGAGAAGATCTTAAAAAACTGTTAAGTGAAGCACTAGCACCTTTAACAGGTTTGAAAGCAGAAGAAATAATAAGCGACATGGATTTGGTCTATAGGACCTACCCAGTATATATTAAAAAGAATAAACTGCCTGGCGAAATAATGATAAGATTCTCCAAAAAATCTACAAGAGATGTGGTGTTAAAAGCCACCAACAGAACAACACTGAAGATCCAGGAAGAGGAAATTAAAGTTTTGAAGGACATACCATTTGAAATAAGAAAAAGAAGAAAAGCCTACAAAAAATTAACAATATGGCTTCAGTTTGAGTCAACTGTATATCGTTGGAATTCTCCAGAGGGACTAAGTTTCAGTTTTAAAGGCAAAAATTATAAAATTGACTCTGTTGAACAAGCAAATAAATTCCTCGAAAAAGGCAAAGAAAAGAAAGCAGAGAGAGACTCAGATGACTCACAAGTATCGCAAGAAAGTACCTACGGCTTTGACAGCTCTAAAAGTGAAGAAGAAATATCGGACTCGGAAAAGGGAGCTGCTGCTCCCAAATCAAAGACTGAGACTAAAAAGACAAGAAGAGGACAGAAGAAGAAATGATTGTTAAAAGGTTTTAATAAGCTTGTGCATTATATAAGAATTTAAAAAATTTTGTTAAGCGTTTCTTCAATAACATGTGTACTAGCCTTTGATTTACTGTAGTAACAACATATTTGAATAATTGAACCAAGGTATTTTGAGATGTTTCAGAATTTTTGTAACCTGATATATTTAAGCAATTTACACAGTATTCTCTGTATAAGATAATGTAGCTTAGTAAGTAGCGTGATAGATGTAGAAATAGATAAAAATCAATAAAAATTTTATTAAAAAAAAGAAAAAGAAGCAAGCGAATGCAGCTGTGAAAGGGGCTTCCTCCCACCCTCACTTGACCCAGGAGAGGGCTCCCAACACTGATTCGGCAAGTCTGGCCACACGGATCCGAGCCACGGAGGCCTTGAGGCTAGACTACTCCGATGCACTCTCCATAGGTCTGCTCTTGGTCAGGTCAGAAACTCCAGCTACACTGTTGGCTGTTCTCACACTTCTTGACTGGATGCTTTACACTCTGTAAGGTGAGAAAGGCAGGCTGTACAGTCAACAAACAAAACCCCTCTAGGAAGAGCCTGCCCCAAAAGAAGTGTCTTCACCAGGCTGGCACTAAAACCCTGGTCGATGCAGCAGTAGTAGCCAACCCTTGGCTCCAGACTCATGGAGCCCCCCCCCCCTCAGGAGATGGACTTGTGGTCACAGGGGCCGGGGGCACACACAAACACAGGAAACTGCCTGAATCAGATCCTGGCCGGCCAGTCAAGGTCCGGTCCGGTCCACTCTGGCAGCAACTCGCCAGGTCGTTCACCTTCCATAAACACCGGACCCTTTTAACTGGAGATGCTGCTTGGGGTTGAACCTGGGACCTTGAGCCATGGCCCCTCCCCTTCTGCGAGATGAAGAGTGGTGAAGTGCCTCTGAGCGTGCACCGACTGTCCCACCGCAGCTCACAGACATGTCAGTGAGCAGGGTCTATGGGACTGAAGCCTAAAGGGCACCCCCCCCCCCCGCGTTTAATTTATAAATTCAGCGGCGGTCGAGGTCAACCTCGCAGCTCCTAAGTGGCACCTACGGCCGCGGCGCACCGGCTCGCACTCTCGCCCGGGGGTGGGGGAAATGGTGGGGTGGGGCACCTGCCCCTTCTCTGGACGCCCAGGCTGTGGGAAGCCAAGGGCGCTAGGACCCCGCCTCGCCCCACAGCCTGGCCCCCATTGTCTGTCTGCCTGCCTGCCTGTCGGGAAGGGCGGCGCTAGGGCTTGGCGGATTCCCCCCCCCCCCCCCCCCCCCCGGCTCGCCAATTCCATTGTCTCCGCCGCCGCCGGGCTCCGGTGCTTTTGGCGGCGTGCTGTCTTTTCCCCGGCCGGCGGGCTGCGGAGCTGGGGGCTGCCTGGGCGGCTCGGCAGGCTCTCCCTTCCCCCTCCCGGGGCTGTGTTGACCTTGCACCATGGGGCCGCCGCTGCTGCTGGCCGCGCTCCTCCTTTGTTCCGCCGCCGACGGGGCGGGAGTAGCAGGAGGCGGCGGCGGCGGGGCGCGGAGCTGCGCGGAGACCCGGCAGGCGCTGGCGGCGCGCGGCTTCTCGCTGGCCTTGCTCCCGCCCGGCCTCATTTCGGGTAAGCGGGCTGCAGCTGCAGGGCTGGCCCCGTCGGAGGAATGCGCCGACACCAAACTTTCTGCAGGTTTTCCGCGCGGACGGCGTGGGAAGGCTGGACTCCAGCCCGCCGCCGTAGGCGTCCCTCGGGAGCGGACTGGGAAGAAAGCCCCCCCCGGAACTCCAAGCACGGGGCGTGGGGGGGGGGGGGGGCAGCCGCGTAGCCTCCATTTCCCAGCCGCGTTACGGGAGGCGAGGGGCGCAAGGAGACCCGGGGGGCGGGGAAACGTGCGGGACGGAGGAGGCGGCGGCTCCCGGCCGGGTTTCGTCGTCCTGGGGCTGGTGGAGGGAGGGGGCGCGGTGCGGGCCGTTTGTGGGGAGCCCCTTGGCGAGGGTCGCTGGGAAAGGCCTGGCGGCGGCAGCCTCTCAAGCCCCTAGGGCGCCGAGGGCAGCTGCTGCCTCGGGAGGCTGCGCCGGCCTGACCCCCCCCCCCCCCCCGGTTCCACAGGAGAGCACCTGCGCATCTGCCCCCAGGACTACACGTGCTGCGCTAGCCGGACCGAGGAGCAGCTCAGCCAGCGCGGCGGCGCCGACCTCCGGGTGCTCGTGGCCGAGGCGGCCGCCTTCCTGCTCAGCACCCTCAGCTCCCGCCAGCAGCGCTTCCAGGGTGAGCCGGGGGTGGTCCCTTGCCTCGTCCCCCGGGCGTCTCTTTAAACGGACTTGGGGGGGGGGGGGCGGATTGAAATCTCATCGGCACCGCTTCTCTTCCCAGCTAGGCTGAAGTCTGGACAACACAAGACGCCTGCTGTGTAACTTAGCAGACGAAAGCGTACATTTTAACAATACAGACGCCTTTCTTTGTTGTCTATAAGAAAAACTGCAGGTATGCCTAATACTGGCCAGAGTTGCTGCAGATTCTTTATAGCTTTTGCTGTCCGGAAAGTGTGAAAAGTATAAGTTGAAGGCAGAAAACAAATTCTGCAGTAAACAAAACAAAGCTTATTATAGAAATAAAAACTCTCTTCAAGTCATAATAGGAAGGAATCCAGGCATGTTTGACTATTAACCTAAACTTTATAACACTGAAAATACTGAACTCTTTGATAATGTATTATCAATAGATTGTAGCATATTAATTGTCGCCAAAATTATTTACATTTAAGCAAAAAACTCTTCAGACTGTTGCAGTATCTGAAGAAGGGAGCGGTCACTGATGCGAGCTCATGCTCTGCTGGTCTTGAAGGCTCTCCTGCGCTCTTGCTCTTTCCTGCTACTACAGACAGACTGCCCATCTTTTCCTCCCAATGGCTCCCAAAAGTCATTAGATAACCCCCCCCCCCTCCGCCGCCGCCTGTGTTATACATTTGGACTGACTGAGATGCTTTGTAAGGCATGGTGGTTGTTGTTACTCAAAAAAGGAAAATATGTCCTTGGAGGTTTTTCTCCAGTGGTTTTTCTCCATATTTCTCAGTTTTGCCACTGAAACAATTTAAAAATAGTCAGACTTTCTTATGCTATATATTTAGAGTTTGAAAAATCTTGCTCTAAGAAGCATTTACTCTTTCTAGATGCAATAACATTTCATGGGTAGTTTTTTTCGGTGCTCCCCCCAATTTTGCAATGTTTTTCTGTGTCTTTTTTCAAGTCCCTGGGAAATAAACGGGGGCCTTTTCATCTCTTGTGGTGAGGGAAGGACAAGGCAGTCCCACTCCCCACAGACTCCCCCCCCCCCCCTCCCGCTCATTGCTCCTTGACAAAGGCCACTTCCCTCCCTCCCTTCTGCAGATTTCTTCTGGGAGCTGTTGGCAGGGGCTGAGTACTCGCTGCAGAACATGTTCACCCGCTCCTACGGGCACCTTTACGCCCAGCATGCGCGCCTGTTCCAGGGCCTCTTTGTGGAGCTCCGACGCCACCTGCAGGGGGCTCAGCCTGGCTTGGATGAGGCCTTGAGCGACTTCTGGGCCCAACTGCTGGAGCGGATGATGCCCCTCCTCAACCCCCAGTACAGCTTCCCGGTGGGGTATCTGGAGTGCGTGGGGCGCCAGGCGGATGGATTGCGAGCCTTTGGCGACAGCCCTCGCCAGCTCCACACGCAGGTGAGCTTCCTCTCTTTCCCAGACCTCTTCCTCCTTCACTCTATCCTGCCCCCTTGATTGCTTTGGAGGATATTTTCCCCCCTGGCGTGGGGGCTCCCCTGAGCTCAGTTGCTTTGCAGTCCCCTGTGGCAGTGCTCCTTTCCCCCCAGTGCTGCCCCACACGTTGGGGGCACCGTGCCTGGTCCTCTCCCTTTCTTGCTGCCCGCGTCGGGTTAATCTATGAAGCCTTCCGTGCATCGGCAAACCACAAACAGACCTCTGCTGCAATTTCTGGATGGTTTTAGGCCATGTCAGTGGCAGAAACCCACCCTGCCCATAGCCCCGGCTTTGTGCTCCACCCACCTTCTGTGGTTCTTCTTTGGAAGGTGCTAGTGGAGCTCCCACTGCTCTGACTCTGGGCCCCCCCGCCTCCTTTTGCTCCTCTTCAGGTGAGCCGGGCGCTCATTGCTGCTCGCGCCTTTGTGCAGGGCCTGGCGATCGGACGCGATGTCGTTGCTCAGGCAGTCCAGGTGAGAGAATCGGCTGTGGGGCTCAGGACAAAGTCTTGCTTCTCCTGACCTTTGCGGGTGGGAGGGGAGGGCAGAAGTGGGCGCCTGTGCCGCAGATCCTGTTTCCCGCAGGGCTGCTTCTGCTGCCCCATACGTGTCAGCTCCCCACCATCCCCACTCCCTCTGTTAGTTGGCAAAGGGCCCGGTCCCTTTAACCCGCTGGATTCCCTTGCCACCTTGCGATCTGTTGTGCTGAGATGGAGGACACAGTCGGCTGCCTCTCCTCTCCCTTTCTGTCAGTTGGGTTTGCGGAAGAAAGGGCTCAGTCTGTGTGTCCCCCCCCCCCCAGCTGTCTCCCACTGGGGAGTGTCGCCGGGCACACATGCGCCTCTCCTACTGCCCGTTGTGCCGTGGGACCCCCGCCCTCAAGCCCTGCAGCGGCTTCTGCCTCAACGTCATGAAGGGCTGCCTGGCCAGCACCACTGAGATGGACCCGGAGTGGGAACACTACCTCGGTGAGATGCCGGGGGGGGGCAATTGGGGAACGGGGGTCTGGCAGAGTCGGGGGCCTAGTGAGCCCCTCACACAAGGGGGGGAGGGGACCTCATCCCAGGGGAGATCTCTCTCCCCCGGCATTTCTGATTCGAGGGGGGGGAGGCAGCATCAATTTGCGTGGGGAGCTGGTGTGGGTTGGGAGGGGGAGGTGAAGGGTCCCACTCCTTTGCTGTGGGACCACAGCACTCCTCCAGCTCATCATGGTGCCCAGCCTAGGACCAGGGGAGTGGCACTGCGGACTCTTGGCTTGGGGGCATCACGGGAGGGGACCAGATGCAAGAGGCCCCCTTTCCCTGTGCCATCCCTGCCCTGCTGCTCTCCTTTCTCCAAGATGCGATGACTCAGCTGGCGGAGCGCCTTGGAGGACCCTTCAACTTTGAGCTGGCCGCTGACTCCATTGGCGTGAAAATATCGGAGGGCATCATGTATCTGCAGGAGCACGGCGTGCAGACATCAGCCAAGGTGGGTGCAGGGGTTGGGGTGGGTGGGAGACACTCCCCACGCTTGCAGGGTCACTCTGCCTTCGCCCCACCAGGTGGTGTCCTCTTCCCACCCTGTCCCTGAGGCTCTTCCCTTAAAACCACAGTGGGAGGCCGAGAGCCCGGCCTGCAGTTGGTGCCCCCGCCTTCTGGGGGAAGGGCGTGGGGGCCTTGGGAAGGCCAGAGGGTCCTGCCCTGTCATCCCCTGCCTGCGGCCTTGGCTGGGCTCGGCGGGGGTGGGGGGAGCAGCCCAGTCCCCTGCCCCTTGATGGCTGCGAGAATCATCACAGCAGTGTCCACGGTGAAACCTGGTGGTGGGAAGTGCTGTGTCCAGTTGCAGCTGACTTAGGGCAACCCCCCCCCCCCCAGGGAGTTTCCAAGGCAAGAGGCGTTCCGAGGCGGCTGGCCACTGCCTGCCTCTGCACAGAGCAACCCCCTGGGCTTCCTCGGCGGTCCCCCCCACCTAAGTCCCCACCTGAGCTCCCCAGAGCTGATGAGAACAGGCCAGCCTGGGCCGCCCAGATCAGGGCTGAGCAACTTCCCAAACCACCTTTGGAACAAAGAAAATGGCAACATAAATGTAAACAGTAATTCTGGCCACTGTGTGAGAAAGAATGCTGGATTAGAGCGACCACGGGTTTGAGCTGGCAGGGCTCTTCTGATGTGCACGTTGTACCATCTGTTGCTGTCTGTATCAAACATACGATGTGACTTCTGTATTGTTTAATATGCTGTGTTGAAACTCATGCTTTGTTTCAGCTTGTTCCAGATTTTTACTTAGTTTTAATTTCTGTGATTCTGGTCGTATCATATTGCATACTTGATGTCCCGTCCTCTTGATTGTATTTGTTTACTGTGTGTCATATGCCTTGAGTCTCTTGTGAGAAAGGCAGGCAAGAGAGAACGTATGGAAATAAATGTAATAAAAATAAATAAATATAAGCATCTAATGTTCAACACTACATCTTGTGGCAGGGAGTTCCACAAATTAATTACAAGTTGTGTGAAACAGTAATTTTTTTTGTCTTTCCGAAACCTGACCCGGATAGCCCTGGCCAAGCCATTCTTGGCAAATCCTGGCAGCTAAGCAGAGTCAGCTCTGGTCAGCATTTGGATTGGTATGGGAGACCTCCAAGGAACACCCAAGGCCGCAACACAGAGGCAGGCCATGGCAGAACCACCCCTGAACATCTCTTGCCTTGAAAACCCCGTGAAGGGGCACTGCAAGTTAGCTGCAACTTGCCGGCACTTTCTGCCACCACCAGATTTACTGCCCCCCCAGCGGTCTCATGTCTTAGGAGAGGCAGGACAGATTCTCTCTCTCTCACTTTCTCTCCACTTTCTCTGTCCCGTGCCTCCTTTTACAGAGCTGTCCTACAGCCCAACAGCTAAACCGAGAAGCCACACATTCTTTGGGCCATCTTTGCTGGGAAGGGGCTGGACCCCCAGGATCCTTTTGCTTGTTCTTATATAACTGTATTGGGAGTTGTGGTGAATTAGGCTGAGCTGGGGCCAGCTGCTCCAGCACCTGTGTGCCCACTGGGGCCAGTCCGGTGCCCCTCCCCCAAAGCCACAAGTTGGATGCTCTTCAGGGGCCTCCCTTGCTGCTGTGGCTGCATCTGCTTGAACAACCTGGGTGCCCCCCCCCTGGCCTGCCTGCCTTCCTATCTGTGTAGGAGTCTGCAAACATGCCCCCTCGGCCAGGTGTTTGCTACCAATAGGGGGGCACAGAGACCTGATAGTTTCTTCCTCCAAGGGCCTTTAGTGAGTGCCCCTCACTCATTTCCAGGAGACCTGGCTGGGTCCCGTGCATTTTTTCCAGCTGGCCTGGCACAGGCTTGTGAGGGCAAGAGCCGTTTCATCCCAAGGGTGATCTCAGGGTGGCTTAGAAGGTCTGTGTGGACCAACCTTAACTGTAAGTTCCGGTCTCTCTCCCTGTGAAGGTCTTCCAGAGCTGTGGCAGCCCCCGCCCAGCCCCCGCCCGCTCCCGACGTGCCCCCCGCAAAGAGACCATGCGACGGTTCCGCACCTACTCCTCTGAGGAGAAGCCCACCACTGCGGCAGGGACCAATCTGGATCGGCTGGTAGGTCCCCGTCGGCTGCCTCTGCCTGCTTTGGCATTTGAGGAAGCCATGCTCTTTCCCAAGGACAGCAGGGATGCAGGACAAAAATCCAGAGAGCGATCATAGCACCGGCATAGACTACCGGGGGGGGGGGGGGCCTCGAGGGCTCGAGCCACCCCTGAAATTTCCCAGGGGGAAAACGTCGCGCCTGCCTCCGGCGCCTTGCCGCCCCGCCTCCCGGGCCCTTCCGAGGCTCGCCAGCTGGTGCCTCTACCCCCCCCCACCAGCCTGGCCATTCCTCCCTCCTTATCTCTCCCTCTTCCTCTTTTAGGGGTGAGGGAGGGAGTGGCCAGGGTGGAGGGGGAGGGAAAGGCACCAGCAGCACTGGCTGGTGAGCCTCGGAAGGGCCGGTGAGGCGCAGCGGCTGGCGGTAGGTTTTCCGGGGGGGGGGGCGGAAACATCGAGCCTCCCCCCGGACTTCAGAAAAGTCTACACCCCTGGATCACAGAGCCCCCACCATGATAGGCATTTTGCTTGTGTGAATGTGTGCCTCATGCTGGGTCGTGAGGAACTCAGATCGGTGGGCTGGAAGAAGTCCCTTCAGGCCAGGCTGGCTCAGGAGCCTCTGTGACCGTGGCAAGCTGGAGGGCCAAGAGGGTCTTGGCTGGTTTTGAAGGACGGGCGCCTTCTTCCCCCTGCTTGGATTTGGGGGTGGGGGTGAAAGAGGCAGCCCGTGCCCCCAGGCCCCGGAGTAGAACGGCCAGCGATGTCAGCCTTTGACATGGGAGTTGGGGGGGGGGGAAGCACGGCCTCCCCTCCCCAGGAGTGGAGCAGAAGCTCTAGAGTGCAAATGGGGGGAGACATTTCGGCAAAGGGTGGGGCTCCGTTTGGGTGATGGCCGATCTGGGTGCTGATGCAGGACTCGGAAGAAGGGGTTGGGGCTGCCTGGGGAGGCATGTGAGTGGTGCTTCCACCCTCAGATCTCAGACGTGAAGGAAAAACTCCGCCTCATGCGCCGCTTCTGGGTAATGCTGCCGCACACCCTCTGCAGTGACGAGAAAGTGGCAGCTGATGTGACCAATGAAGACCTGTGCTGGAATGGACAGGCCCGGGGCAGGTATGGCGGGGTGTGTGTGTGGGGGGCAGTGAGGGAGGGAGGGGAGGCCCTGCTTGACCTGGGAAGCCGGGAAAGTGTGGGACAGGCACGGGGAGAAGAGTGGTGTGGGTGAGGATGGGGTGGAGGGGAAGCCCAGCCCTGGCGTGACTGCCTTCCTGCCAGAGTTGGTTTTTTATGGCTGGGCTAGCGGGTGAGGCGACTTGTCGGCTGTCCCAGGGCTGGGTGAGCCTCTCCCTCTTCCAGCCCACTTGGGCATGACTCATCTACCTGCAGGCAGGTTGCCTGCCACAACACTGGCCCAGGGTCTGTTCCCCCTTGCTGGAGACATGATTGGCCATTTAGCCTGGGGACACCTGTTTCCCGTCAGGAGAGCGTACAGCTGCTTCAGGGTTGGTGGGGGCTGTTTGTGCGTGGAGACGATTCTCTGCATGGTGCTTGAATGTAATCATAAGAACATAAGAGAAACCAATGTTGGATCAGGCCACTGGCCCGTCCAGTCCAACACTCTGTGTCACACAGTGGCCAAAAACAGCAGGAGCTCTCAGGAGGTCCAGCAGTGGGGCCAGGACACTAGAAGCCCTCCCACTGTTGCCCCTCTCCCCAAAGCACCAAGAATACAGAGCATCACTTGTCCCAGACTGAGAGTTCCTGTCTATACCTTGTGGCTAACAGCCACTGATGGACCTCTGCTCCAGATGTTTATCTAATTCCCTCTTGAAGCCGTCGGTGCTTGTAGCTGCCACCACCTCTGGCATTGAATTTCATGTGTTAATCACTCTTTGGGGGAAGAAGTACTTCCTTTTATCCATTTTAACCCAACTGCTCAGCAACTTCATGGAGTGCCCACGAGTTCTTGTATTGTGAGAAAGGGACAAAAATGCCTCTTTTTCTACCTACTCTACCCATGCATAATCTTATAAACCTCGATCATGTCACCCCACAGCCATCGTTTCTCCAAGCTAAAGAGCCCCAAGTGCTTTAACATTTCTTCATAGGGAAAGTGTTCCAACCCTTTTATCATTCTGGTTGCCCTCGTTTGCACTTCTTCCCAATGCTATAATATCTTTTTTGAGGTGTGGCGACCAGAACTGCATACAGTACTCCAAATGAGGTTGCACCATCGATTTATACAGGGGCCAGTGTTCCCTCTAAGCTGAGTTAGTGTGAGCTAGCTCATAGTTTTTAACCTCTGGCTCACACATTTTTGTCTTAGCTCAGGATGGATGGCTCCAGAGCAAACTATTTGATGCAATAGCCAACTTGCTCACTCACAACTTTAATGTCAGTAGCTCACAAATTAGAATTTTTGCTCACAAGACTCTATAGCTTAGAGGGAACATTGAGTCTGGGGCATCATGATATTGGCTGATTTGTTTTCAATTCCCTTTCTAATAATCCCCAGCATAGCGTTGTCCTTTTTTTACTGCAGTCGCCCACTGTCTTGACAGCATCCACCCAGTGCTTCCCTTGCCTTGGAGCGCCCCACCCCCCCAAGCCACCATTTCCTCCTGCTCCACTGGAGGGCTTTAAAAATATTTCTTGAATTGAGTTATCTACTATGACTCCAAGATCTCTCTCTTGGTCAGTCTCTGCCAGTTCGGACCCCATCAACATGTATTTATAGGTAGGATTTTTAGATTCTGTGCATCACCTTGCGCTTGGCTACAGTGAACCCCATTTGCCACGTTGATGCCCACTCGCCCATCCTCGACAGATCACTTTGGAGTGCCTCACAGTCCTCCCTGGTTCTCACCACCCTGAACAACTTCTTGTCATCTGCAAATTTAGCTAGTTCATTGCTTACTCCCAACTCCAAATCATTAATAAACGAGTTAAAAAGCACCGGACCGAGTACTGATCCCTGTGGGACCCCACTGCTTACCCCACCCTGCTGTGAGTGAAGAGGCACTTGCAGGGGCCGTGTAGCATCCACCCAGCACCTTCGCCGTGCTTTCCTTGCCTTGGAGCGCCCCACCCCCCCAAGCCACCATTTCCTCCTGCTCCACTGGCGGGCTTTAAAAATATTTCTTGAATTACTGGGCTGCTATAGTGTTGTAGGACTCTATTGCCACCAGCTACTCATTCCTAGCTTTCCTTCTTTGTTTTCTTTTTTAGTAAGGCTGCCTCTAGCTCTTTTTGTTGTTTCCCCTTATGTCATGATCTGTGTAGGACAGGGAGACAAGGCCTAGTGAGGCCTAGGCCCCGGAGACCTGTGTGTGAGTGGAAAGCAGACACAGCCTACAATCCCCACAGTGCTTGGCGACAGTTGTAACCAGTCGGTGTCCAGGGATTGTATGAGAGGATTGATACTTAAGACTTTGTGGGCTGTGGAACTGCGTTCTTTCTCTCTCTCTCAGGGTTAAGTGGAGAGAAAAGACCCTCGCTCGGGACAGGGTGTGGACAGGCACCGGCCTGGTATAAGAGGCTGTGGGCCTTGAATAATAACCGACTGAGAGAAATAGGCAGCTACGTCAGATTTGCTTCATTTACCTTTAGACACTATGAGAGGTTTCAAGCATCTTGCCTGGTTTTCCTGGCCCCATTCCCTTAATGGGTGTGTTCTGGTTGGGCTTGGGACCCCTCCCCCAAGGGGACCCTCAGTCCAGAGTGTTGGCAGAGGAAGATGGCAACCCACGGGGCACCATTACACCTTATATCTCCATAGCAGGAAGTGCTAGGGGCTGATTCTTTTTTTTTTTTAATTAAAGCTGGAAACTAGTAGATCATGGCAGTAGACTCATATAAGTCTATGACACAGTGGTGATCCACAACTTTTCCAAAAAGACCTTGCCGAGCCAGGTTTGTGAAAGTTCACAGCAAAGTGAGGGGAAGACCTAGAAGCAGGGCCAGCAGAGGGCAGAGTCAGGTGGCTGCTCCCAAAAACAATGCTAAAGGGAGCCAAGATGGACAGAAACATTTGTGTGGAAATGGCCAAGGTTGAGTGCTGACCATTAATTTTTGTCATAACTCAGGGCTCAGAGTTTCTTGCTAACTGTGCTTCCTTTTGAGCGCACACCAACCATATTGACTATGGGTATTTTAAAAGAAAACAACATGGCCAATCTTAGTCCAAAGAACCCAAGTATGTATTTTATTAGAAGCGTCTCTAATTTCAGAATCTTTCCACAGCTGCCCTGTGAGGCAGGAGTGGAGCTCTGGACTATTTGCATCTTTCTCTTGGGAGTGCAAAATTACTTCTCATAGCCTGGGAACAGGGGCGTAGAGTTTTGTAAATTTCCAGGGGGGACGAGGGCTCTTTAGCGTGCACGCAAAGTGCGTGCGCTCGCTCACTGGGGCAATGTCCGTCCCCCCCCGGGAAACCTCTGCGCCTCCCTGGGCCCTTACGAGGCCCGCCAGCCGCTGCTGCTGGGGTCTCTCCCTCCCCCCACTCCTTCCCCCCCCCACTCCTTCCCTCTCCCTTTGCCGGGAAAAGAGGGAGGGAGAGGGAAGGATGGAAGAGTGGCCAGGTGTGTGTGTGGGGGGGAGAGGCACCGGCAGCAGCAGCTGCCGGCCTCAGAAGGGCCCCGGGAGGCGCGGCGGCAGGCGCTACGTTTTCCCGGGGGGGCTCAGTCCCCTCCGGGAAATTTCGGGGAAGGCTCGTGCCCTCGAGCCCCCCGTAGTCTATGCCTATGCCTGGGAAGAGAGGAGGAATCATCGTTAATATTTAGGTTAAAAAGGGTGCTCTTGATAACTTTTTAAAAATAGTACTCTGAATGTGAGATGTCCGATTGTATGCCATTCAACAAGGAAGAAATAACTAACAATCATAGGCGTCAACTACGGGGGGCTCGAGGGCTCAAGCCGCCCCTGAAATTTCCCGGGGGGGGGACTGAGCCCCCCCCGGGAAAACAGAGTGTCCGCCGCCGCAAGTCCCTGGGCCCTTCCTAGGGCTGCTGCTGCCGCCAAGTGTCTCTCTCTCCCCCCCCCCCCGGCCTGGCTGCCTCCGTCCCTCCCTCCCTCAGTCCGTCCAGGGGCCAGCTAAGCAAATGCCCAGCTGGCCCCTGGATGGATGGAGGGAGGAACAGAAGCAGGAGTGGCCAGGCGGGGGGGGGGGGGGGGGGAGGCAGCGGCGGCGGGGACATGGTCCCATCGTGCGCGCACACAAGCCCCCACCCCCCCGGGGAATTTAAAACTCTATGCCCCCGCTAACAATGGACACTTGATTTCTACTAAATAGCAGAGTCCAAATGCCGGAGTGTCTTCCTCTCACTTCCCTAGTAAAGATAAATTTGCTAGTGATACTTGTAGACATTTGATGCCACAGATGGGTCATTAGTAAATTTTCATGGAGAGAGGCTTGTCTTTTGATCAGTATTTGCACCCCTCCCCCTCCCCCCCCTTGGTGTTTGACTGCTGTTTGTCTCTGAGGTGATGCAGGTATCTCCCAGATGTGACAGGCGATGGGTTGGTGAACCAGATCAACAATCCGGAGGTGGAGGTGGACATTTCGCAGCCTGACTTACCCACCCGGCAGCATCTCCTGGCCCTGCGCAGTGCCACCTCTCGCCTGGCGGGGGCCTGCCGTGGACAAGACATGGACTTCCAAGATGCAGGTGAGTCTCCATCTCTGCAGACGCATTTCTGTCTCCCCCAGCTCCCTGGGCGGGCATGGGGCGGCGGTGGGTTCTTTCTCCAGGGCAAAACAGAACTGGGGCAGCGTTGTACTTCTGAGTTAGAATTCAGCCTGGCCAGAGGAGAAGACACCACTGCTGCTGGCAAGATGTCAGTGCTAGAGACAGCTGGGTCAAATTGGGAAGGGAGAATCGGTGCCTGCCTGGCCGTCTGGTCTCCTGGGGGCCCCCGTGGCTGCCTGGCCCACTGGAATGCCCAGGCTTCCTTGCTCCTACCCCATCCAGCCAGTGGCACCCAACCAAGCCCAGCAAGGATGCCCAGGAGAAAAGGCCTGGTATGTAGGGGCATCACGCTTGCTGCAAAGTGCCTGCACCTGAAGAAGGGAGGGGGCATTCTTCCCAGGTGAATGAATGGCTGCCCTCTTGCTCCCCCTCTCCCCAAATCCCTTCCCAGGCTGTGGCAGAACGTGTCTACTCTGGCCTGCAGGCCCCATTCTGCCCTGCGTTCCCAGGGGTTCCCAACTCCCTGGAGGGGTTTTTCCTTTTACTCTGGAGCAGCCACTACTACCACCTGATTAATTTAGGGATTTCCCATTCAGAGGATCAGGACCCCCCCCCCCCCCCCCCCCGCTTTCCAGTTCTGAGGCCTTGCCTGGCGACCAAAGCCTGCTTGCCCAACGCCTGGCTACCATGGGGACAATTTAATACTTCGGTCGCCTTTGGAGGAATAGCCACCTGCTAGCCCCCCTGGAGATCCTTTTAAAATAGTGTGTCCAAAACAGTGGAGGTCCATATTGTATAGGGGACCACCCCCAGCATCAACAGTTTAAAGTATGTATTAAAAAGAAAATGTCTACAAGCATAATTTTAGCACAATGCCAGATCTGAACAAGAAGATAAAAGAAACTGGTGAAAATGCACATCCTCACCAATTTCCCACAAGCAGCTGTGCCACGGTCGCTTTTCCATTTGCCCCAGTTGCAGTGGTCAATTTTACACTATTCACCATGTGGCCACATTTTGACCCGCAGCTCCCCCCGATTTCCCCTGCATCTTCTCATTCTTCAAAAAACAGGAACGAGAAGACGTGGGGGAAATCAGGGAGAGCTGCAGGTCAAAATGTGGCTGCAGGGTGAATAGTGTGAAACTGACCAATGCAACCGGGGCAAATGGAAGAGTGATAGTGGCACAGCTGCTTGTGGGAAATCGGTCCCTCTGTCCCTTCTCTATACGTGCCCTAGCTGATGGTAAAATCTAAGACAGGCTCTTTAGCTTAGCTAGTTATAGGTCTCTACAAAGTTTCCTCAAAGCATCCTTCAGGCCAGCCACATGATCAATGGCTGCCTGCTCAGTGGAGAATCTCTGTGTTGTCCTCTCAGGAAAGCAGAGTCCCAAAGAAAGAGATCACCTTCTTCTTGCAAGGAGACTCTTATCATCTCTGTTTTCCCCTCCCACGTGACCTGGTCAGGCTAGGTAAGAGAAGCATTTCCTCAAGCCCCTTCCTGGAGAATATTCCTGGAGACTATCTAGTATTCTAGTCTCCCAAATCTATCACCTGCTTGGAGAAGGGGGGAATTGAACTGGCCCCACCCCATTGCCTCTCCTGCTACATCTATTAGCATATCTTAAGAGATGCATCTGGAAGGTGATGGACTAATTTCCTCCCCCCTCCTGCTTGTTCTTGGCTCAGAGAGAGAAAATGGTTAAAATGCAGAGTGAAGCCCTGCTCGTTGCCAACATCCCAGGAGACAAGGCATTTCTCCACACAGGCCAGAACTGCTTCTTCCTGGGATGGCTCAAAGTACCCAGGTGACCCAGGGAGGGGCTTGGGAAGGGTCTGAGTTTCTGTTCAACCCCCAGTACTAATGCTTTTCTACTCTCTCTCCCCACCCCCCGTGTTTTCTCTTCTAGATGAGGACGGGGGCAGTGGGTCAGGGGCAGGCTACCACGAAGATCGACCAGCCCTAGGGGCAGGGAGAGGGGTCGTGGGGGGAGTCTCCTCGGGCTCCCACCCTCCCACTGACACCCACTCTCCCCATTCCAGAAAGGGCTCCTCTTCCTCATCCCAGCACAGCCAGAGCAGTGGGGCCAGGCCCACCCCCCCCACCGAGGCTGCTCTGCCTGCTGCGGCTGCCCTGGCCCTCCTGGGTCTGCTGGCCCTCCTGGGTGGATGGTGACCCACAAATGCGTGGCTCTTGTGGGTGATTTCTGGTGGCGTGGCCTCTCCCTTCAGGCGGGGAGTACCCCTCTCCCTTGGCATGGGGAAGTCGTGTGTGGCCACTTCCTCCGCTCTGAGGAGGGTTCAGTTCAGGGCGACAGAAATGGAAAGGACCCCACCGATGGGGACATTTTGGTTGTTCTCTCTTCCCAAGGTCTATCTGGGAGCCGAAGAAAAGTCTCGAGGATGGGGGGGTTTGCCCCCCCTAAGAGCAAGAAATTATATTCAGGGAAGAGTGTGAGGTGGGGGGGGGGGCTTTCACTTTTTTTATGCGATGAGTTTGTCTCCGTTGTTTGGAGGTTTGTTTGTTTTTTTGCCAGGAAGGGTTTCAGCTGTTTAATTTAATGTGTGGGTTTGTGTGGTGGTGGTGGTTGGGGGGGGGGGGGGTCAGTGCATCAGCTGCAGGGTCTTCCACAGGTCAGGATCTTTCACAGAGCCTGACGGGAAATGCCGGCTGCTCTCCCCGGTGCTCACAGAGGCTCTTGAGTGGGTGAGGCGGGGCGGGTGGGGTAGGGAGGGGGCCTGAGAGATTCCTGAGGCTCAGGCGGGATGTAGCTGGAGATGTCAGGACAGGAAACCAGCTCAAGATGGTTGCCAACTCTGGCTTGGGAAACTCCTGGAGATTAGGGGGCGCAGACTGGGGAGAATGGACTTTGGGGCGGGGAGGGAATACAGCAGGGATGGGAGTCCATTAGGTCTGCCATCCAAAGCCACTGTTCACTCTAGGCAAACTATCTCTGTAGTCTGGAGATCAGTGGTAATTCTGGGAGATCCCTAGGCCCCGTCTGGAGGTTGGCAACATTCTCTCCCCCTCCTTATTTCCACATGAAAGATGTTGTGTCTTCAGGAGAGCCCCTCTCGGCACAAGGAGGGTGGCAGCATCTCCGAGAGGTCTTTTCTTCTAGAACGGTGAACCTGCTTTCTCAGCAATGCCGCTCTCTGGATTCCCCCCTTCAGCCATGGAATAAAATGTTTAATTTATTAATTTATTCATTTCATATTGTTTCCTTGAATTTGGGGAGGGAGGGGGGGGGGAGAACAGATAAGACCCTGCCCTCTCCCTACTTGGCTTTCTTTGGGAACAGTCGGAGTCCAAGTGCCTTCAGAGTTCAGCCGGGAATGTGGCCGTGCGTGGCTCCATGGCAGAGAGAGAGAGAGAGAGAGAGCGTCCCTCCAGCCGGCAGGGGCCCACTGTCCCGTGGGATGGATGCTACGATGCTTCATGGGCAGGCAGCTGCTCTGCAGGACGAGGAGAGGAAGAACTCCGCACAGGCCGCTTGTTGCTACCCCCCCCCCCCCCGAGACTGGAAGGGGCTTGACCTGTGTATCTGAGAGAAGAGCGGGGAGGGGGGGGGGTCAGCTGTGGCTCTCCTCCCATCCCAGCCTAACATGGAGGGAAAGCCATCTCAGAAACAGAATAACAAATAAGTCAGTGGGGCTGTGAGGGATTCATCTGATTGCCCTCTTGGGAGGATAGTAGGAGGACTTCCACCTCTGGCTTGCTGGCAGAAGGCTTAGTGCATGAGCAGACAGACAGACACAGACACACACACGTAAATCAGGACCCCCCCCCCCCCCATCCATCCATCCATCCCGGTCAGTCTCGTCTACTCAGACTGGCAGCGGCTCTCCAGGGTCTCACATTAGAGGACATTTGTGTCACCTAAGAGCTGATCCTGTTCTGGGGGTTGACCTGGGGGCCTTCTGCATTCAAGAGCCGAGGGTCTGCCTCTTACCCAGCTGGCTTGGGCAACCAGGATCCTGTCAGGCTGCTTGGGGCCTGGACCTCATGGCTCAGCAGCCAGGGCTGGTCCCCAGACAGGGGAGTGTGGCGGCCCCTCCTGCAGTCGAGCGAGTGTGGACATGTCCCTTAAGCAGTGGGGGACGGTGCGGCCCGAAGAGGCAGACACTGGGGCTCCTCTGGTCAAAAGAGAAGGGCCCAGCCTGGAAGCTGCAAGCTCTGCCTTGTTGGAGTTCAGCTGGTGCTCAGACACCCCTCCCTCCCCCGGTTTCCTGGAGGTGGAGCTGCTCTAGCTGAAAGCCTGTGGGGGGTGGGGGCTCTTGCTGGGCACCCCTGCCTGTCTCAGCACTTCCCCATCACATCTTGGTCTCTCTGGTCTCCCAACATTCCTCCCTGTTCCTATGATCTCTCCCACTCCCCTCTCTGTCCAGCACACTGAGTTTGGATTCCCCCAAGAAGTCCGGGGTTGATTTTGCCTTCCTGCTCAGGATCTCTCTCTGGTGCAATTTTGGCCCAGAGTGGTTCCTCCAAAGTGGGCAGTATGGTGATCCTACAGGGGTCACCCTCCTTTCCTCATTTAACCCTCACAAGAGCCTCTGTGGTAGAGAGCACCGGAACTGGTGCTTCCCAGAGCTATCTCACATATCCTCTAGCACTTACTAGTGTTTGGGGGCACCCAATGAAGTGGAAGGGCAATGAGGTAAGTCTTCAGACAGCGAATAATTTGGTAATGGAATCTCCTGCCAGCGGGCTGCAGTGAAGCCCTCACTACCAGAAAAGACTTTGAAAGGAGATTAGACAGGGTCATGGAGGAGGAACCCACCAGTGGCTCGTGGGCATAAGGATGTGTAAGGGCAATGCCAGTCAACCTGTGATGCCCAATACGAGGAGGCCAAGCTCTGTTATGGGCCCTGCTTGTCAGCACTCCAGGGAAACTGGTTGGATGCTGTGGGAAACGGGTTGCATTTGTGGGGCTTGATATTTATTATCGGAGCTCTCCTTATGTTCTCATGGCAGCAACACTTACTAGGCTCAAACAGGGTGTGTGGGGGTGGTTCCTCAGAGTCCTCTGAGCAGCCCTCCCTGTATTCCTCCTGCCTCTAGTAGGGCTGCTGTCCAGCCCAGCCCAGCCTAGCCTGCTAGTTAAGTTGGTCTGCACTAGCCCTGTTATCTGTGCCACCACCTGCAAAGATGAGGCTGATGGTGTGACCAGAGTCAGGGCTTTCTCAGTGGTGGCATTTCTCCTTTGGAATGCTCTCATGCTCAGCTGGTGCTTACTTTGCAGTCATTTACACGTCAGGCCAAAACACATCTCTTCCACCAGGCTTTTAACTAAAGGGTTATTCACCATTTTTTTGCATTTGCGATAGTCTCCTTCTAGTCAGAGGGCTGTTCATGGATACTGTTTTAAGTTGCTTACAGTGCTTTTAATGTTTGCTTTAATGCTGATGATATAATGGGGTTTTAATGATTTTATTGCACTTATTTTTCAGAGGAAAAGCTTTGTTTCTAGCACTGATTACCCAGAGTGCTTAGTTAACTGGCATTGCCCAGAGGTCAAGCTTCTCACTCCTGTGGGGTGCACATGCACCCCTGAGCTGCCTCTCCAGATGGCTAGAGGTTTGGCTTCTTACAGCCAGCCAGTGTTGCCAGCTGATGTCATCCTTGCCCCCGCCCCCTTCCCAGCCTGCCTGGAACTCAGGAGCCTGCTGCACAGGATGGCTCAGGATGGGGGCCCAAGGAGGTGGAGCTTCCTCTGGGTAGGCAGAGCCAGGCAGAACAATTAGCCTGAGTAGTCGGCACATTTTATTACCTTGCGACCCCCATTCTCCAAGACTGCTGGACAATAAAGCGTTTACTGTACTTTGTGAATGATGTTAGTATTTAGGGGGATTGCCTAGTCGGTCTGCATAGCCATTGTATCAACCTGGTTACATATTTTATATTATATACCTACTGTGTGTAACTCTGCCATATGACTGATTGATAGATAGATAAAGCGAATGACCTCGTGCCTGGAGAGGTTGCATATAAACAAACAAACACAACTGTTGAAATATGATGTGACTCACCCTGAGCCTGTTCGCAGGATAGGCAGGATACAAGAATGAAAAATAATTTTTTAAAAAAAAAACCAGCCACAGCTCTCAGAATACTTGGTCATGGTAGCTCTGGAGATGCTCTGCGGACACTAATGGGCAAAGTCCTTTCCCCCACCCAGCCCTCTCAATGCCCACATGTCCATCCCTCTCCTGCAGAGCTATTCTTTGGTGAGATTCTTCCCTCTCTGGTGAGGCTGAATTTCTCAGTCATGATAGTCCTAGAGCTGGGAGGGTTCCTTAGAGGCCATCTAGTCCCACTCAGTGCAGGAAATCCAGAGCTAGAGAGCTCCAGGCAGACAGCTGTGCAGCTCTGGTTGAGGACCTACCTGCCCCACCCACCACCAGCATTAATTGAACCATTCTCACCCTTTGGAGGTTTCGCATGGTGTTCAACCCAAATCTGTCCTCCTGTAACTTAACCCATTAGATCTAATTCTACAGGCTGGAGTGGCAGAAAAGAGGACGTGGCTGTCTTCAGGCAGTGCCTTCGTGTCTGCCCTCCATCTCCTCCAGCGTAAGCATACACAGTTCCTTCAACCTTTCCATGCAAGGCTTGTTTTGTAGACATTCAGCCCTTCTGCACTGCCATCCTCTGAATCCGTTCTGGTTTGTCTACATCTGTGTTTAAAATGTGGTGCCCAGAACTGGACACAGGATGAAGCCTGAGTAATGTAGAGCAGAGTGAAACTCTTACTTCTAGTGACTTGGCTTCTAGCATTCTGTCAACGCAGCCTAAAATTGCATTAGCCTTTTTTGCAGTCCCATCATACCACTGACTCAGGTTAAACTTGTGGCTGAGTGCAATCCCAAGATCTTTCTCCTGTGTGCTGTTGCTGGGCCTGGTGTCCCCTGCTCACTAGGTCCCTTTTGCCAACATGCAGAAGTATGTGCTTGTATACGTTCTCTTCTGCTTCTTTTTTGTGTTTGTGTGTGTGTGTTTCAGCCCAGCTTTTCAACCTATCAAGGTCCATTTGATAGTGTGGAGGTGTGACATACAAAGGTGAATGTGTGTTGAATTTATGCCTGCAGTTTCTCATTCTGCAACTGATTTCACATGGAGTCTTAGTTCCACAGGGATCTCCTTGTCTGGAGTGGGACATAATCAATGCAAGATATCCATGTTCTGTATGAAAGGACAAGGGAGGCTAGGGAGAGGCAATGGCCCATGGGGAGCAGCTGTGGCTCAATGACAGAGTATCTTCTTTGTATGCAGAAGGTCCCAGGTGCAATCCCCAGCATCTCCAGGTAAAGGGAACTCAGGAATCAGACATTAGAAAAGACCTCTGTCTGCCTAAGAACCCAGAGAACAATTGCCCATCTGAGTAGAGAATTCTGAGTACAGGTCTAAGGAAGCTCCATATGTCCACAATGGAACAAAAACTAAGGATGTGCCCTCATCCATCAAAAGAAAACTGTGCATACAGCTACTGTGGATGATGCATGATGGAACTCCTTGGAGACAGAGGAACACCTGAATGGTTTGAACAGACAAATTCCCCATTATAAATGCTTCCTGTAAGGGCTGCTTATTACTTAAGACTGGACTATTTGTTTTTTAAATACGAAAATCTATAAAAATCATAGTTGCTAGGCAGAATATATTTTAATGGAATAAAATATTAATTCTTTAACTGAGTGATGGTCATAGCATTGACTCAAAACCTTCTGTGTTTTGAAGTCAAAGTTACTAATCCCGTAACCAAAAAACCCTATACTATAGTAAGAGGACAGTTTTATTTACACACAGCAAAAATTTTTAGCAACTTTTCTTCCTGATGATAAGCATGTTCATTCCAGGTCATTCAGACTGGCCTAGAAAGCCTACAGGATGAGGTCTAAGGCATTTCACCCAGCATAGACTGTTATTCCATTCCTGACTTTGCCATACCAAAGAGTCGTAAGCAGGGGTCCTTTCATAAAAAAAGAGGTGCAGGAGCTCATTAGCATAACTCATTAGCATAAGCCACGTCCCCTGACATCACCAGAAGTGTGTCAGAAAGGGAATGTCAGTTTCAGCTCTATTATATCCTATGGGCCATTGAAATCAATGGCAAAAACTCATAGGGTATATGAGGGGCTGGAGGAAAGGGGGTTTGAGGGAGAGGCTTCAAACTTGCAGGGTAGCTTCTGGGGCCTCTTCTCGAAATACTCACCAAGTTTCAAGAAGATTGGATTACGGGGTCCAATTCTGTGGGCCCCCAAACAGATTGCCCCATCCCCTCCATTGTTCTCTATGGAGGGAAAAAATGTTAACTTTTTTCCTACCATAGAGAACAATGGACGGAATGGGGGCAACCTGTTTGGGGGCCTGTAGAATTGGACCCCCTGGTCCAATCTTCTTGAAACTTGGTGAGCATTTCGAGGAGAGGCCCCAGCAGCTACCCTGCAAGTTTGGAGCCTCTCCCTCAAACCCCCTCCCCTCCAATGGCTTTGCCGAATTTCGCCAGCAATTCGGTGGCAAGCTGAATCAGATCAGAGAATCTGATTCAGCCCGTGGCTGCCCTACTGGCCAGTCCTGAGCTGGCGGAGCTTTGCTCCGCCTTGCTCTGGCCCCAACGGACCCCTGGGTACACTTGTATGATTCTTTGATGTGACCAAACATGTAATGGCACCGGCCATGCAGTCTGACTGCATGACCTGGAAAAGGTACAAGCTTGAGGTAAAAGAACAATAGCACCCAGGCTCCTAAAGATCCACCTATCAAACAAAGAGAAAGCACTTTCCCCTTTTCTGAGTAGGTGTGTTTAGGGTGCATTCAGTGGTCCTAGAAGTTAATTTGGAGACTTTCTTTGGCCTGATGGTTTATTATTGTGGTGTGATCAGTTGTATGTTACAGTCTGTAGCTATATCCTTAATATGCTGAGCATAAAGAATAGTTACACCCACATCTTTAAAAAAGAGAAAAGTGTATAAAGCCCTACTAAGTATAGTGTGAACCAAAGATGCTACCTCACTCACTTTCCATTGGTGATTTTAATCACATTGTTGAAACCAAAGTGTTTTTTTTATGTGTGGCCTGCTCCTGAGAAAGGAACTCCTTCTGCTAACCCATCCAGTTCCCAGACTTACTCACCATGTACAGTTGTCTTCATCTGTAATTGTACTGTAATTGTACCCTTCTGACTCTTGGTACTGCAACACTAACAATGATGGTCTAGATCAGGGGTCCTCAAACTACGGCCCACGGGCCACATGCGGCCCGCCGAGGGCATTTTTCTGGCCCGCCGGGTGTGCCGCTGCCTGTCCTCCAATTCCCAGCAGCACACAAAGCAGCGGAAAAATTGCAGCCGACTTGTCCCGGGCCACATGACAAAGCCCCGCCCCCCTGCTTCCAGTCAGCCAGGAGGAGGCAAAAGGAAGACTGGAAGAGGGTAAGTGTGGGGTGGCAGGCGCTCCGGCTGGCCCCAAGTCTCCTAGCCGGCTGAGAGGCCTCTCAGCCGGCTAGGAGACCTGCGCCAGTCCCAAGAGTTGGACAGGGGTCTTTTTCGAGGCTTTTTGTGCTGCTGGGAATCGGAGGGGGAGAGAGAGAGAGAGGTTTCTCTTTCCCATCATGATGCCTGCAGTAGTGGAGTTTCAGGGAGAAGCAGCTGGGGGCTTGCTGCCTTAAAAAGTTTGTGAGGATGCCGAGTTCTTTGTTTCTTCGGAGAGGGAAAGACAACAGCCCCGTCAACGGTGCCTTGCTTGCGTGTGCCCCCCCCCCCCGGTGCACCTTCCCTACGTGCAAAATAACCAAAGAAAAAGCCCATCTTTTGGATCCCGTTTGTGTGTGTGTGTGTGCGTGCGTGCCTGCGCACGCTTTCCCTTGCCTTGCTTTTCTCCTGTTGTCCTTGCCCGGCCCCCTGGAGAGGGAGAGCCGCACCGTGCAAGACGTGAGCCTTTTTGTGCTGCTGGGAATCGGAGGGGGGGGGGGAGAGAGAGAGAGAGAGAGAGAGAGGTTTCTCTTTCCCATCATGATGCCTGCAGTAGTGGAGTTTCAGGGAGAAGCAGCTGGGGGCTTGCTGCCTTAAAAAGTTTGTGAGGATGCCGAGTTTTTTGTTTCTTCGGAGAGGGAAAGAAAACAGCCCCGTCAATGGTGCCTTGCTTGCGTGTGCACCCCCCCGCCGTGCGCCTTCCCTACCCGCAAAATAACCAAAGAAAAAGCCCATCTTTTGGATCCCGTTTGTGTGTGTGTGTGTGTGTGCGTGCGTGCCTGCGCACGCTTTCCCTTGCCTTGCTTTTCTCCGGTCGTCCTTGCCCGGCCCCCTGGAGAGGGAGAGCTGCACCGTGCAAGACGTGAGCCTTTTTGTGCTGCTGGGAATCGGAGGGGGGGGGGGGGAGAGAGAGAGAGAGAGAGAGAGAGAGAGAGGTTTCTCTTTCCCATCATGATGCCTGCAGTAGTGGAGTTTCAGGGAGAAGCAGCTGGGGGCTTGCTGCCTTAAAAAGTTTGTGAGGATGCCGAGTTTTTTGTTTCTTCGGAGAGGGAAAGAAAACAGCCCCGTCAATGGTGCCTTGCTTGCGTGTGCACCCCCCCCGCCGTGCGCCTTCCCTACGTGCAAAATAACATCTGAAATCTCCAACCAGATCTAGACTAACTGATGGACACTTGCATCACTTGTTACGACTAGCATTGACAAATATGGAACCCGACATTGACCATCTCATTAGCCAAAAGCAGGCCCATAGTTCCCATTGAAATACTGGTAAGTTTGTTGATTTAACTTTACTTGTTCTTCATTTTAAATATTGTATTTGTTCCCATTTTGTTTTTTTACTTCAAAATAAGATATGTGCAGTGTGCATAGGAATTTGTTCATAGTTGTTTTTTTAAAAACTATAGTCCGGCCCTCCAACGGTCTGAGGGACAGTGAACTGGCCCCCTGTTTAAAAAGTTCGAGGACCCCTGACTTAAGTGCTACACCAAACGGGCTGCTTGGAGGAAATGGCCTCTTTGGAAGGCGGACATTATGGCCTTATGCCCCACCGAAGTCCCTCCGCTACCCAAACCCCACCCTCCTCATGCTCCACTCCAAGAATCTCCAGGCATTTCCCGACCGACTCAGGGCTAGCAGCCCTAACCCTTGGGCTCCCCTCCTCCTTGGTTTCTAGGGACAAGCCGCTATTCCTTTCAGCAGGGAGCAGGGGAAATCAGGCCCGGCCAGAATGCAGCTGATACTCACGCAGAAGGTCTTCCAAGTCCAAGTTTGGCGATTCCTGAAGATCGGGGGGGGGGGGGGGGAGCCTGGAGGGGGCAGGGTTTGGGAAATGGAGAGACCTCGGCAGGGTATGATCCTCCAAAGCTGCCATTTTCTCCAGGGGAGCTGGTCGCTTTAGTCTGGAGATGAGTTGTAAGTCCAGATCTCCAGGTCCCCCCTGGAGGTTGGCAATGTCCGTTGGCTCAGGCAGGAAGCAAGGCAGTGCAAGCCTCAGCAGAAACACACACAGGCCGATCTATCAGTGACTGCACCTCCACCAGATTCCATACAGTCCCCCACTGGACCCAGACTGAATTTGCTAGGCTCTTTCCCGCTCCTCTGCTGCCCTCTTGTGGACATATTTGGCATAGCAGTTTGGAAAAGTCCTCATGGATTTAAGGATTCCTGATCAGTTTGTTGAGAAGTCGTCCATCTGGGTTCCCAGATACGACGCCTGATGTGAAATGTCCATCCTTGGCCCTCTCAAAGAAAACCACAGCCCGCATGTCCCGTAGGCTCACTTTCTAGGTGCATGCTTCATCGTGATCATCAACAACAGTGATTCAGGGTGGCATGTTTTAGTCGCTAAACCATGTAGACCACTTCCCTTCTCCGAAGTATAGACTTGTAAAAGTTCTGCTCCAGCCACTTCTGTCTGGAATGCGACTTCCCTGTAACGTTCTCTTAGTCACTGATGGTGAAACAGCTCATGGGGGAGAGTGGAGAAAGGCAGGATTTTATCAGTGCTGTGGTTGGGTAGCGGCATGTGGTCTCCACCCACACCCCCAAAGAGAGGTATAAATGGAATACAGATATTGGTCAGTGTAAGCCGTAATTTCCGATGTTTACAGGTTGGCAGGGGTCGAGCAGGAGCTCGGGGGAGTGCAGCTCCGGGAGTTGGTGCCAGCCTCCCCCCCCCCCCCCGCGGGGGAATGCCTGCTTGTGTCACGGCTGCAGCAAAATGATCCTGTCCCATCCCCTGGAAAGGTCCTTGTTCCTCCGACCAGCCTTCTGAAGGCTTCAGCCACCACTGAAGCTATCCTCCCAGAATAGACGTATTTCTGAGGCTTGGACTGAGAGCCAGTTTGGTGTAGTGGTTAAGTGCGCGTACTCTAATCTGGGAGAACCGGGTTTGATTCCCCACTCCTCCACTTGCACCTGGCTGGATGACCTTGGGCAAGCCATAGCTCTGTACCAGCTGTTCCCTCAAGGACAGCTTGGGAAAGAGCTCTCTTAGCCCCACCTACCTCACAGGGTGTCAGTTGTGGGGAGGGGAAGGGAAAAGGAGTTTGTAAGCCGCTCTGAGACTCCCTTGGGGAGTGGAGGGCGGGGTATAAATCCAATCTCTTCTTTCTTTCTTTCTTTCCTCTCCCTCTCTCTTCTTTCTTTCTTGCCTTCTGACATACTTCTGGTGATGTCAGGGGGTGTGACATATGCAAATAAGTTATGCTAATGAGTTATGCTAATGAGCTCCTGCACCTCTTTTTCTATGAAATGACCCCTGGAGGTTGGGACGGAAACAGGAACCGATACTGTCTCAGTACAGTTTCTCCTCAATAAACCGACCAAGCCTGATTCTTTCCTAGCCCGCTGCTGACCTCGTGTGGACACATTGAGTACTGCAGCGTTTGGCCATCAAGCTGCAGTGCTTTGGACTTTGGTGCGCCCTCCTAACTTTTCCTCGGGGTGGGAGGGATCGGCGAAACAGCTGGTAGAGACAGTGGAGAAAGCCAGGGTTTTGTCATCGCGGGTCTTGGGTGCCAGCCAGTGTTGCCTCTAAGCTGAGTTAGTGTGAGCTAGCTGACAGTTTTTTTAGCCCACACGTTTTTGCCTTAGCGCAGGAAGGATGGCTCCAGAGCAAACTAACTGACGCAGCAGCCAAATCGCTCGCTCACCACTTTAATGCCAGCTTAGAGGGAGCATTGGGTGCCAGCACATTGTCCCCATCTCCACCGCCAGTCAAGGTGGAAGCGCAGACATTACATAATATCTGTCCGTCTTCGCCTGCTGCCTGGAATGGAAAGGGCAACCCATAGTACTGCCGTGTAACTCATTTCGCTCCAATTTCTCCCCGATGAACCCTCCCCGATGAACCCTCCTTTCCTAGTCCTCTGCTGCCTTCCTGTGGACACATCAAGTACCGCAGCATTTCCTCGTCAACCTGCAGGGCTTTGGACCGGAATCTCGGCCGGACTCTTCTCGCCTTTGTGATCTTCGCCTCCTGGATGGGGAGCTGAGAGGCAGGCAAAGCAGCGGCTTCCAACAACGCCCTAAGAAACGCCCTAAAGAACGCACGAGTCCCGAGGCGGACTCACTGGCCGCGAACCGTCCGGTCAACGAAGCACGGGGAAGTTATTGGGTGCGACACTTCCAGCGGTCACTGGGGCACGGGGGAACTGTTTGGCTGTGACACTTCCTGTCAGTAAAGCACGGGGAAGTCATTAGCTGCGACACTTCTGGTCACTGCAGCAGGCGGAACTGTTTGGCTGCGAATCTTCCGGTAACTTGGGCATGGGGGAACTTTTTGGCTGCGACACTTCTGGTCAGTGAAGCGCGGGGAAGTCATTAGCTGCAACGCTTCCAGTCAGTGCAGCGGACGGAACTGTTTGGCTGCGACACTTCTGGTTACTGAGGCACGGGGGCAGTGTTTGGCTGCGGCACTTCCGGTCTGTGAGGCTCGGGGGATCTTTTGGCTGTAACACTTCCGATCAACAGAGCATGGGGGAAGTCTTTGGCTGCGACACTTCCGGTCAATGAAGTAGGGGGGACCGTTTGGCTGCGACACCACAGTTAGTGAAGCACGGGGGAACTTTTTGGCTACAACACTTCCGGTCAATGAAGCAGGCGGAACTGGTTGCCTGGTGGACATCACTGTCGGCTGCCACAGGGGTGCGAGACGACAGAGTGAGGTCAAGAAGTCCTTTGTTGGACGGGATACCTCCGAATACGGGGCGGTGGGGGAAAGACTGCAGGACGGGTGCTCGGGTGAGGTGAAATTCTGACGGAAGAGCAATCCTGGGGAACGGGGGACAGACCGCCGCTGTCGGCAGCCCGAGACTTCCGGTTCCCAAGTGACCGTGCGGGGCAACAAAGCTCAGAGGTGCGGGGCCGAGGCAGAGCCTGTCGCTTTGCGTGGGCGTGCGGCCTGGACCTTTTTCGTTCCCTGCCGGGCGAGGTGGACCCCCACCCCACCCCACCCCACCCCTGGGAGGAGGAGGAGGGTCGTCTGGAGCTTCTGGTTCCCCGCCAGCTTGTGCTGCGGAGGACTCTCCTTGGGGCCTGCCTGCGCTTCCGCCTCCTTGTGCCCACATCAAACCTTGTTTGCCACGTTGATGCTCATTCGCCCGTCCTCGACAAACCTCCCTGCTTCTCACCCCCCTGAACCACTTCGTGTCATCCACATAGGGTTGCCAAGTCTCTGTTGGAAAAGACCCGGAGACTTTGGGGGTGGATCCAGGAGAGGGTGGGGTTTGGGGAGGGGAGGGACCTCAGCCTGGTGCAATGCCATAGAGTCCACCCTTCAAAGCAGCCATTTTCCGCAGGGCAGCTGGTTTCTGTAAGCTGGAGGCTGGCAACCCTACATCCACTTCCCTGCTTAGTCCCCATTCCAAATCATTAATGACTGAGGTAAAAAAGGCCAGACCTAGCACTGAGCCCTGCAGTGCCCCACTGCTTACTGCCCTCCGCTGTGAAAACTGCCCAGTTCTAATCTCTGGTTCCTGTTCATTAGCCAGTTTTTAAGCCACCGGGTGGGGGGGGGGGGATGGGGGGATGGGGTTGTCCGCCTATCCCATGACTACTGCTGAGGAGGCTTTGATGAGGAGCTTTATCAAAGGCTTTCTGGAAGTCTATAGAACTTTTATCGAAAGCTTTCTTGGCGTAGCGCTTTGGCACATAACATCTGCTGCACTGCTGTCCAGTTTGAGGGCCTGTCCATTTTCACTGACTGGGAAGCTGCAGGTTGGCCAAGACTCCTTAACGCTGGCTTCGGACTTTGGCCTTAGCTATGCCAAAAATGGAGAGCTCTTCAAATATATCCGCAAGATTGGCTCCTTTGATGAGACCTGTACCAGGTTTTATACTGCTGCAGTTGTGTCTGCGTTAAGAGTATTTGCACGGGAAGGGAACTATTCACAGATAAGGTTATGAATTCAAATTCTTGCCGTTTCTGCTGCATGTTGCTGTGACTCTTGCAGTGTGTCGTGCTCCAGTGCGGACGGTGCTCCTGGGGGCTCAAGCTTCCATGGAAACGGACATCCCGGTGCTTGTGAAGACTTCACTGCCCAGTCGCTGATCGTCTCCCTCAGCAGCAGTGCCGATTCGTGCGTGGAACGGGTGATGTTCTTCCTGAGAACTAGCGCTGTTCCTTTTCAGCTTTCACGAGTGCGCACTGAAGGTGTGTGTGTGTGTCCCCCCACCCCATGACAAGCCGCTATTCCTTTTAGCAGGGAGCATGGAAAATCAGGCCCGGCCAGAATGCAGCTGATGCTCACGCAGGAGGGCTTCCAAGTCCAGGTTTGGCGATTTCTGGATATGCGGGGGCCGGGGGGGGGACCTGGAGAGGGCAGGGTTTGGGAAATGGAGAGACCTCGGCAGGGTATGATCCTCCAAAGCAGCCATTTTCTCCAGGGGAGCTGGTCGCTTTAGTCTGGAGATGAGTTGTAAGTCCAGATCTCCAGGTCCCCCCTGGAGGTTGGCAATGTCCGCTGGCTCAGGCAGGAAGCAAGGCATTGCGAGCCTCAGCAGAAACACACACAGGCCGATCTATCAGCGACTGCACCTCCACCAGATTCCGTACAGTCCCCCTCTGGACCCAGACTGAATTTGCTAGGCTCTTTCCCGCTCCTCTGCTGCCCTCTCGTGGACATATTCTGCATAGCAGTTTGGAAAAGTCCTCGTGGATTTAAGGATTCCTGATCAGTTTGTTGAGAAGTCGTCCATCTGGGTTCCCAGATAGGACACAGCTGATGTGAAATGTCCACCCAGTGATGAGAGGATTACTGATATCATTAAACACTAAAGAAAACAAAAAGAAAAGAGAACAATATGATAATATTATACAAGCCATTAAGACAAAAGAAAAGGAACTGAAGAAAAGACCAGGGAAAAAGAAATTACAAAAGGAGATTTGGATGTTACAAGACCAAATAAAAGCTATTTTGAACCAAGAGACTTACTGGAACTTGAAAAAACTTCAACAAAAAGCATTTGAAGGCGCAAATAAACCTGGAAAGTATCTGGCATGGCAATTAAAGAAAAAACGTGAAAATAAATTTATTACAAAAGTGATACGGGACGATATTGAGATAATAGATAATAAAGGAATAATGAGAGAGTTTTTTAAATACTATGCAAAACTTTTCCAGAAGGAAAAAAAAGAGAAGAGGGATTAAAGAATATTTACAAACATTAAAGCTTCCAAAACCAACAGAGAAAATTAAAGAATTATTTAATAATCCTATATCACTACAAGAAATCAAAAATGCAATAAACGATGCAAAATTAGGGAAAGCGCCGGGACCGGATGGATTTACAGTGAAGTTCTACAAATCACTACAAGAGTCGATCTCACCAGTGTTACTATTATTAATTAATGATATAGGAGTCACAGGTGAGGTCCCAGAAACTTGGAAAGAAGCTACTATTTCACTTATCCCGAAAGAAGGTCAAGATTTAACTAATGTTAAGAACTATAGACCAATTTCTTTGTTAAATAATGACTACAAAATTTTTGCTAAGATTATAGCAGAAAGGCTAAAAGAACACCTTAAAGAGACTATACAAACAGAGCAAGCAGGGTTTTTACCTAATCGTCAAATAAGGGATAACCTAAGAGTAGTGATAGATGCGATAGAGTACTATGACAAGCATCCAGAAAGGGAAGTGGGGTTTTTTTCCCTAGATGCGGAGAAAGCGTTTGACAATTTAAATTGGGATTTTATGTTTGAGGTTTTGGAACAACTTGAGATTGGAGATTATATGTTAAACCTCATTAAATCAATATATAAAGAACAGAAATCCTCTCTTATAATTAACACTGAAAAGACGGATTACTTCAAGATTGAAAAAGGAACAAGACAAGGTTGCCCACTTTCACCGCTGTTATTTATTTGGATCCTGGAAGTTTTATTGTTAAATTTGAAAGAAGATAAAGAAATTAAAGGCTTAACATTAAAGGGTTTTTCTTTTAAATATAGAGCCTTTGCAGATGATGTGATGTTTATAGCAGAAGACCCTATGACTACATTACCATATTTGTTACAGAGAGTAAAAGAGTTTGGTGACTTGGCCGGTTTTTATATAAATAAGAACAAATCTAAAGTGATGTGTAAAAATATGTCAAACAGAAAGCAGGTTGAATTACAAGAACTTATAAAATGTGAGGTGGTGAAAAAGACAAAATACTTAGGTGTGGAGTTAACAATGAAAAATATTGATCTTTATAAAAATAATTATGAAAAACTATGGCAGCGAATTATGCAAGACATTGAAAAGTGGAATGTATTAAATTTGTCATTGTTGGGAAGGATTGCTACGGTTAAGATGAATGTGTTACCACGATTAATGTTTTTATTTCAGACTATTCCAATTGTGAAAGATGTAAAGGTATTCAAATGTTGGCAGAAAGAATTGTCTAAGTTTGTGTGGGGAGGGAAAAAACCAAGGATTAAGATGAAAATAATGTGTGACGCCAAAGAAAGAGGTGGTTTTCAGCTACCAAACTTAAGGTTATACCGTGACGCAGTATGTCTGACCTGGATAGGGATATGGGCTATGTTGCAAGATAGAAAACTATTGGCCTTAGAAGGTCATGATTGTAGGTTTGGTTGGCACGCATATTTGTATTATGGTAAAACAAAAATGGACAATATGTTTAAACATCATTATTTGAGACGGACACTAATGGATACATGGACAAGATATAAGAACTTTTTCCTGGAAGAAATACCTATGTGGATTGTACCAGCAGAAGTGCTAAATCCATCATCATACTATAAAGGACAGGACTGGCTGAAATATAGAGACTTACTAACAAGACATGGCAAAGACTTTGTTCTAAAGGAACAACATTTGATAGACTTTGACTATGGGTGGTTGAGGTATAGACAATTGTATGACATTTATAAAAGTGATAAAAAATCTGGCTTCAGAGAAAAAAATAACGAAATTGAACAAATTTGGGAGGAAGGTGGGAAAAAATGATTTCTAAAATGTATAAAATCTTGTTAAAATGATTTAATGCAGATGAAATGGTGAAAGAACAAATGGTAAAATGGGCGATAAATTTTAACAAAGATATTGAAATGTCATCTTGGGAATTCTTATGGAAAAATGCTATGAGTATTTCTACATGTTATAATTTAAAAGAAAATTGTTTTAAAATGATGTACAGATGGTATATGACACCAAAAAAAATTGCAAATATTAATCAAAATATGTCAAACAAATGTTGGAAATGTAAAAAGAAAGAAGGTTCTTTTTACCATATGTGGTGGACATGTGATAAAGCAAAGACCTGTTGGTCTATGATACATACAGAAATGGAAAATTTTTTGAAATGTTATTGCTTGGACTTAAACTAGAAGAGATAAATGTAAAAAAAAAGAACATTAGTATGGTATATGATTACAACGGCAAGAATGGCGTACGCGCAAAATTGGAAAAATGAAAAAATACCAGAGGTGTGGGAATGGTTGAAAAAATTGTTGTATATGGCTGAAATGGATAAATGGACGAGAAAATTGAATAATCTATACTCAGAGACTTTTTTGGAAGATTGGAAAGATTTGAAAGAATATGTTGAACAATATGGGGACATGAAAAACTACATTTACACGTGGATATAATAGTAAAAAGAAATAGAAATGTATGAATGTATAAATGGTAGTTAGATAAGGAGGATATTTTTAGAATTGTATAAGAAAATAAGAATTCAAATAATGTATAACTATTTTAAAGTTGATTAAGTCGTTACCAGAAATGTAAAAACATATATATGCATTTAAAGAATGGTTAAAGCTGAAAATGTGATATGCTTCAGATGTGGTGGGAAACCACCAATACAAGATGATAACAAGATTATACAATAGAATGAAAAAGTGGATATAATATGGAAGAAGGGTTTGTATAAGAAAAATATGTTAAAATGTGGGAAAATAATAAAAATTTATTTACAATATATATATTAAAGATATAAAGATATATATATCTTTAAACTCCCCCCCCCCCCCCAAAATGCAATGTCCACCCTTGGCCCTATCAAAGAAAGCCACAGCCCCGCACGTCCCGTAGGCTCACTTTCGAGGTGCATGCTTCATCGTGATCATCAGCGACGACAGTGATTCAGGGGCGAATGTTTTAGTCGCTAAACCATGTAGACCGCTTCCCCTTCTCCGAAAGTTTTCTCTGCCTTACCTGGTACCGTATAGACTTGTAAAGGTCCCGCTCCAGCCACTTCTGTCTGGAATGCGGCTTCCCTGTAACGTTATCTTACTGGTTGATGGGCTCGGTGAAACAGCTCCTGGGAGACAGTGGAGAATCTAGGCAGGATTTTATCAGTGCCTGTGGTCTCCATCCACACCCCCAAAGAGAAGTAAAAACGGAATACAGGTATTGGTCAGCGTAAGCCGTAATTGCCGATTTTTACAGGTTGGGGTGGAAACTGGAACCGATACTTTTATTATTCCTATTAATTTCAGTACAGTTTCTCGTCAATCAACCGACCCAGCCTGATTCTTTTCCTGGCCCTCTGCTGACCTCGTGTGGACACATTGAGTACTGCAGCATTTGGTCATCAACCTGCAGTGCTTTGGACTTTGATGCGCCCTCCTAACTTTGGACCTCACTTTTCCTCGGGGTGGGAGGGATCGGCGAAACAGCTGGCAGGAGACAGTGGAGAAAGCCAGGATTTTGTCATCGCGGGTCTTCTGGGGTGCCAGCCAGTGTCCCCTCTAAGCCAAGTTGGCGTGAGCTAGCTGACAGGTTTTTTGAGCCCACACGTTTTTTGTCTCAGCGCAGGAAGGATGGCTCCAGAGCAAATGAACTTAGGCAGCAGCCAAATCGCTCCCTCACCACTTTAATGCCACGCGAGTAGCTCACAAAGGGGAATTTTTGCTCACACGACTCCACAGCGTAGAGGGGGCATTGGGTGCCAGCACATTGTCCCCATCTCCACCGCCAGTCGAGGTGGAAGCACAGACGTGACCTAATATCTGTCTGTGTTCGCCCGCCCACCCTGCCACCCACTGCATCCCTGGAATCCACACAAATTTGCTTGCCAGGCTGTATATCGGCTCAGCCAGTGCACGCTGACCAAAGTGTTTGGCCACACCCAGAGTCAAGGAGGTAGGGCTGCTCAGTGTAAGCTGTCCTTTTATTTCTTCATTTAGAAAACTTCTGTGCTGCCTCTTCAGAGTCCTTTTGCCTTCTGCACGGACGGTTGTGCTCCTTGGCACCATCATCCAGAGGCTACCAAGAACAGGCTGGCTAGAGTCTGTGGAGGCAGAATTGGAGCACAGAAGAGGGAGGGGCAAAGTGGCCAGCCAGCCCACTGAGGCACAGAAATGTCCCTTGGGAAGGCTAGACTGCAGAGCAGAGTGCTGCCCTGGCTTCATCATGTCTGGGCTCCAGACACATACCACCACAGCCTCCTCACCACGCTGGGGGGGCTTGAATCAGCTTTGCCCGTGTTGTTTCTGTGCCCCTACCTCTTGCCTCTTCTTGCTCAGATGCAAAGCCATGAAGCGGTCCTTTCTGGCCTCTTCCTGGCATTCAGCTTCCTCTCCTTTTTCAGCTGTCCTTCCCACACAAGAAGCCGCTGCTGATGTCCTGTGACCAGCAGAACTTTAACAAGTGGCATCAAAACCTGGGGACGGCCATCAGGTGAGCCCAGTACCTCTCCTGGGCTTGCACGTCGCCTGGTCTGGCGAAGGGAGGTTCCCATGGGTGGCAAAGCTGTGGAGGTGGTCCTGTTTGTTTATTCACAGGTCTCGTCTTCTTTACCTACAGACAGCTGCAAAGCCAGCCCCCCAGAGTTTGTGGAAAGGATGAACTGCACATGCTCCCTCATTCCCTCCCTCAGTAAACAAGCTGATCTGCCCAGAGAGCAGGCAAGAATCCTGCAGGTACAGCGACTCAGGCTGCGCGGAAACTGCTGAAGTCTGATGCCCAATTTTTTGTAAGAGTTAACACTGTCCTTCTTCACAAACCTGACCTCAAGCATCATTTGAACTGTGACCAGTCTGGGGCTATGTTTCTTTTTAGTTCACTCACCATGGAGACCCTTCTGGGCATCTTTAACCTGCCTGCCAGGAGGAGCCACTGGAGACTTGGCCTGATGGACACTTGAGAAGGCCGTTGGGTCTCCCTGTATAAGTCTGTTGGTATAACCAAGGAAACGAGTGTCTGTCTGTCTTAGACATGGTAAGAAAGAAAAATGGCTGCTGGAGTTTGAGATGTACTCGATACTCTGGCTTCAGACTGCCTGTGGTGAAAACCCACATTGTTAGAAGTGGAGCAAACTGCTTTACTCATCCCTGGATCTTGTGTAGTATGTGTCCTTTTATCTGCCTTTCATTCTACTGAAGAATGTCTTTTGAATACAGGTGGTTTCTTTCTGTGGAAGGTTTTGTGTTAAACCAAGGTTTTTCAAGATGGAATCTCAATAAATCCTTTTAAATTATGCTGAGACACAGGTAGATCTCAGCAACTCTAGCTTTTTTTGTACTTTTAGTGCTTTTGAACACCACTGTGTAGTCGGAGAATTGTGGATCTGGAAGGCCCCTGTAAGCCATTTAGCCCGACCACCCTCTGTTTGGCGCAAGAAATCCAGACAGAGAAGCACTCCCAACAGATGGCTGACCAGCTTCTGCTGGAGAACCCGCAGCAAGTAGCAGCCCGCAGTAACTGGTTCACTTGTCCAGCCCCACCTACTGCAAGGGAGTTTTGCATAATGTTCAACTGCAATCTGCTGTCTTATATCTTAAGCTCACTGGATCTAGTCTTGCCCTCTGAAGCAGCAGAGAACAAGTCCTTGCTTCTTCCAGGGGACAGCCCTTCAGGGATTAGGCCACTTCCCCCCTCCCCCCCAAGAGTCATAGAATCATAGAGTTGGAAGGGAGCTCTAGTATCATCTAGTCCAACCTCCTGCACAATGCAGGAAATTCACAAATACCTCTCCCTCCACACTCGCAGTGACCACTGTTCCATGCCCAGAAGATGATCAAAACCCTCCAGGATCCTCAGCCAAACTGGCCTGGAGAAAAATTGCTTCCTGACCCCAAAGTGGCAATCAGCATTTCCCTGGGCTTGTAAGAAAGGGCCACGAGAACTAAGCACTGAGGCAACCCTCACTGCCCTCCCTTTCATGATCTGCCTAAGTTCACAGGATCAGCATTGCTGTCCGATGGCCATCCAGCCTCTGCTTGAAAACCTCCCAAGAAGGAGAGCCCTCCACCTCCCAGGGAAGCCCGTTCCACTGAGGAACCGCTCTAACTGTCAGGAAGTTCATCCTCATGTTTAGCTGAAAACTCTTCTAGTTTAATGTCAACCCATTGGTTCTGATCTGACCCTTCTGGGGCAACAGAAAACAACTCCGCCCCATCCTCTAGATAACAGTGTGCCCTTCTCTATGCTGAACATACCCAGTCCCTCCAGCCCTTCCTTCTCTTAGGACTTGTGTTTTCAGCTTCCTGCCTCTCTTTGCTGCCCTCTTCTGAACCCTACAGCTTCCCTCAAGTGTGGGGCCCAGGATTGGAGACCAGGTGAGGCTGGGCAAGTGCAGGTGAAACGAAATGATGACTACTCGTGACTGCATCACTCTGCTTCCCCTAATGCAGCCGAAACCGGCACCAGGTGACCTTTCGCTTGTGCTCGGCTGCAAACCTGAGTTCCTTTCCACGGTTGCCACTGCCAAGCCCGGTATCCCTCCCCCATGTTCTCTTCATCCATTTCCCCTAAATGAAGAACTTTATTTGTCTCTGTTACATTTCATTTTCTTAGTTTCAGCCAAGCTTTTCAATGTGCCAAAGTCATGTTGAATTTTATGTCTGTCTGTCCCTCCTGGGTTTGTATCACCTGCCAGTCTGATCAGGGCTTCCCTCTGCCTTCATCCATTCTCTTCTAATTTTGAGCTTCAGCATAGCTGGTGCTCTACCAGTCCAGGATGCTTCCCTGCAGAGGACGCCAGCAGCGTGTCCTTCCATTTCTTCTACACGTCCTTGTTTTTTTAGCAGGTCGCTCAGCTTTTAATGCAGCCACTTTGCTTATTTGAGAGGTCCCCTGTCTGTCATTGGCACTGGTTGAAGCTGTACTTTTAGAAGTCTCTTTTTCAGGAAGTCCCACCAGCCCTGTAGCCAGGATTTTCCCCCAGGGGGCACCAATTAAAGTTTAAAAATCCATCCTAAAGGAGCAAAGGGCAAGTCTGTTCATGATTCTCCTTGAACACTGTGAAATCCTAGCAGCTGGTTCCTCTTCCCCCATTTCCTCCTTCCTCCTGTCTCATCCATCCCTGTGAACCTTGTTGGAGAAATGAGCATGTAATGCAAGGCCTGAGAAATTCAGTCATTATAGGGTTAACTATGCAACTTGTTTGTTTACCTATGTTAGCCTGGAAGTAATACCTGGCAGCTGGCCAATTGACTGTAGACCCGGGAAAACTAAAGGTGTACTGTCTTGCTAATTGGTCAATGATATCAGGTGTTTCCTTTCAGGGGTCAAGAAGAAGGAGAGATCCTCCATTACAATCTCTCACTCTCTATCAGTATGTCTTAGTGTGAAGACGGAGCACAATGCAGCTCCTTAGAAAGCATGTTTTGTTTATTTATAGCTAATCCCGTTTACCTTTTCCCTTTAGTAATAAACTTCTTTTGAACCAAAAGAAGCAATCTCTTCTTTCCAGAAAAGCAAGATTCATTACTCTGATTTTTCTGATTATTGGACAAAAGTCCTAACAAACCTGTCCCCAGGAGGCCCCCCCCCCACCGGTAGGAAGAGACCCTTTGTCATCGGGCCACTGCAGCAACCTTAACTGCCATCTCCTATGAACATGCTGCTAACCAACTAATTGGGGTACTCTCAGCTCCTTTGCATGTTCTTCCACTGCTTTCAGAGAGTCAGCCAGAGCAAAACAGGAGAACTTTGACTTCTGGTTTCTTTTGAATTCCCTACAGGCATTGGCTTTGGTTTATGGTATGCAGCCGCTATTTTAAAGGGTGGTGCTTCCAACTGACACTTCTGCACTTTGTGTAGTCTGGAATTTTACTTGTTGGATTTTTATTAATTTGTTTTTTAAGCCACCATAAGTAAACAGGTGTGAGCGGTGTTCTTAAATTATTTGGAAGCTGCCTGCTAAAACCCACAAAAGCACTATTGCTCCCCTTCCTTAGGCAAAAATCAGAAAAAGTGTACACTGTCCCCTTTCCAATCAATAAATCACTTTTGAGCATCTGTGGATTTCCGATCTAAAGAGCTGACCTTTGGCTTCCTTTGGGCTGTGTGTGGCACACTTCATGCTCACTCCCTTCTTCCCACTTCGTTACTTCCTGTATCTCCCTTAAAGTACACCCTTTTAAAAGATTTCAGAAGCTGCCCCATCAGCATGGCTTCTGCAAAAGGAAGTCCTGCCTTTTGGAGTTCTTTGAGGTTAACAATCATGTTAGACTGGAAACCTGTGTTCAGTCCTGGTGACTGGATCTCAAAAAGGACATTTCGAAACTGGAAAAAGTACAGAAGAGGGCAACCAAGATGATTAGGGGGTTGGAGCACCTTCCCTAGGAGGAAAGGCAGGAAACGATGGGAGGAGAGATGACTAAAGTAGGACATGATAGAGGTTTATAAAATTATACACATGGTAGAGTGAACAGAGCGAACTTTTTCTCCCTCACCGTCCAATGAAGGTAGATCCAGGATGGACAAAAGGAAATATTTATTTACTTAGTGATTAAAATGTGTAATTGACTGCCAGAGGATGTAGTGATGGGCATAACCACTTGTGGCTTTAAAAGGGGATTAGACAGATTCTTGGAGAAGTGTTCGATCAGTGGCTACTGTGAGGCTTCTGAATAGACAGCAAGAGATCAGACCTTTGTTGAATCAAAGTTCTTTATTGTCTAATACTGCAAACAGGTTCTCAATGTTTGTTAGAGATGCTTAATGAAAGACAGTCAGTGTTAATATACTCTCCAGTCACAATTGAACCCCAGCCTTAGGCCAATCAGGATCAGAGGGTGAACGTGGGAAAAGAAAGGGGACCGTTGAGGTTCCCACAGCAAGGTGAGAAAGTTATAAAAATTCCCTTCTTGATCTGAGTGACCCACATGTGTGAAGCTAGGCACAACAATTCCAGGCGGGCAGCCATAAAGGAGCGCCCAAGGCCTTCACAACAAGATAACATACGCCGGCCCGGAAAAAAGGAGGAGGGATGCATGGGAGTGAAGACCATTTGTTTTCGGTGACGTGCAGGAATTCGGGTCGCCATTCTCCTGCCTAGAATTTGTAACATAACCCAGAGCAACCAATATACGTCAAAGTGACATTTACAGCTGCATAAGGGGAAGGGGATTGAGACAGATAAGGGGTACAGGCTAGGGCTAGGGCTAGGGTTTAGGGCTTAGGGGCTAGGGTTTAGGGCTTAGGGGCTAGGGCTTAGGGCTTAGGGGCTAGGGTTTAGGGGCTAGGGTTTAGGGCTAGGGTTAGGATTAGGGTTAGGGGTAGGGAAATAGATTTTTTTTTTTTTTAGGAAAATAGATTTTTTATTTTGAAATAACCATTCTACATACAAACAAATAGCATACACATAAGAAACACTGTTCCACAATAATACAAAGAAGTTCAAATTGTCATGTTTACAATTTTTCAAAGTTTCAAAGTTTCAATTTCAAGTTTTTACATTTTCAAATCTTCAAATTTTCAAGAAGTAATTGACAAGCACTCAACACTGTTAGAAAAGGTTACAAAAATCCAATTTTAACAGTAGATACATATTTTAAAGCATCTTAAGACACTTTAAAATCATAATAAAACCTTTTAAAATGGTTCAAAACATCCTAAAAACATCTTTAAAACATCTCAAAAAATGCCAAAATACTCTAAAACATTTCAAAACTTTTCAAAACATTTCAAAGCACTTCAAAACATTTGAAAGATATCTCAAACCATTTCAAACACATTTAAACATTAATAAACAGTTTTAAGCAGTTATAAACATATTCAAAAGTTATTAAATGTTATTAAACATAAGTTAAAACATATAAACATAATATTAAAAAAATAGAAAGTTAAAATGAGTCAACTAAATTGTGATGAATAATAAATAAATAGGGTAATTAATATGGTTGATGGGGCAGTCAAGATGATTGGTCTTGCTCAGTGATTTGCATTGTTTCCACATTAGTAAGGTGTGGCCTTACTAATGGGGGGGTTGGGGCAGGGTGCTCCGGAATCCTGGAGCTCCGAAAGCTTGTAAGGTGGGGGGTATGAATGTTGCTGCTGCTTCAAGAACTGTTCTTGGTTAGTGGGGTTGTTCAGGAGCCCTTCGCTCCCCCCTGAGCACGTGATCAGGCCCTCTGCCGCCCGAGACCTGCCAGAAGACAACTCCCCTTCCCCACTCCCCTCCTCCATCTTCTCCATCTCCTGTGACTCCTGACGTCCCTCTTCTCGTTTGTCACGCTCACAGGTTAACACGGTCATCTTGTCTCTCAAAAACTTCTGCTTTTTTCTCAGGCGTTTACATTCCACACGAGTAGACTGCTCAAGAGACTCCAATGGTTCCTCCCGAAAATCATCGGCATCGTCTCCCAACGTCACCCGTTTCTGTTTTGTCTCCTGAAAGGCTTCCCTAGTCCACTGGATCAACTGCTCCAACTCCTCCACTGGCATGGTTTCCACAGTAGAGTACTGTGGCTTGAGAGAATCTACCCCCTCCTTCTTCTTTCCTGCCATAACCCTCGCCTTCTCACCCCTCTTCTGCGTCTCAGAGGACTTTCCTTCTCCCTGCTCCGTCATCTCCATGGACTCATCGGAATCCCCATCCACCCGTAAGAGTTCGAAACGGTTCTGACTTCCCTCTTGCATCGGCCTATACACTCCCTTCAGTACCCTTCCCCTTGCATTGTTCCTCCCAGACTTCCCTACCAACGTCCAGCCCGAGTACTCACTCCCCGCCTTCTCAATGCGATGCCGGCCCACGGTACCGTTTCCTTCTTCAGGCACAATGACCTCTGTCACATCGGAGGCAAGGGTGACAATGGAAACAGATGACCCTCTCTCTCCAGTAACATCCCCCTCCATCAGCTGATCATGTGCAGCCTTAAATTTCTCAAATGCCCTTGGGTTCCTCCTGTTGTAATATGCTTGAGGACAGAGCATATAAGTGTGCCCCTGCTTCAGACACAGGTTACATACAATACCCACCTTACAATGCATGGAACTGTGACCGTGCTTCCCACAGACCGCACAAAGGGGAGTGGTGCAGTGCTGCCTGATGTGATCGTAACCTCCACACTGAAAACAGGCAGGGGGTTGACCACTGTATCTGGTAATCCCACGGTCACTCCCCAAGAAAAAATACTTGGGGAGATGCTGAAGGTTGCTCCTACTGTCTCTGCATAAAGAAATGACTGCCTTATATTCCCCACTCCACAATCCATAATGGTTCAATCTCTTCCTTGGGGGGAGTAGAACCTTACAATGTCTCTGGAGCCACAGTTCCACATCATCCTCTGGAATATTCGTGCTTCGGAATGAGAGCGTAAGAACCCTGGATTCCCCTCTAAACAGTGGTATAAGGTCATAATCTGCGAGAAGACCGGGCTGCCGCCTAAGAGCTACCCTGACCTTCGCCCAGAACCTCTGGTAAGCCCTCTCTGAAACCAAGCAAACGTCCGTCTCCCTGAGACCCGGGGGCATGATCACAGCCAGAATGTCATCTTTGGCTATGTTCAGGGAGCCCAAAAGCAAATTCCCGACCATTTAGTCCTCAGATAATCTCTCTGCATCAAAACCCTTGTAACAAAAACGGGCCACGTATGTCTGGCGCGGATCCCGGTCCTCCTCCTCCTCCCCCATTTCCTCAAAGAATTCCTCCAAAAAGGCCTCATCTTCCAGCCGCTCCATGTCATGGTCTATCGCCCGACTGGGCAGATCCGTCGTCTCCCTATCAGCTCCCTCATGGGCAACCCTCCCTCCCTGCCTTCCCGAGCCCGAGTCCATCCCACGGAGTATTTGGGAATAAGATCGTGGCTGCGAGGCTGTAGGTTTTACTAGAGAGATTGGGTTTTCAAGTGACTCACCAGGGGGGGGTTGGTATAACTAAAGGAGTCAGAATGGGGCATGAAAAAACCCGGGATGGTGGAGTTTTCGCTTCCAGTGGTGCTCCCGGATCCCTTGACCCACCCTTCAGTACCGAGAGATCAACCTGCTGACAGGTTTTTCATTCTTCTGAACCCTCTGCCCCAGCCTCACCCCCTTCTACAGGTCTAAGCCCCTCCGCCCCAGACTGCTGGGCACCCACATCAGGACTAGCAAGGTCCTGGGAATCACCTCGACTGACAACTACCCAAGTACCCAAGCCTAGTCCCTCCCTACCTTTCATCCCCCCCACCGACAATGGCACCTCGTCCTCCCGTGAAAAGGGCCGCCCCAATGACCCAGATGCATCAATTTCTTCCAGCGGGCCCCCACACAGAACTGGACATCCCGAAGGAAGGCCCACAGGCAATACAGACATAGGCATTGAACTCACTTCACCATCACCTCTGAAAAGAACCGGGGCATCCTGATCAATCACAGTCCCTCCTCCTCCTTCTCCTTGAGCGCCCATTGGCAAATAAACAGTTCCCAGTTCTGTTCGAAATGATCCAGACGTTCTCTTCCCCAGACAACGCTCCTCCAAGGTGGACGATGGTTTCTTCCTCTTTACACACTGTCTCTGAGGCAAAGATGACGATGACGGCAACAGAGGAGGAACGTTTCAGTTGCAGTCCCAGTCCCGGTCCCTGACCCGTTCCCATCTCAAACAGCATCTGTATTTCTTGTATTTCTTGTATTTCTTGTATTTCTTGTATTTCTTGTATTTCTTGTACTTCAACAACAGTCTCAGTCATCTGTTGCGTCCCCATGGACACCTGCACCGGTCCAGGAATGGCAGCTGTTGAAAGAAGAGAGCGCGGGCCAGCCGGAGCAGGGATCTCCACAATTGTGACACCAGTTGACCCCTGCTTCCCCTCTAGCTGGATGCCCCTAAGTTTCTCTCCAGACCCCTCTACTCGCTCTGGCTCAACTGTGGGAGCCACACCCTCATCACCCACTGATACCGGGGTGATACCCCTTGTGCACCATTGTATTTCCCTTATGCTTTCCTCCACCACCACCTCCTTCTCCTTCATCTCCTCTCCTAAGATCTCCCCCGCATCACCGGGATCACTAATATCAGTGGCGTCCCCTTCACTACCGCTAAGAGTCTCTACACCGGAAAGGTCGCTGTGACAAGGTTCTCTATAGCTACCTCCGAACTCCCCACCCTTAGGAAACCCCACTACCTCAATTGAAGTCTGTGCCCCTCCCCCTCTCTGAGCCCCTTCCCCCTCCTGACATGTCTTCTCTTCCTGACTCTCACCGGTTTGCGGGGGACCCTGAAGGCCAGGATCCCCCTGAGGAGTACAACAGGCCTCTCTCACATCCACCGATCGTGTCTCCATCCCCATCCGAGTCTCCGTCCTTGTCTCGTCCGCGACCTTATGCTTCTGACGGTCAGCCACCCGGTCATCACGATTGCACCTCTGTGAAGCTGACCCCGACACCCGATAAGGCGAAGTAATCACCGGCACCACAACAGGCACCACAACAGGAAGGACCTGGCGAACACCCTTAGAATGGACAGGTGTTGGATTGGAGTGGGCAGCCTTCCTCAGCTTCTCCTGCCACTCCTCCTGTTCCTTCAGCGTCTCAATTCGTAGCTCAAGAAGTCGGATCGCCTCCTGGCACCATCCGGTCCATTCTTCCGGAGTCAGCTCCCTGTGTCGTCCCCCGAGATCCTCATAAATGTCGGTGACATCTCCCTCTGACCTGGATTCCCACGACTGTAAAATAGCTCTCAGAATAGTTATAAGGCCTTGCTCCGACAACCACGCCGGGTAAGTTCCCGCAGAGGTGCGAACCTTACGACCAACTACCAACCTGTCTACGATATCAATTGACAGAGACCTGGCACAAATAGTTCTGGTTATAGACAGAGCGGGTCTTTCCGTCCTTTTTGTCAGAAAATCCATAATAGTGGGCTTAAAAGTATTCAGTAGATCCAGTAAGGAGTCTCTACTCCTTTTGTCAAGGGCCATGGTAGATCCAGCTGGAAGGCCTATGTGAACCAGAATAAGGCCCCAGAACCTAGCCAGGTCTAATTGGTTAAGGTTATCAGTAATCAGCAATCTGAGACCCACCTGCATCGGGCTGGCCTTCATCATAACCCACTCTTCCACTAGCCTAGTCTCGCGATGTTTTCCTTTTGGTGTCCCTTTAGTGGAAATCTTCCCGGGACTCGCTTGTGGGGTCCCATCCATTTCGCAAAGGCTAGTTTGAGAGGGGTCCGAAGAGGGGTTCTCCTCCCCCTCCCGTAACATGTCTCTAAGTATGTCCTCCATCCCTTCTTGTGAAGATGGTAAACAATAACGATAAGTGAAAGACTCACCCTGTCGCTGTGCCATAAGTTGAAGCAAAGGTCCCCTTTCCTCTCTCCTCTGTCTTTTCAGAGGGCGATCTTCAGGAGAAAGGGCACCCGCGTCTGTTTCCAACACATCTTCTTTTGCAAAAGGCATGTCCATCCCCCACTCATTCCGATCAACATGCCGTCCCGGCTGAGCCCTCAAGGACGTTTCCTCCTCCTTCCCTTTTGGATACTGGAGTGGGTGAAAAACTGGACTACAGGGTTCACCAGTTGTGTTCCTAATCTCCTCTGACACAGCTTCTACCTTTTGTGACAAATCAGCCACCTTCTGTCCTACGTCTTGAGCTGAGCTGAGCAAAGTCGCTCTCTGTTGAATCAAATCTTGCATCTCCAGAGGATCCGAACAAAGCATCATCCGGTCATCCACCTCTCTAATACTAATCTTATTAGCAGCAGCTTCCTCCATAGCCTGACCAAGGGCCTCAGAGCCAAGCTGCAGCTTATCCTGCAAAGCAGGCTGCTGAGGAGCCGTGTCTAACTTAAAAGCCTCACTATGCTTCCCCTCCCCATCGTTCTCTTGTCCCTTCTCAGAAATGCTGGCCAATTGCACCTGGACTATACTGTCCTGGTGGACCTGAAGTTCTTGGCCGGAACCCCGGTCAGGGGAAAATTGCAACCTCGTCTTCTTCACCACCCGTACTTCACGATACTGAGAGTGGGCCCAATGACTGTTTGGAGAACTCCCTCCAGCCCTTGGAGATTTAGCCAAGCCCATTGCAAGTTCCAAATGCTTCTCATAGGCCTCATATCGTGCCTCATATTGAGTGTCTAGCAAGGCCCTCTCACTCTCCCGACCCACTGTCAGAATCTGCTGATTCAGACAAAGGATTTCTGTTTCTTACAGCTATGTATTCTGTGTTATGCTATCTTATACCCTATGGCTGTGTATGTATTGTAGTTGCTACGCCCTTAGGTGAACCCTCACTTTGGCCAGTATGTATGTAGAATATGTGACCCCAGGTTTCAGTGCCTGACCAGGCCTGGTTTGTGTAACTGTCAGGGTGGGAGGATGACACCTGCAATGTATGGGAACAATGGGCCTCTCACACTCCTGCCTCCGCATTCCATTCGTCTCGGCTGGGATTTCAAGGGAGGATGAGTCTCATCTCTTATCAACATGCGAAAGCCTTGAGGCCATTGATTGTTATGTGAAATGGTAACATCTGAGGGGTCTGGTTTGGGAAAGGGAATTTACAGCTTGACACCTCACTTTCTTTCCTGTGGGAAGCAAACGGCTAGAGCCTCTTTTGCCCGCCGTTTTTCCCTTGTAGTGATTGGCTACCTATGGGTAATTCAAACTGCTTGGAAAGGTATAATAGACCTGCATCTATCATATGTATTATCTCTGACAATAATCCGAGAAGCTGTACCAATGTAGAGATTGGAAATAAAGAACTGTGTTTCACCAACCAGGATCTGATCCTTGACTACTTTGAGCAGAAATCTCACACCCACTAGCCTCTCAGTAGCACTGTGAATGCTGGAAAAGCCTCTTGCAAAAGTGTCCCACATATTTCTTTCTTTCCTTGTGCCTGTATGCACCCCCTCCTCCTTTTTCACCCTTTGGGTGCCCCTTCCCAAGCTGGGTGTGTCCCTCAGTTTCTTCAGTAAGCTCAAAATGGGGTTCCCCAGGTTTTGAGACCCCTGGGGGGTGCAGACAAACTACTTCTCCAGAAGAGTCCAAAATGTCTTCTGGTAATTCAAGGGAAATAGAGGGGCCCAAAGGGGTGGCGTCCATTGTAAAGGTCTCCATTCCTACCTTGTCCTGAGTCCCAGAAGAGTGGCTCCCAAGCCCAGGTTCGAATGCCATGCCTGAATGTCCTCCTAGCAGCTGCTGATCTCCAGGAATAGAAGATGGGCCTTGCTGGCCTTGCAGATTTTGAGGCCTTCCCTCGAGTAACTTCTCCATTGCTCCCAATGGAGAATGAGTCAACAAAACTCTCCCATTGAAACCAAAGGCAGTGGGTTCCTTTGGATTTTCTCGGTCCCCCCAGGCTGAGGGGGCCTCAATTTTTTGATACTTCAGTGGCGGGGCCTTTCGAAAAAGAGTCCTTGTCGAAAATTCCAAAAAGTAGAAGAAGAAATGGGTCAAAGGACGTGAAAACTAGAGAGAAGCCAGTATCTCAAATGAAGCACGACTGTCCTCCACCCAGTCTAGAAACCAATGGGAGTGGGTTCCTTTGTATTTTCTCGGTCCCCCCCGGCCGGGGGGGCCTCCATTTTTCGATAATTTGGGGGGGGGCTTTCCAAAAAGAGCCCTTGTCGAAAATTCCACAAAAATAGAAGAAGAAATGGGTCAAAGGACCCAAAAACTAGAGAGAAGCCAGGAGCTGAAATGAAGCACGACTGTCCTCCACCCAGTCTAGGGTTCGGGTTCGGGTTCAGGTTCAGGTTAGGGTTCGGGTTTGGGTTAGGGTTCGGGGGTTCGGGGGTTTGGGTTCGGGTTCAAGTTCGGGTTAGGGTTAGGGTTAGGGCTAGGGCTAGGGCTAGGATTAGGGCTAGAGCTAGGGCTAGGGCTAGGGCTAGGGTTAGAGTTAGGGTTACGCCAGGAGCTGAAATGAAGCACGACTGTCCTCCACCCAGTCTAGGGTAAGGATTAGGGTTAGGGTTAGTGTTAGGGTTAGGGCTAGGGCTCGGGTTAGGACTAGGGTAGGGCTAGGGCTAGGGCTAGGACTAGGACTAGGGCTAGGGCTAGTGCTAGGGCTTGGGCTAGGGCTAGGGCTAGGGTTAGGGCTAGGGATAGGGTTAGGCCTTGGAGATTTTGAGGCCTTCCCTCGAGTAACTTCTCCATTTTTCCCAATGGAGAATGAGTCAGGAGAACACTCCAATTGAAACCAATGGGAGTGGGTTCCTTTGGATTTTCTGGGTCCCCCCCGGCCGGGGGGGGGCCCTCCATTTTTTGATAATTCAGTGGGGGGGCCTTTCCAAAAAGAGCCCTTGTCGAAAATTTCACAAAAATAGAAGAAGAAATGGGTCAAAGAACTCGAAAACTAGAGAGAAGCCAGGAGCTGAAATGAAGCACGACTGTCCTCTACCCAGTCTAGGGTAAGCGTTAGGGTGAGGGTGAGGGTTAGGGCTAGGGCTAGGGCTTGGGTTAGGGTTAGAGAATTCCACTAAAATAGAAGAAGAAATGGGTCAAAGGATCCGAAAACTAGAGAGTAGCCAGGAGCTTATATGAAACACGACGGTCCTCCACCCATTCTAGGGTTATGGTTAGGGTTAGGGTTAGCGTTAGGGTTAGGGTTAGGGCTAGGGCTAGGGCTAGGGTAAGGGCTAATTTTAGGGCTAGGGCTATGGCTAGGGTTCGGGCTAGGGTTAGGGTTAGGGTTAGACTTTGAAGATTTTGAGGCCTTCCCTAGAGTAACTTCTCCATTTCTCCCAATGGAGAATGAGTCAGCAAAACTCTCCCATTGAAACCAAAGGCAGTGGGTTCCTTTGGATATTCTCGGTCCCCCCAGGCCGAGGGGGCCTCAATTTTTTGATACTTCAGTGGGGGGGCCTTTCCAAAAAGAGCTCTGTCGAAAATTCCAAAAAGTAGAAGAAGAAATGGGTCAAAGGACCGGAAAACTAGAGAGAAGCCAGAATCAGAAATGAAGCACGATTGTCCTCCACCCAGTCTAGGGTTAGGGTTAGGGTTAGGGCTAGGGCTAGGGCTCGGGCTCGGGTTAGGGTTTGGGTTCAGGCTAGGGCTAGGGCTTGGATTAGGGCTAGAGCTAGGGCTAGGTCTAGGGTTAGAGTTAGGGTTACGCCAGGAGCTGAAATGAAGCACGACTGTCCTCCACCCAGTCTAGGGTAAGGGTTAGTGTTCGGGTTAGTGTTAGTGTTAGGGTTAGTGTTAAGGTTAGGGTTAGGTGTTGGAGATTTTGTGGCCTTCCCCCGAGTAACTTCTCCATTTCTCCCAATGGAGAATAAGTCAGCGAAACACTCCCTTTGAAACCAATGGGAGTGGGTTCTTTTGGATTTTCTCGGTCCCCCCCGACTGGGGGGGCCTTCATTTTTCGATAATTCAGTGGGGGGGGGGCTTTCCAAAAAGAGCCCTTGTCGAAAGTTCCACAAAAATAAAAGAAGAAATGGGTCAAAGGACCCAAAAACTAGAGAGAAGCCAGGAACTGAAATGAAGCACGACTGTCCTCCTCCCAGTCTAGGGTTAGGATTAGGGTTATGGTTAAAGTTAGGGTTAGGGCTAGGGTTAGGGCTAGGGCTAGGGCTAGGGTAAGGGCTAGGGTTAGGGCATGGGTTAGGGTTAGGGCTAGGATTAGGATTAGTGTTAGGGCTAGGGCTAAGGTTAGGGTTAGGGTTAGGGTTAGGGTTAGACCTTGGAGATTTTGAGGCCTTCCCTCGAGTAACTTCTCCATTTCTCCCAATGGAGAATGAGTCAGCAGAATACTCCCATTGAAACCAATGCGAGTGGGTTCCTTTGGATTTTCTGGGTCCCCCTCGGCCTGGGGGGCCTCCATTTTTCGATAATTCAGTGGGGGGGGCCTTTCCAAAAATAGCCCTTGTCGAAAATTTCACAAAAATAAAAGAAGAAATGGGTCAAAGGACCCGAAAACTAGAGAGAAGCCAGGAGCTGAAATGAAGCACGACTGTCCTCTACCCTGTCTAGGGTAAGCGTTAGGGTGAGGGTGAGGGTTAGGGCTAGGGCCTGG